>CM051460.1:343090719-343690719 GCA_028095005.1 Rhynchospora pubera | reverse complement strand
ACGTATCCAATGAATATTTAGTCGTTGAAAGGACTAAACGAAAAATAGGATACATTTCATAGGAAGTCCCTACGAATCTACGATGACAATTTTACTTATATTTTGCCTCATGTGATAAAATGACTTTTGTTTATGCTCTCTCAAGTCGTTGAAATTATTTTTTTTTTAACGTCAAAATTGCAATCCTTTATTTCCCTACGAATCTACATGCCAAAATTGCAATCCTTTATTTTAAGATATCCACTTTTTTTCCTATAGAAAAATTCTGATTTGCCCACATTAATTGGACCTTTAAGAATGTCAATAATTCCTAAAAGAGTGGTGCATATTGTTTTTGAAACTAAAACAAAAGAGCTTTTTCCAAAAGACATAAGAGTTGATCCGTTAATTTTTTTGTTTACCTTAAAATGACAAACTCTCTTTCTTTTGCCTATGTATCTTCCATGTAGAATATTTCCTCCCACGAAACAACTCTGCTTTGAATTGAATTGAAGCATCAATCCATGGATCAACAATTGCTATGACGTTATTTTTTTTCTTAACAATCCACACTAAACAAGCACCCCCATCATTTCCAATTATGCACAATGAAATCTGTGATGACCATTTGCAAAACCAACACCAACACGACGATAACCTCGTGTGCTATATGCAGGAAGATATTTTCACTGCTTCGACCATTCATTGGATGCCATGTGGACATGCGAACCATTTCAACTGCATCATCCCATGGATCAAACTACATGAGACGTGCCCGATTTGTCGTATTCAGCTCTCGACGCCATATCTTAGCTTGTAGGAATTTAAGAATTTAAGAATCACTTTTTTATCAGGGGTATATGTAGGAATTTAAGAATTGATCATGGGTATCAGCCTTGTTGCAGCTAATCAAACTACTAGGTTAGTTTTTTTTTTATTAGAAAACTACTAGGTTAATTTAAGTATTTATTCAAGTTGCAGAATCTTGATTATTACCATCGAACTATATGATTATGCCCGTCGAAAGATGCACGACAAAGACCCTACTTTTTATATCGGAACCTGGAATTCCGATCTTGCCGTCGGAATCCGGAATTTCGATCTCGTGATACTATTTAAAAAAAATATTATTATATTGATATTGTTTTTAATATATTATATTAATTTAATATTATTTATAAATTTTTCGGAAGTTAGAACCTGCCTGCTTGAGCCCAATTGAACGGGCCTTAAAATTAACACATGTCTGCCCTTGGGCTTTTTTTCTAGGCCAACGCCTGCTTGATTTTGCCTGTACCTATGAAAACCCAACTATTTTGACATGAACTATCCATACTCACAAATGATAACTGTCATCTATAATTTTGTCATTCTTGTCATTGTAAAACACAAAATGAACACATAAAACAGAGAAAATAAACATATATATGATCAAAGTGAACACTTATAAACAAATAAGTTTTGTCATCTCTTGTTCACATTTTTATGTGCATATTCAACTTATTTTTATTGAAGTTATTTGTTATTGTATGTGTTCACTTTGATCAGTATATATGTTGACCTTGTCTATTTTATGTGTTCTCTTTCTATTCAGCGATGGCAAGGAATGACAAAACTACAGTTGGCAGTAATCAATTTTTCCATCCATACTAATTCAATCAACGGAAATACTTTACAAGGTATTAGCAAAATTCGATTGGCTATCTCATTTCCTGATCGGGCTCTGACAGGGGTAACTATGTGTCAAGTTGATGGTTCGTTTTGTGACCCCAGCTTGGCAGGATGGGCATATTTACTAGCTGATGAGAGTGGCAGTTTGAAGGAGTATGGATGGAAATCAGGGTCCCTATCTTCTGCGCTTCATGCAGAGATTATGGCCTTACATAAAGCATGCTGCAACTTTGGTAATTAACAAAGGTATCACTGAGTGTGTGTTCAGCACTGATTGCATCACCTTGTGCAAGGTTATTAACAATTCACTGCTGGCGGACCAGCTAGAATGGAGGGATTTTCATGATTTTCTTAATGTAATGTATCTTTTTAAAACTAATCCAGGTTTTAGTTGACTAGTGCTGGTAGATTGGTTAGCTAAGTATGCAGGAATCACATCCTCTACCGACCTTTTAAGGTTGGTAGAGTGACAACTTCTTATCTAAACCGTTAGATCTAATCTCAACAGTTAAGGGAGCTCCGTACATGTAACTTAGATTGATAGGCCCGAAAAATCTTAACCGTCGAGATTAGATCGAACGGCTCGGATAAAAAATTGGCCCTCTACCAACCTCAAAAGGTTGGCAGAGGATACGGACCCAAGTATGCAAGGCAGAATAGATTTGATCACGTGGGTTTTACATTTCCAATTTTGACTTTTGAGTCTTGTAATTCTTTGGCTTTTTAATCAGATGTGCCTACGGGTTTGATATCAAAAAAAAAAAAAAAAAAACCTTACAGTCACTATGTAAGAAAATGAAAAAGGGAATCTCCACGCACGAAGATCATCCATATCGTGTACTGCCAGAGATCCTCTGGCCTAAATGCATGATGCAGAGAATATTAATTTAGGAAAATTTAAAATTCATATAGGGTGTGTTTGGATGGGCCGGGAATAGAGAATAGGAATAATAAATTTCGATTTGCGTGCTTATTTTTATTCTTGTGCAACTCAAACAACATAAGAATAAGGAATAAGGGCCCTTATTCCTATACTAACAAAATCATGGTATAAGAATAAGGAATAAGGATAAGCACTCAAACCGAAATTTTTTATTTCTATTCCCTATTCCCGGCTTATTCCGTTGCATCCAAACACACCCATAGTGGACACTCACATTGTGTTCTCTACATAGATGACCACATATATTGGAAATAGCGGAACAATGGGTGCGTTTGGATAGGTGTGGGAAGAAGGAAAGAAGGGAAGAAGTGGTAAGAAGTATTGGGAAGTGTGTAATTTTGTGAAGAGTTTGAATTGTTTATAATTTTTTTTCTTCTTCTTTCTTCTTCTTCTTCTTTCTTCCAACGATCCAAACGCAGGCAATAAATGTGACACCCAAAGACGTGTTGAGAAAGGCACATTAGTGGGACAGAATTAAGTCAATATTAACATTTTTTTTGACTAATTTCCAAGTCAGATGGATTCTTGTATTCGGTGAAGCCATAATTAATTTCAGATGGCTTGTATAATTTTGTTTCACCAAACGCAATTATATATTCGTTTTGAATTAGCTAGTTTTTGTTTCAACAAATGCATCATATCTTTAATTTTCGTGTTTAATTTTTTTTAATTTTTTTACAAGCAAAAGTTTTAATTCTGATATATATAAAACGTTATTCTAGCCTATTAAATATATATTTAATATAGTTGCTACAACAAATGGATATCACGGTGGCATTATATGCATCAATCGATCATTTTACGATTGTTTAAACTATATTTTATTTCTGATATCTTAATCAATGTGCTACAACACATTGAAAAACACATCTTCCTTTCACGAACAATTTATGACCCAGCTCATTATTTTTATCCTCCAATACATTTTGTATGAGTGCAGAGTCCAAAAAAAATAAAATCTATGACTAAAGCTTCATACCTTAGCTTTCGGCGTACAAGTTCCAAGAGAGCTCACTCATTATTTATGTTCATTCTTTGCCAATACTTCTACAAACTAGTAATTTAATTAAATCATCTGCGAGACATTTCAATGTTATTAGTTTGATATTTTCTGCCCCAAACCCCAATAACAAATAATACATTGATTAGTATTATACTTTGCTGAAAACTTCGAAAGAACACTTTGTGGTTAATTTATTGACATATTGGAGAAAAACAAAGCCTATGGTCTCGAATAAAAATATATATTTAGGTATGCTTTTTTTTTTTGGCAGCATTACCAATTCTTTGCAAAATATCAAACCTTATTCCCGATAAGTTTTGGAAAAAAAGTATGAAATTATGTTTATCACAATTAAAAAATAAAATAAGACGTAATTAATGAATGTTTCAAAATGCTTGTTATAACAATTGTATTGTTTTTGTTACAATTAGATCAGCTATAATGAAACAAGCAAACAACACAAACATCTGATTGATAAACAAGATAAAAAGAACAAAAAAGCATCTATCAAAACAAAGATAAAGAAAAAAAAAAGCATCTAAGCACTACGATTGAAGGATATGATAATTTATTAAATTTCATGCAATTAATTTCTCGTCCATTTGTTTCATTTTTATATTTATTTTTTTATTGTCATGAGATGCTTCAATGTTTGAATGTATTATTCAAGTAACTAGAGGTAGACATAATCGATGAAAGGAAATAGTGATCCCTTTGGTATAAAATCAAGCAAAGACACCAGCACAAATGCCACACGTACTAATAAAATGATTATATCAAATGTAGTAACAATATATATATAGGAATCCAAATGAAATTAGATTTTGCTTTTTCTTTCTTTTTTAAAAGAGAAGATAAATGGAAAGAAGATAGTAATTCAGTGAGGATTTTACTTGATAATCACATACCCTTGTCATAAGTTAATGCCTCTCTGTTCTAATTAATATATCTATCATATTAATCATCTCCATACATTTCTATCTATTCAAACGTTACTAAGCAACTTAGAAGAGGGGCTCTATGTTATTTAATGGTTCTTATATTTTTAGATTAGAAATGTATCAGGTTGAAATATTACAAGATCAAAAGCACAATTAGTAGCAATTCAATATAGGTTGAAACAGAAGAAAGTAGTTGTTACACTTAAATTGAGGTTAAGGCTGAGAACCAATCAGATAGTAGAATTAGAGTGTCCATGGGTTGATAACCAATGGTTTAGATCAGGATCTCATTAGAATGCTTAGCTATAAATAGAAGATTGCTCTTGAAATAGATTGTGAAGAAACTAATTAATGAAAATTTCTATTTTATCTCATTCCCTTTACTCTTCCTTTTTTCTAATTTTACCTTAATAGTATCCCTTTTCTATCCAAATTTATTTACACTCAAATCATGTCTAGTATCGTGACACTTTCTCTTTTTATCTGACTCAGAAACAGATTTTAAACCTCAACAGTGAACAAAAAATAAAAAAATAACTTTGATTAGAAATCATCTACGCACTCACTACGATCAAACGATTAACTACAACAACTAAAACAAAAAAGCACACAAGATCAGATTAGAATGGATCATCGGATCAGAATGTATATGTTTTTCGCACAGATCAAAGGAATGTACCTGCTCTATTATCTTCTCTTCTCTTCTTTTCTCTTGTGTCTATGTGCGGAGGTGCTCGAAAGGGAGAGTTTTTATAAGAGGCGGGATGCTTTGGGCTCTTGTCATCGGGTGCAAGCACTTTCGAATGACTGGTTTGTCCGGTGCCGTACCGCTCATTGGACCTAAACGGTGTCCCACTCAAAGGCTATGCTGTGGAGCTTTTCCCTTCGCACAGGGAAGAAATGCCTTCTTGATGGAGAAAGTGATTATGAAATTGATGCAACTAGTTTAGTTTTGCTAATCTCTAAACAAGTAATTTTTGGTAACTTGTGAAACTTTTGTTGCCTCTTACACTAGTTGCATATTGTCATAAAAATGTCTGGTAGCATAAAAATTATTTTTATTATGGCCTTAACTAGTGCCTTGTATCATGTGAAGAATGACTGAGTTGATCAAATAATGACAAACCACTTCTATATGATCTCTTTCACTGAGTTGTTTACTAAATTGAATTGTATTGTTATTGTTTCTCTTAAGGTTGATATAGTTCAAAAGAGTCTATATATAACTCTCTGATTGTAATTGTGATTCAAAAGACCTATCCTGTGGCATCTGAATTAGATTCATGGGAAAGATTATACAAGATGAAAATTGCGGACCTTAAAAATTCTGAGCTAGAACATCTCTTAAATCTTGATAATGACAAATTTTTTTTTTTGAAAAAAGGTGGCTCATGTCCACCCGTTTCATTAAAAATGAAACAAGTCTCTTACAAATGATTACAAAACTACAATCTAAAATTCAGAAAACTAAACTGGTACAAAACACCCTTTGTACCAGAACTCTATATATCCCATTCCTAAAAATGTAAAACTAATGAAAAACCTCATACTAGCACTATAACAACCTTCTTGCTTTACTAATATAGTTTCTATCACCTATTGTATAGTCACATTCAGTTTATTTACATTTGTCTATCAACACAAAAGAAAGTGTAGACAAACAATCATCATACTTCCATTCTGCCATATCATCAACTCTTCACAATAGTATGCATAGTTTGTGTCAACATCCAAAATGATAATAGCAATATCTCTGCCTTCTTATCATCAAACCAAATGAGCCACTATCTGTCCTTGCTCATCACGTGTAATTATCCACTTTTTCTTATTCTCCCCTTTCTTTTTTTTCTTACTTTCTTTCTTCCCTTTGATTTTTTGTTTAAATTCACACTCCTCCCCTTCATTTTCTTTTTGCCCTTCACTTGGTTTCTCAAGTGTCAAAGTTGGCTGCACATCAACTATTGTGGTCAATGGAGTGTGTGCCATCTCTACTTCCTTGGACAGCGGCGTATACATCAGTTGTTCCGCACAAATCATCATCGAGCTCACCCCATTTCCTTTGGATTTCACAATATCCGAACACTCCTCCTTAGTTAATTCTGCTGATTCTTCTGCTCTAATTTTTATTGGCGATTTAGGTATTTCCTTGTGCCCCACACCTCCTTTAATGTTTGTTTTAATTGAAACAACCTCTAGATGAGGTTGAAATCCCTCCATTCTCACTTCAGTAGTACTCCTTTCCATTCTATGCAAGTTTTCCCTTAGCGGAATCACTTCCAATTTGGTCATTTCAGCATCAATTCTCTTTTTCTCTATTATATACCCCTCATTCATATTTGATTGTTCTCCTCTGATCTCATCCTGTTGTATGCTATTTTTCTGCTCTTTATTGTCCTTCCTCTTCCAAATCCACTTAGAATTATGACTTTTCTGACATTCACCATCTCGGTCAATATGAACATTCACCGTAAATGATAATACCTTATGATGGTTGTTGTTGCTAAAATCTGGCACCTGTTGGGGTATTAATGGTTGTGCAATCTCCTTACAATTTCTGGATCTATGACCAGTCTTATCACAAGCAAAGCAAACAATTGGGTTGCAGCACTCTGTTGCAAAATGTCCTTTACCTCCACACCTGAGGCAAATAGGATGTACATAAGTTGATGCAGAGAGGATATGCCGCACGCGCTCACGAGCTCGATCAAGGAGAGATAGGTGAGTATGCCCCTGGTCTGGACTTCCATCTCTTCTCTGTGAAGCACTAGTTGGCTGCCCTCCATTGCTGACGACACCTTGCTTGTTAGAGTTTTCAGGTCCTGCTTGAGTTCTCCAAATATCGGAATCTGTGTTGAATCCACTGCTGTTGTGATTAGATTCATCAGAGAAGCTATCGCTTGCTTGATCTCTCCTATCTTTGTCAGATCCATCTCCTTCTTCAGGCGATTTGGAGTTCAATCGCTAGGTTTCACTTGCCTCGAGTTTGATCAAGTTCCTCTTTCTACCCGTCACAAGAGATGGAAAATCGAAATCAGAAAGAAAAGGATTTTTTTTTTGGATTTTTGGAAGATTTTTCAAGATTTTCGTGGAATCATTTAGTGGAAACTAAATCGCCTAGTAATCGCCATCGAATACCTCAATATTCGTGCGGCTCTGCCCCCTCTTGATAATGACAATCCCTCGATCATCTTCCTACACAATTTAGGCATGCTCCTTGCAAAGCGAAAAACCGAAGAAGCATTGTCTATGCATATATGCTTTTTGATTCAGTTGAATTTATTGAAAGTATAATTCCCTTGAAATTAGTAAAAGAAAACACATATATGCCTGTCCATCAACTGGTTGCAAACTCTAATCAGCCGTGCATTAAATACTTAGAGCTTAACAAAGCTTTAGAAGGGTTAATTAAACTTCGCAACAAGCTTTCACCCAATAATTGTTTTTGAAGGCATTTGCTTCACGTCTCAAGAGAAAAGTTGACTCATTTCTCCCCTCCTAAATGATTCTTCCCAATACATACATTGCCACTCTTTCCAAACTTTTTTTCTCAACAATCGTGGAGGCAGCGAATGTAACTTGGTATTGGGAGAAATAGAGCCTCATGCTAGTCTGAAATTGCCAAATTTAGTATCCTAGGGGCCGTTTGGATGTGGCAATTGCAAATTCCGGACATTTTATATGCCAAATTTATTATAAACAATCCAAACTCTTCACAAAGTTACACACTTCACAATAAATTTATGTCTATGAATTGCAAATTTTTCAAATTTCTACAACATCCAAACAACCCCCCTATGTTCTATGGCGTTTGCTTAAAATTGCCTCATTATAGCTGTTCAATTTATTTGGCATTTTTGTTCAGTTTATTTGCTCACTTTTATTTTTTTTATGAGTCCACATTGTTTGTCACATAATGTTTAGTTTATTTGCTATTTACGTTCAGTTAGTTGTTATATCTGTTCAGTTTAAGAAGGCAGGATAAAGTGTGAGGGAGAGGAAGGAAAAATAGATAGTCAGGGAGGAGGGATGGACGAAAGGGAGGGTGCTGGCGAGGAAGGAATGCATGTTAGGGAGGAAGGAGCACGAGGGAGGAAAGACACGTGAGGGATGGAAGGCGCGTGAGGGAGGAAGAGGCGCCTCATCCAAATACGCAGAAAAAAGCGAAAGATAGAGTGGAGGGGAGGGTTGGATGATGCGGATGTTTTTTTTGTCGGTTATCAGCTCTGTACTGAATTATTTAGTTAGTTAATTACTCAGAAAAGTAGCTGGACTTTCCAATTCGGCCCATTGTAACCCAAGTTTTGCTAGGGACTGGTGAGGAATTTGTAATGTAGTATACTAGTATGCAATCAACTGCAAACGAAAAATAATAATAATAATAATGTTTATTGCTCGGACCAAGATTCGAACTCCATCGAGTGAATGTAGAGAGCCTGTATTACATTTACAGGGATAGGCGGGAGTGCGTGCGTGAGCAACTAAGCTGCATTGCTTTTTTAAATAAACTTGTCATTTGTCAAATTTCAGACAATGAAACTCCTCAGGCTTCTCAGCATGCAGTCACTAAGATCGTGGAAGTCGAGGTCGAGATCCAAATTCCAAAGCCCAAAACCCTATAAAGCTGCGTCAATGCCGAGACAACGACCATTTCTCCTTCTCCTCTTCCCATTGATCAACCTCGATCTGGCTCTGCGCTCCCATTCCATCTTCTTCAGCTCCCCGCCTCTATCTCTTTCTCTTTCTCGTAAGTTGCTGCTCTGCTTACTTCAGTTTTAATCTGACCCGGACTTGATCTCGTTTAAATTTCTTTGTCAAAATCGATCCAGAATTTTGTTGTTAGCGGTTGATTCCAATGCACGTTTGTTAATATATATCTGGATCAGTAAAATTGTTCAGTAATAGGTGTGCTATAATCTATATTTTGGATAATGATTACGTCTTGTTTTCATTTCTCATATTAATGTTCATCACTTCATTTTTTACTTTTCTAATGATGAAACTCTGCTGTGCTTGCTTTCCCATCCTACAGATTTTTTAGATCAAGCGCGCGTCTAGAAGGCTGGAAGCAAGACAATGTAATCATATTGCATTTTCTTAATTATCTTAATACATGTTACTTGGCTGTCTAACTAGTCTGATAAAACTAAGTATCCTACAATTTGTATCTGAAAGTAATAAAATGGCTGTAGTTATGACAAACCTGGCAACGGACAATTTGTGACTGAAGTCGCGAAATGGGTTTTCCATGAAAGGGGTGCGTCATTCTTAAGGTGAATCAATTAATATCTACTTTTATTTAACACTGTTGCCACCCAATCTACCATTTCTTGGTGCAAATCCTGTTATTTAATGCCATATTAAGAGCTGAATTTTCTTATAATGACATGATTAAAAGAAAAAGAAAAAAACTCTTCCACATAAAAACAAAATATTTTAATCCCTGTCATGGGCCGCACATCATTCATATATATATAGTGTTCTAAATACGTGTCGTGTCTGGATCATTTGTCGTGATGTGCTTGCCATATCTAAATATTTCACGTGTCATACCGTGCAGTGTCTAAATTCTAAGATATGGACATGACATGCCTAAGGACACACCATGCATCGTTTTCTCGTGTCGTGTCGTGTCGTGTCGTGTCGTTTCTGAACATGCTTAAATTTAAAAAAAAAATAGTTACATACTTATCTTTACGGATAAATTGAACATTCAAATTATGAAATTATCCTTAAAAATGAGACAATATAAGAATTTTTCTTGTTATTTCATAAAATTTACCATCTTTGATCCTAATTATAAACATATTGTGTATCTCTAATTAATCATGTCGTGCCGTGTCTCGATATTTCGCACGTCGTGTCATGTTGTATTTGTATCATCAAATTTTGACAAGACACGTCTAAAGACATGACACGCTTAAGTTTTTGTACCGTGTCGTGTCTGTGTCTTACCGTATCGTACCACCTTACTATGTCGTGCCGTGTTTAGAGACGTCGTTGTTTTTTTTTTTTAAACACTGTTTATATATCTACGTACACCCCTATCCAAAAAAAAAATAATAATTGATGAAGTAATTAACAAGTCTGAAGACATTCAGCCAATACAAGTACTGAAATCCGGATCCTGTGTGGGCGTCTCAATTGCAGCACGGGCGCACGGCTGTCACTTGTGGTAAGACTGTCATCATGCTTCAAGAAAGGAACAGTTATTACGGGACCATATTAATTTAATTTTAAATAAAATTAACGCTATAGTGAAGCGGCCGGAGAACAGCAAAGAAAGAATGCATGGTGATGAACTTCATATTGCATTTTATTATTGATTGTTCAAAAGATTTCTATACCTAATTAAATTAAAATATCAACCGGATTTTTTCGGGAATTTCTTTTTTTTTTTTTGGTTTCCGTCACACATTTATGGAGTTGAGTTTTACTTTATTGCTAATTATGTATGTTAAAATAAATTGTGGTTTTCAGACATCAAATTTGTACTAAATTTAATTATCAAAGTAATTGATTATTCCATTGTGTACATAATTTTTTAAGAGAGCTTGAATCTTGACCATTTATCTCAATTCATAACTTCAAATGAACGATCATGATTTAAGTTACGTAGAAAAAAGTAAGTCCACAACAAAATTTTCCATAAAACTATATATTGTGTGAATTTATTAATTTGTTTTATAGTATTATTATTATAAATATATTGAACTCTGTTATAAAATTTTCTGGCTCTGCAATTATAAGCAGGCACTACAGCTGTCCGAAGTAACTCTTATTATTTGTAGATAATCTTAAAGCAACATTCCATAGACTGTATTGATCCTTTATCAAAAGATACTAATTTTATTTTTAGATACATATAAGGTATGCACAAATTCAGCGACTCTTGAATCTTGATTCAGATTATTATATGTATACGTCATATAATTTTTCTAAATTTCATCTTTATTTTTTATGTTGGCAGTAAGATGTCGTTTTTATATATTTTTCTTCATGTTTTTCATTCTTAGCCCCTTTCACGACCTTCTTTTGGGCCGCCTGGATGGAAGGGAACAACATGATCTTCAGAGGTTGCAGCAGAAACATAGAATTGGTGTGCCGTTGGATCCTCCATGAAGCGAAACTTTTACCTTACGTACTGCTAATATTGGCGCAAATTTTGTTTTCTGTTTCTTTTTTTTCTTTTAAGCTTTACTTTTGTTTCTTCTTTGACGCCTCTGTCAATGTTTCTTTAAAAAAAAACAACATTTCTTGTGCAAATTGAGACCAATTAAGTTATGATGTTTTATCGACTGGTGCAAATTGGGGCCGCTTATCCACCCTGCTCTGTTTTATGTTGCAAATTATGCGACACTCCTTCGCTCCTGGAGGTTACATTACATATGAAATTTCTCATTTTTTTAATTTTTAAATCTTCTCATTTTATGAAGAAAGTATACTCTATATTTTGATAAATACAGGCTATACTGAAAGTTATAACATAACAGATGTTAGCGTTTGATGAGCATTAATTATTGTGGTGGTAGCTTGTCACCAACCCTGATTAGCACATGATTAACTCTTTATATACTTATTAAAAATATTTTCTTATTATACAACTACCGCATGAAAGATTGTTGTGTGAATAAAACAAAAGATTTTGCGATATTTCTTTTGAAATATTGCCGTGCATAATTTACCTCTATATATATAGAGTTTAGCTATGGTGAGATGCATCACAAAAAAACTTTCTATGAGATGCGATTAAAACTCATTAATCTGGTTCAAAATGATCGATCCAAACCGTTCAATATGATCTCACTATTGAAATTTTCTTGCAGACCAATTTTTATATTTTTTCAGAATTTTTAAGTATTTTTTCGGATTTTTTAAAATGACAGTTTTTGAATGGTTCAAAACTAATTAGATTAACGAAAAATACTTAAAAATTCGAAAAAAATGTAAAATTTAGTTTACATGGAGATAACGAGTTTTGTTATGGTGAGTCGCATTAAAAAACTCCTAGATCTGATTCAAAATGACCGATCCAAACCATAAAATATGATCTCCCTATTGAAATATCCATGAAGACAAAAATTTTTATATTTTTTTAATTTTTAAGTATTTTTTTGGATTTTTAAAAACTGTTGTTTTGAACGGTTCAGAACTAATTAGATTAACGATTTTCTAAAATTTCAAAAAATACTTAAAAATTTCGAAAAAAAAATATAAAATTTGGTCTCCATGGAGATTTTAATAGGGAGATCGTATTAGACGGTTTGAATCGGACATTTTGAATCATATCTAGGAGTTTCGAGCGGGACTCACAGACCCTTGATGAGTCGCGACTCACTATAGCAAAATTATATATATATATAGAGAGAGTTTAGCTACGGTGAGTCGCGACTCACGGACCCTCCGGTGAGTCGCGACCAAAACTCCTAGATCTAGATCAAAATGACCGATCCAAACCGTCAAATATGATCTTTCTATTGAAATCTCCATGTAGACCAAATTTTTCATTTTTTCGAAATTTTTAAGTATTCTTTTGAAATTTTAGAAAATCGTTAATCTAATTGGTTATGAACCATTCAAAAACATCAGTTTTTAAAAATCCGAAAAAAATACTTAAAAATTTCGAAAAAATAAAAAATTTGGTTTGCACGGAGATTTCAATAGGGAGATCATATTGGACGGTTTGGATCGGTCATTTTGATCTAGATCTAGGAGTTTTGGTTGCGACTCACCGGAGGGTCCGTGAGTCGCGACTCACCGTAGCTAAACTCTATATATATATATATATATATATATATATATATATATATATATATATATATATGGAGAGAGAGAGAGAGAGAGTTTTTCTATAGTGAGTTCCAACTCACCAAAGCGTCCGTTAGTCGTACTCAAAATTCCAAAATTCAGTTCAAAATGACCAATTCAAATCATCCAATACGATCTCCTTATTGAAATCTCCATGCAGACCAAATTTTATATTTTTTTCAAAATTTTTAAGTATTACTCTGTGCCAGAAGGCCTAACAAAGCGTCGCCCTTTCTTTGAAATTTTAGAAAATCATTAATCTAATTAGTTCTGAACCGTTCAAAAACAACAATTTTTAAAAATCTGAAATAAATACTTAATAATTTCAAAAAAATATAAAATTTGGTATGCATGGAGATTTCAATAGGAAGATCATATTAGACGGGTTCGATCGATCATTTTGAACTAAATTTCGGAATTTTGAGCGCGACTCATGGACGCTTTGGTGAGTTGCAACTCACCGTAGCAAAACTCTATATATATATATATATATATATATATATATATATATAAAGAGAGAGAGAGAGAGAGAGAGAGAAATGCTATAGTGCATCGCGATGTATTAAGGCTTTTGTACATCGCGACCATATTTGTCGATAGTTTTTCAAATTGAAAATCTAACTAAACAAATCTATATATTGAAATCTCAATACAAACCAAATTTTATATTTTTTTTAGAATTTTTTTACTATTTTTCGATTTTTTAAAAACGTGCCATTTTTGGAATTTTTTTATTATTAATTGATTTCCAAAAAAGAAAGTTTTAGAAAATTTGAAAAAAAATAGTAAAAAAATTTTAAAAAATATAAAATTTGGTTTGTAATGAGATTTCAATATGTAGATTGGATTAGTTTAATTAGATTTGTCAATTTATAAAACGGTTGACGGATAATGATCGCAATGTACAAAAGCCTCAATACATCGCGATGCACCATAGCATATATATATATATAGAGTTTTGCTATGGTGAGTTGCAACTCACCAAAGCGTCCGTGTCTCGTTCAAAATTCCAAAATTTAGTTCAAAATGACCGATCCAAACCGTCTAATACGATCTCCCTATTGAAATCTCCATGCAGACCAAATTTTATATTTTTTTGAATTTTTTAAGTATTTATTTCTGATTTTAGAAAATCATTAATCTAATTAGTTCTGAATTGTTCAAAAATAGCAGTTTTTAAAAATCCGAAATAAATACTTAAAAAATTCAAAAAAATATAAAATTTGGTTTGCATGGAGATTTCAATAGAAAGATCGTATTGGACGGTTTGGATCGGTCATTTCGAACTAAACTTCAAAATTTTGAGCGCGACTCACGGATGCTTTGGTGAGTTGCAACTCACCATAGCAAAATTCTATATATATATATATATATATATATATATATAGAGAGAGAGAGAGAGAGAGAGAATGGCTAACGTGTCACCGATGGCACGGAGGGTCCCGTGCCATCAAGTCATTTTTCGAGATCCAAAATTTAAATGGTCAATCCAAACCGTTCAAGTTGTTCTCCATATTGAAATATCTTTGGAGACCAAATTTTATATTTTTTCGAATTTTTTTGCTATTTATTATGATATTTTTAAAAACATTATGATTAAAGTATTTCAGGCACTCTAATTTGAAAATATCATAATAAATAGCAAAAAATTTAGAAAAAATATAAAATTTGGTCTCCAAAAGTTTGGATCGACCGTTTGACTTTTAAATTTCGAAAAACGAGTCGATAAAAAAGTAATGGCACGTGCCATCGATGGCGCGTTAGCCATTATATATATATATATATATATATATATATATATATATATATATATGGTCTCCTATGCAGATGTTTGACTTGCACAAACAATTAAGCTAATTTTGTCGGCAATGGTTTTGCAAAACGCAAAATAGTCACAACCAAGTGTACCTAGAATTGTTATGTCTGAATATTTAATTAGCAACACTTGTTGTTATCTTAAATATCACATCGACCAGCTGCGCCTAGAGGTTGCGCACATGCTCTGTGATGTTCGACTTGTAGGTTGCAGCGGGAGAATATTATTTTAGTTTAGCATTACGTTCTGTTCCTTTAATTATTTGTACTCCTATCCGTTCCATTCAATTATTCTTTTGAGCCGCCTAAATCTTTTTTCTCACTGTTAATTAAGGCTTTAATGTTAACAGAAAACAAATATGTTCTACTTTGCGTTCATTCTTTTCCAATTGAGGAACCCTGGAAAGGTTCTTGTATTCGAATAAAAGAAATTATTTTATTCACCATTTTAATTGAATATTTGAAGGACATGTATTTATTTTTTTTATTATTATTATTTTGGTAGTTGAAGGAAATGGATTTTGTATGACCTAATCTGCAATAGCGAGTTGTTAATTAGTGTTTTTGCAGGAGATGATTGAAGTTCTTAACTGCTCTAAAATATTTTAAGACATCTAAGAAAATAATCATAAGATACTTACCTGCACTCTTTTTTCTTTACGTGCCCTTGAATGCATTCAATAGCTTCACTCCACACTTATGACCAGGGAAATATTTCGCATGCACTGTCTTCTTCTTATGTGCCCTTGAGTGCATTCAACAAGCTCTCCTTTGCTCATAGGTAGTGTCTTTGGAGTTGTTGTTAGCTTGCCAAGGTTTAGGAAATAAGTTGTATCCACCATTATCTTTTCTTCAACTGCTAGTTTCTTCTTATGTAAGAGATAATTTTGAGAATTAGAAGGTTTGTTCATCATCTTTGGCCTTCTATGTTGGCTATCATTGCTGAGTTCCACCTTGGTTGCATAGTTGAAGGTTTCATACAATCTTTTTGGATTGTGCGACTCCACTGTATACCTCAACACTTCCCTCAGCCCACTAATAAACCAGCAATGAAGAACTCTTCATTCAAGACAGGATTGAAGTTCATTAGCCTTGCTCTAGCCTTATCAAATCTCTTGATATACTCATTCTCCTTACCAGTTTGGTGAATCCTCTTGAATTCATCCACTATATGCTTCATACCATTCATTTTATATCTGTTTATCACCTCATCCACCAGCAAATCCCAAGACAATTGATGATGGCCACTGGTCACACTTTTAATTATACCATTCATGTACTTCATCAAAAAAATTCAGAATTGACATCCTAGTCCTATACACCTCTAGTACTTGGTACATCTCAAAGTAAAACTCATAATTCCTTCTCCAAATTTCAGGATCTCCTCTATCATAATGAGGGCAATCCATTCTAGGAAGCTGGACATTTAGACCTTTATTCCCTTCATTTCTGAAATTTTTCTTTTCAGCTTCTTTTCTACAACCTTCACCCCATCTAAACTCCTCCTCAACTAGATCAATTGAGGGATTAACATAATTGAATCCACTGCCTTTCTCATCACCTCCAACTCCATTACCAATTCCAACACTAGCATCAACTATAGGCCTCCCTGAGAACACTAGTTCCTCTAATTTCAAAATTTGAGCATTTATATGTTTGCTGCCTCAAGGACCTCTCCATAAGGATGCTTAAGTTGCTCAGATTCTCTTCTAGCCCTTGATTAGCTTGCTTCACATGATCCCCCACTATCTTTGCCATCATTCCCTCTAGGTTGTGATGAGAGTCTTGATCTGCTCAATTACCAAGGCTGATAGCTTGTTCTCGAGCTTCTTGTTGTCATCCTTCATTTTTTGAACGATCTTTACATTTCAGCTTGCAATTAGCTGTTTTGAGCTCTCAGCTCCTCGATGTTATCATGACTTGAGCCTCTTGCATTTCTAGTATTGTTTGCCATTGATCTTGTGTCAAACTCTTCTCAATTGGTCTTGAACGAGTTGTAGATCAAGAACAATCGACATGCCACTTTAATCGCCTCTCTGAGACCAGATTGTCACGATCTAACTGAATCTAACAATGAAAATTCAGTGATTCAGAGAATGCACTCGCACTTGTATTGAAATGCAATCGCACTCGAAACAGACCAAATCTAATACTGATGCAAAATTGAGAAGAGAAACACGAAATTGATATAATTGAGCTAATAACTGAATGAGATTTAAAGTAGAGATAAGAATCTAAGAAGAAATTGCACTAGGAATCAACTCTTTTATTGAATTCTTAAAAGAGAAGAAAATTCGTAGAAAAATAGACATAAAAATGAGAAAATGGGTTTCAGATCTGATTTTACGATATTTTCTCTCTCCTCAGCCTCTTCTTTTATAATACTAGACTAATGACATCATTTATCTCCTAATTACATCATCTAACAAGCAAAACTAAGTAAAGTTTAGTTACGGAAGCCATAACCCTCGTAACTGTCTAACGACTTCATTCACTCGGCTTCTCCATTCTCTCAAGTTGAAATAAGCATAATCTCTCCATTAAGCCTATTTGGCCTTGGCCTGTTAACAAGTATCCAAACAACCTTAACAATTATGTATACAACTACAACAATTATTCAATTGAACTACAACAGTTGTGTAAGACTGTTAGAAAGTGCTCAATTTTCAATTTTAGTTACTAATTAACTTAATTAATCATCAAGCAACAAGAATTTAGTGCATAAGTCATCCAACACAACAAACTAGAGAGAAGGGTAGAAGGATTGTACCTCTCGCAAAATTGTATTCGCGAGACTTGACCACGGCATTGGGGTTGATGGCGTGCTCACCATTTACTCTATCTCGTCGGCTTCGAGTCCACCAAGGAGCTTGGCCATATCCTAACTCTTGTGCTAGCAAGAAGAAAGGAGATAGCTAATCCTTTTGTCATTCTTCAAGTAATTCAAACAATTAACTTTTTAGAATAACTATTATCAACACATGAGACCTATAGGAATGCAAGAGAGAGGAAGGGTTTCAAGGGAGAATCAAAATTCTGCCCAAAAAGGAGGTGGCGGCTAGAGGAGGAAGAAGGGAGGCAAGGATAGAAGGTTAAAATTTGCTTCTCCAAGTGGTCCTTATATAGACCACTCTCCACCAACCTTTCTTTGACTCTCTTACCCCTCCAAGACCGGCCCTTACAAGGTCTTTAATGGACTACATCAAATATCTAATTAACCCATTAAACCACTTATTTAAAGATCTCTCAAGTTACATTTTATTTGAGCTCAATTAGACTATTAAATAAAAGCCTATACTTTTAATTTAATACAACTAATTAAATTTAAAGTATGTTGAATAAAATTAATTATCAACTTATTGATAATTATTTTGAAATTAACATATGCATTATTTTATTTTTATATGATCCCTTTGACTTAATTAATTATAACGGTTCGTAACGATATATAATTAATTAATCAACTCATCATATTTTCATAGTACTCACTGCAGCGGATAAATTAATAATACACGTATGGTCAAAGTTCTATTTGTATAACCCTTTGAGGATTTATGCTATGTTGGCCATAGAATTAAATCGCTATTTAATTTCAATAATCATAGGCGGTATCTAGCAACACACTATGATTTCCAATTCATATAAATAATGTATTGCTACAATATCTCAATCCTGCATAAGAAATAAAAGTATTTCCTTGTCTGTTTCTTATGTTACATGATATCATTGTATAATCTAAGATAAGAATATGTCATTCTTGCAGATTATACATCTCTTGATCTAGAGTTGATTATACAAGTTGGCCAAACAATCCAACTCCATCAAGGGGTCCAAATAGATATCATCACTCACTAGGTATACTAATAAGGGACGTACGGTTTTCTTGATGAACAACTTTTCCCCGCACAATTCAAGAGAACATAAATAAAGTCCGTATAACAGCTTTTGTCAAAAATCAGCGGTAGACCATATTTATAGAATCTATCTTCATGTGGAAAAGTTGAACATCTCAAACTTAGAATCAAACTCATATGAAATAAACAATGACACATAACACAATCCATATGTTTGTTTCATTGGGTCTTGTCCTATACTATGTTCTAATAACATACACATATGCAATTAAGTTGGTAACTCCTTACCTATGATTTGTAGAACTTAATCATCACTTAACTTGCATGCTAATCTTTTATGATAATTAATGTTCCTTGTTATTATCAAGATTACGGACGATTTAGATTTATTACTGTCATTCTAATGTGTCTCGCACTTTTTCACGGCCCTCGGATCAACAGAGGAAAATCTGGTCTCGGATTGAGGGGCAAAAAAGAATGTGGATCAGATACCCCTCGCGAGCCTCAAGAGGCCGATACCGATACCACCCCGAAGCGCGGTAACTGTACGGTCTTGAGTTCTCACGAGGGTTTATTATTTGAGGGGGGTCCTTTCTTTCCAGTAGGCGCAAGCCCCTACTGTTAATTACCTCCGACATGGTCAGGAGCACCTCTAGATCGGGAAAATCAAAGGATTGTGTGTCGTGAGCTGTTAGGGAATTGTAAATATGCAATTAGCGGTCCTATCATGCATTTTTATTTTTTTTTTTTTATTATTAATATTACTACTACAATGCGATATTAATATATCATATTATTATATATTTTTTTTGTGGACTTTGGATTGCAGGGGACAGCAGTCTTTGGAGTTCTTAGCTTGTAGAGGTTTCAGTTGACTGCCGTAGCTGGACGCTTGTAATCTTCTCGTTTTCCGAGTTCTCTTTGTAATTTAAGGTTTAGGCTCTTCTGGTGTGAATTTTGTATTTATAAGGCATGGATTTCCCGAAGCGGGTTTCTTAGACTTCCTGTTGATCTTTGTCGAGGTTGTCTGAAAGTGACATCTGATTCCTGATCAGATCGTTAAATTTGGTTGATGTGGTGCTTGAGGTTGTTTTCTTCTTCTTTTTTTTTGAGTTAACATCAGGCCCCTGGGCTTGTGGATGTTAAAGACGCCGGACCCCTGGGTTTATGGGCGTTAAAATCTTATGCGCGCGGGTGCGACCCGAGTCGGTTGCCCCTTGACCTTTCCCGGGAAGCGAACGCTCGTTCAATGGGCATAGAGCATCCCGTGACGGAGTGGCTTCCGTTAAAAGTGACATTTGGCGATGTTCAAAGTGACGATTCGGTTTGCTCCCGAAGCGTCGAAGTGACATTTGGCAATGTTCGGTTTCTTTTTCTTGGGGTGATACTCGGTTTCCAGCTAAGATATCAAATAAACGGTTCTCTTGTCACTTGAAGCGTTGCGTTGATACATGGTTTCCAGCCATGATATCAAGTAGACGACCCAGTTGCCATTTGAAGCGTTGAAGTGGTATCTAGTTTTCATCCAAGGTATCAAGGGAACGATTCGACTACCACTCGAATCGTTAAGACATCTGGTTGCCAATCAGACGTTAAGTGACGTTCCGATCTCCATCCGAAGTACTGAGGTGATATCTGGTAGCCAGCCAGACTATCAAACAGATGCTCCGATTGTTGTCCAGAGCGTTCAGGAGACATTTGGTTGCTATTCAGACATTGAGTAGACGGTTCAATCATCATTCAAAATACTGAGGTGATATCTGGTATCCAACCAAGATATCCCACAGGTTATCCGATTGTTGCTTGAGGGGTCGACAGTGCATCTGGTCGCAAGTCAAATATCTAGGAATCGATTCAGCTGCCACCTGAACCGAAGACGCTTGGTTGCCAGCCAAGTGTTAAGTGCCAATTCGATTATCATCCGGAGTATTGAGGTGATACCTGGTATCCAGCCAAGGTACCAAACAATTGGTCCGATTGCTATTCGATTCGTTTAGAAGTGACATCTGGGTGCCAGTCAGATGTTCCCTTCCGATTCGATCATAATTGAGACTCTGAAGTGATATCTGGTAGCCAGCCAGCTTATCGGACATAAGACTCGATTATTTTTCGAAGCGTTGAAGTGACGTCCACTCGCCAATCAGATAAGTAACAATTCGATCTTTACTCAGAGTATTGAGGTGATACCTGGTAGCCAGCCGAGGTATCAAACAATAGTCTGACTGTTATTCGAAATGTCAAAAGGAATCTGATTGCTAGTCGGCCGTTCAATGGACAGTTCAGCTGCCACCTGAAGTGTCCGAATTTTATCTGGATGCCAGTCAGATGTTAAAGTGACGTTTGTTCGCCAATCGGGTATTGAGCAAATGGTTCGATCCTCCTTTGGAATAATCTGACGATACTTGGTAGCCAGGCGAGATATCATGCAGATAGTCCAAGTGTTACTCGAAACCTCGCAAGGAACCCTGATTGCTATTCAAACATTCAGTAGATAGTTCAGCTGCCACCTGAAATATCCAAGGTTTCAATGGTTCGGCTCTCACCCAAAGCATTGAAACTATCCTTCGCCAGACCCTTGGGTTTGTGGGCATCCAAAAATCTTATGCGCGCGGGTGCTACCTAAGTCAGCTGCCCCTTGGCTTCCCTAGGTGCGGGTGACAATTGGTTCTCGATCATAGGAGCGTTCCTCTGACGCTCAGTCTCTGACCAATCGTTCAACGTGACATAATGCTTGACATCTAGGCAAGACAAGTCACTCAAGTGACGCTAAGCGTTCAAGTAACGTCCGGCTGCCGACCGGTACGTCATGAACAGTTGGTTCTCGATCATGGGAGTGTTCCTCTGACACTCAGTCTCTGACCAGCTGTTGAAGCTTCGCTTGATTCCTGATCAAGCGTCAATGCGACATAGTGCTTGGCATTTAGCCAAGGGAAGTCAATAGACGCTCGGCAATCTTTGCGAGTGTTCAGGTAATGTCCGGCTTCCGACCGGAACATTGTAATTTCCCTCCAGCACCGAAAGAGGTAAGTTTTGTTATGTGAGATCTGGTTGTTGATTTAAAAGATAGATCGAGTCAACATTACTGAGCTGTTCGAGGCATAAGTAATGTGACTAAGGAACATGTTGACGGTTTCTGAATGAGGATATTATTTGGGTAAGGATTATGGATCCATCTGATGTGGTGGTATGATGTGGGATAAGGTCTTTAATATAATCTGAGGGAGTCGTTTACAGCAACAGTATTGGCCTCGATATATCCTTGGCGGTTAGATTGCAAACACTCAAGTTAGGACCTCCTGCCTTCTCGAGAGAGCGGGTGCCTTAGATAATCGTAGACTCCTTAAGTACAAGTGTGATCTTTCCCCAAGGTACGGGTATGATGATGTAGAATTTGTCCATAATGACAATATTTGCATATCTTTGATAGGATCATAATGCTGTGTGCCTGTGTCAACGGTGTTGGCAGACGTTTATCTCTGGCGAGTAGATTGCATACACTCAAGATAGGACCTCTTACCTTCTCGAGAGAGCGGGTGCCTTTGATAATCATGGCTTCTATCGTCTCAGCAGGCTTGGGACAACATTGTGAACTTTTCTCAGACTGCAAAGAGTTATGCTCGTATGTGGTTGGATCCATATTCTTCACCGATAACATCTTGCGGTGTAATGTGCCTTCTCTTTGGGATTTTATCAGTTTGCTTGAATATTGTTTTGGTCTTCACTTAATTTGCATATTATTTTGGGTCTCTTGATAGAGTCCCGCGACACCGTGGTAGATCTCACTATCCATCATTTTGAGGCTAGCGAATCTCAATTTAACCAGATCATTGAGCTTGATACTTCACCAGTACTCTTGTTTGTTAGCAACAGTACTTAGTGTCTCCATTTTGATCCATGCCCGTCATGACGACGGCCGTCTGGTGGTTTTGATCACTTGGGGTTATGATGAGCTTTATCTAGAGTCGTAAACGGAGCACTAGACTCGGTCGTGCTAGTATCCCGTTATGACTTTCTGAATTTTGTAATAGTATCCATGCCTTCAGTGATTTGATCATGAGCCTTTGAGCCTTTGCCGAAACGGCTTTTCTTCATAACATCCAGGAGAGAATAATGGTAGGAATATATTTGGTAGGGTTTTTAGTGGTGATGATTAGCCAAATAGATTCCCCTTATTTTTCTGAGCTTCCAGGATTTTTCCTCATATTTTTCTGAACCTCCTGTGATTTTTCATGAATTTTTAAAGGTTGCTGGATTTTTTTTTAAATAAATATAAGGCTGAGGTGGCAATTTGTGATTGGCCAGAACTTGGAATATGGATTTAAAATATTATGTTGGGATTTTGGCTATGGTTTTGGCCTGACTGTATTCTCCATATTTTTCTGGATCCGTAGAAATTTGGTTTGGATTTTTCTGAGTTATGGTTGAATTTATACGAATTTTTAAAGTTTCCAGCAATAGAATGGTGCCACTTCAGCAGAGGAGCCACGTGGCAGCGCATGATTGGTCCAAATCAGCAGGGGAAATAAAAAAATCAGCAGCGACCTCAGCTGTTGAGAGTGACACATGGCTCCTTCTGATTGGACTGAGTGGGCTTCTAGCGGGTTATTACACGGATTTGACTCGGCACAACCAAACTGCCACAGAGGATCGCGAAATTTGGGACGGTTTCTATTAAAACTGTTCGGTTGCCTCCATGCGCCTGGTGTTTAGTGGAAACAATAATACCTTCACCTGTGGGTCCCGTTGTCAGTGGTATGGTGTTAGCCGTTATGTGTTGAGCCATGTCTTCATAAAACAAGTCCCTTCTTCTCTCTTTCGTTCTTCCTTCCTTCGTCGCACTGGCGATAGAAAACCGCCATGGATATGCATTCGAGCTCTTTGCGACACCATCAGGCACCAGCAAAGCGTCGCCTGTCACCGTATGACTTCCCTGATGTGGTGGGGCCCATTTATCGGGTGTGTGAGTTGCTCCTCTGCTATAATCATCTCCCTTCCCGTCGGCTAGGGTTTCGAGGAGGAGTGATGGTTCTGGGCCTCTGATGGTTCTTGAACCAAATTGGCAAGCCTGAGAGCATCATGGGGAACTCGCAAAGCTTTCTGTGGCCTCAATTTTATTGCCGAGCTCCTCTGGCATGGTGCTTCACCTTGGCCAGGATATGCCATAGCGATGGATTGGTGAATCCAGTTGACTAGCCATGGTGGGGGTCGACTAAGGAATCTATGAGCTTGATGACAGATACAGGAGGGTGCCTAGATAGTCAATTTGACTGCCGAGGGCCTCCATCCAAGAGTTTCTTCTTCGATTGCTTTGGCCATGGTGATTGTACTGATAGTTGCTTCCCCCTTCATTGATATATGTCTGTGTCGATGCAGAGAACCCAGAGGTTAACATGTGAGCGTGTTGGCATCCCTTTGAGTGTGTGTGAGCCTTTAACTCCATCATGGTAGCATTGTGGCACGCTCTCAGCTGAGGTTGAGCCATGGTTGCCATGATTGCATCCATGTTGCTGATTGAAGGTGGTATGGCAACTCCTGGAGTGAGATGCTCCATCAGGTCGACATATGAGGTTCTCCAATGCAAAGCTCCTCCTGGCTTAATTGAGATAGTGATGGTGACTGCCTCCTCCTTCAATGCATTGGCGAAATGAGATGTACAATACTCCATGAACTCCAATGACACTTGCTGTCCTTTATTTTTTTTATTTTTAACCTGTTGTCCTCTTTCTTTTAGAAAGAAATCTAATGTCCCTTGAACCTGTTGTCCTTGTTGTCCATTTTTTTTACTTTATATATGGTCCACTTAATACTAAATATGAATGTAGCTTAAGTTAGTTAAACATAGCCCATTTCTGGTTCCATTATTTAGATGTAAATATGACTCTTAGCCTACATGCATACAGCATATAAAAAGAACAGATTTTAATTGTTCCCTACATTGCTTCCTAAATGCTTATGTTAACTAATATATCTATATACATATTTACATAAAACGATTTTTGTTTTATTCCTTACATTGCTTTCAATTCTGTGCAAAACCAGAAAGAGAACAAGGAAAATAAAAGTTGCAAAGGGAAAAGAAATAACCTTCTTATTTCACCAAATGTAGATTACAAAGAAGTGAAACAAACAGTGGCTTAAAACTGAAACTATGAAGCTAATGCTTCTACTAACACACTCTTTTTTTTTTTATAAAGTGGCTACCCTAATTTGAACAGATAATACTCTTCTCCTCACAAAAGTGTTATATTGCTTTATGGTTGATGTCTGAGCCTCTCGTGTATGCCTTGTGTTGTGTTGCATGGCTCTGAGGTGTGCCTTTTATAGGGGATTCAAGCAGGCACTGTAGGTGGCACCAATCATCTAAATTCTGAGGAGGCTGGACAGTTTTACCCCTGGTGTATTTCACAGAATTTTTCCATACTTAGAGAATCTCGTTTATGTCTTTGCTTTTATTACTATGCCACCAATGAGACACTCCTCTCTTTCTTTTAACAGCATTAATTCTTGGTGTCATATGGTCTCCAGTTCAAACATATGTTATGCCTGTTTTACTTTGATGATTAGATGGCTCATTTTTTTTATCTCAATACATGCTCCTTGTTACAAACAATACAATATCAATTTAATTGACTTTGCCTTTCCAACAATGCTTTGCAATCTCTTCTCAATGCAATTTCATTTTCTGGACCTTAATTTCCATTATAGCTTGAGCCATATCAATCCAGTACCCCTTGAGTCATCACATCTCTATTTGATTTTTAGTTAGAATAGCATGCTCCAGTTGCTGCATGAGCATTTTTGTGTGGATGAGAGTTTGAATTCCTCCATGGTTTGCCTCCATTTTATTTTCTATTTATTAATTATTCTATAAATGATCATTGATGACTTAGATATCTCCTTCGATGCTCCCTGGTTATGGCCTAGTCATGGAATTTCTTAATTGAACAAAT
Source organism: Rhynchospora pubera (assembly GCA_028095005.1). NCBI lineage: Eukaryota > Viridiplantae > Streptophyta > Magnoliopsida > Poales > Cyperaceae > Rhynchospora > Rhynchospora pubera. Next base: position 343,664,758 of record CM051460.1, on the reverse strand, counting down.
ACTCAGATTGCAAGTCTCGCGAAATTGAGCTTCCCCTATTCCAGCTCGACTAGAGAGGATGAGCTTATCCGTTGGCATCGGGATTCCCTCTTCTCTTCACCATACTGGATCGATTGTTAATCATGAAGGGATTGCGGCTGCTGTCTGGTGATAGGAGAAGGAATTTCAATTGAGAACAGTGGGATTGCAATTGGGCCGCATAATTCTCCTCTCCTTATTAATATCTGTCGGAAGAAAGAGCTAATGTGCAAGAGAGGAAGGTGCCCATCATTGTGTCTCAGCTGGCGAGAGAGGAGACAGGTGCACAGCGCGAGAAGGAGGGGAGAGCGAGATTCCATTCCCTGCCATCATTGCTTGGTTTCAATTTTCAACAGGCGTGCGAGAGAGAGGGGTCCTCTCCTGCGTCACGGCGTTCGTCAGAAGCTCCTCTGCGTCATGGCGTGCGTCAGGATCAGTCGGAACGAAGAGATGGAGGGGACGGAGTGCTGTGATGGGCCGAGAATATTTATGGGCCTTTCGTTCCCTTCTTTTTTTTTGAACCAATGCGGATTGGGCCGAAGCAAAAGTGGGCCAGGGCAGTAAAAAAAAAGAGATTTGATCATGGAATATTTGTCGCACGAATCTTGATGTCTTCCTATGCACTGATCTTGATGGAGTTATATGCTCGGATTTTGATACCCATGTTAATCACATAATTTCACAAATATTTATGAAATCATATAATTATTTTCGTGTTGCATAATATCAAAATATTTTTTTTCTCTCATCTGTGAATAAATCCTCCCGATTGATCAGGGTGATTTTCAGACTGTCGGGCATCTCTCGTATCTGACCCACGTATCAAATCCCTCTTTACCGTTCTTCGGTATTTATGAGAATATTTTAGGGTTCAACATAATGAATGATCCATAGAGATCCACAATTCAGATCCTCAACCTAAATGATCTGTCAGTAATAAACTCTAGGAACAAATGATCAGATATCATCAATAATATAAACTAATAAATTAAGTCATTAAATATTGACTTCTAGAACATAATTCCAACAAGTACAGGATGCACCCGCATCCAATGATGCACATGGATCCTGGAATGCATTTTCAGGCTATAACATGGCACCACCAAGAACGAAATAGGAGAAAAGAAAATAAGAATCCTAAAAAAAAAAAATAAGAACTCACACCAACACACAAATAAAAGTGAAATGAAAGGAAGGTACCTGAAACAGAGGATAGAGGTGCTCCTAAAGGAGAAAGAAATCAACAAACCCAATGACAAAACTCCCTTCTTCCGTCTCCGAGCATCAAGTCTAGGAGAAATAGAAATCAAAATAAAAAAAGGCACCAAGTCAAGCAGATTCTGCTCCGCGAGCTTGGAAGCATAGCTTGAATGGAGAGTAGGCGCGAAGAGAGTAGGAAAGAACACGAACAAAAGACCTCTGCAGGACACAACTTTCTTTGCGCACCCATGAGCTGCTGTAGGACCTTCAAGCATGGACCATAGTGCGATCATCTTTCTGAATCTAAACCACCACTCAAATTGAAGAAAACTTAGCTAGGGTTTCAAAAATGCAAGAGAATGAGAGATCAAGTAGAGAGTTTGAGAGAGAAGGGCCAGACAAAAAAAAAAGCAAGAATTTTTCTCTTCCTCTTTTCGAAACACTCTAGATGAAGGGAGACAAAGACAATGAAATAAAAACATAAGTGAAGCCCAGAGTGGAGACCAATGGATCTGATGAAAAGGCAATATAAAATTGGACGGCTGAGATTGAATATTATTTCTACAGTCCTCCTAAGACTTGAAATTGAGGTATTTATAATTTCATAAGTAAGAAAAAAATGATCATATTGAACATACAAAGTGAACACATATGACAACATAGTTAACATGTATGATAAACAAAGTGAACATATATACTGTTTAGTATTGCTGACTTTGTTAATATTAAATATTCTTTTTGTCATAACAAATTGAATCCTTATCCCATTAAATAATTTCTTAATACTGCTAACTATCAGAAAATATAAGATTATTAAAAAGAAAGAAGGGTGGAAAGAGGAGGGGAAGGAAGGGGCGCTCTGAAAGAGGAGGGAAGGGAAGTGAGGAAGATGTGTGAGGAGGGGAGGGAAAGGAGGGAGCGCTCCTTCTAGATAGCACTAGTGAATGGTTTGGATGGTTATTAGGGAGAAATGATAAATGCCATATGCAATTTAACCATCGCTTGCCATTATTTGAACAAAGTGAACACAAAAAAATAGACAAGATGAACATTTAGATGATCAAAGTGAATATGTACAAAAAAAAAGTTTTGTCATCACATATTTAGGTTTTTATATGCATTTTTAACTTATTTTTATCGAACTTATTTGTTTGTATTTGTTCAATTTGATCATTTATATGTTCAACTATGTTTAATTTGTTCAAGCAATGACAAACGATGAGATAACTGCATATAACAATAATCAATTTCCGTTATTAGGTGATGGTTAATACCAATGAAAATTGATTACTGTCATCTGCAGTTTTGTCATCCCTTTCCATCGCTAAATAGAAAGTGGACGCATAAAATATACAATGTGAATATATAGTAATCAAAATTAACACATAAAAAAAATAAGTTGAATGTGCATATAAAAATCTGAACAAGAGATGACAATACTTATTTATTTGTAAGTATTCACTTTAACCGTCTATATGTTTATCTTGTCTGTTTTATGTGTTCAATTTGTATTTAGCGATTACAAGAAATGGAAAAACTACATATGACAGTTATCATTTCTGAATACCAATATAGGAATGATAATTGCAATCGCTAAAAAAAACTATCACGCGTCATCGTTGAAAAGAGGGCGTGCCTAGCAGGTGTTTGTTACAAATGTTCAGTTTAATAACCATATGTGTTCAGTTTAATAATCAAAAGTGTTCAGTTAAATGCGCAAATAATAGTTTTATTATATAGAATTGCGATTCAGTCTTGGAGAGAGGTGCGCCAGGTACAGAGTCAGAAAAAATTTTATTTGAACCGGACCGGTTCATGAACTCTTCTAATTTTTTCATGTATTTTTTGTCTGGTTCGTGTCCCCTTCGCTTGCCATTGCATCTATTAAAAAAATTGAAAGTAATACTTAATAAACTGAATATTTGTATGTAATAACCTGAAATTTGTATACAATAATGTTTAATCCTTTTCAGATCTTGTGAAGTTTTAAAAAAATACATAATGAAACAAGATGATTCCTTAGAGATACAAAAAAAACCAACATACATTGGTTATGGCCCATATATTTATATTTATGTCGGCCCATTACGATTACATGGGTATTAATATATACTTGGTCCTTCGTCTATCTAGTTTTCTAAGGATGTATTATCGTGTATGTATGTATACCTAGATAAAAAAGAGAGACAAGAGAGAAGAGAGAAAAAAATAAAAAATAAAAACAAGGCAACGCGCACCGGCTCGGATGCTCCCAGTCACCACAAATCTCATGGCACGACACCGGACAGACGAATCGAGCGGAAGTGGCTGCAACCGATAAAGAGGCCAAAATATCCGGCCTCCTCCTATAAAAGTTGTCTCCTCTGGGCACCTCCGCACAGAGACGCTAGAAGAGAAGATAAGAGAAGAGAAAGAGAAGCGAAAGAGAAGGGAAGAGAAGAGAACAGGTACATTTTTTTTATCTCCTTCCATTGCTTAGATGATATTGCTTAGATTAGATTATTCTTCCGATCATAGTTGATCGTATAATGCTTAGATTATGTTCTTCCAATCGTAGTAAATTCTCTGTAATCGGAGATCCTTGCTTTCCCTAATCTGATCAGATTCGCTTTTAAGGCTTGCCGTATTGAACACTTGGATTCACGTTGGTGTCTACATGTGCGCCCGTGCGTAGGTAACACTGATTTCTCTACAGCCTATTTTGACATAGTGTATTCCATGTCAGACACATGTTATGCAAGAGAAACTGATGGAACATTTAAAAAGGTATATAGACAGACAAAGAATTCTAACTGCAAAGTCTAATTATCCAATCAAATCAACAAATTTGGAATACACTACTGAAATCTAGGTCCGCTCACAGTAGTGCTACCCATAGAAAAGATCATGAAAGAGGCAATAAGAATGGTATCCGAATTTATTTACGATCCCGAGGAATATGTATTAGGAAGTGATTATTTACAAATGGAGCTCTTGTGACTCCTATTTTTACACATTGAGGCAGTGTGTGTGGGAAACATTTTTTTATGAACTATGCAAAGAAATTGAGATAAAAAGCAAAACCTGGTGATTTATTCACACGCCATTTTAACATAACTATCAATAAATGTGATGCATGACTGGATATTCCCCGGACTTCAAAATATTTTAATCTTTAATGGTATGGATAGGCTATATGTATGAATATAAAAATATATTAGATGTCTTCCTTTTTGCTTAGTTGATTGTATGGTGCTCAGATCAATGATTTCTCGACTTCTTGATTGATTCTCTCTCTTTTTCTCTTGCTTTCTTTTCTCTAAAAGCTCAATTGCACAGTCTCGACTACTTGATATCTTTTATTGTTTTTTTCTTTTTTGAAACTTATTTGGGAAAAATAAATGATATTTTCTATAAAATTTGATTTGATATTACAAAAAAGGCGTGTCTAAATAGATCTTTTTTTTTCCCATTTTGAAACCCTATTCTTCGGTTTCCTCCAATATCTCAATTAAGCACTGGGTGTTCTTTTGAGACCCTATGCATGTATTTTTAGTTATTAGGACTTGGGGAGGGAAGTATTAAAAAACTATCCACGTTGAAAAGTATTACACATGATTTAATTAATTTGCAAGTTTGTATATGTGTTGGCGAAGATTGTGCAAAAATAATGTGACTTGTCATGCACATTATACCCCAAAGCTTGAAAGTTATCTAGCTGGTTGTAAGGTACATAAGAAGCTTTAGTTAGTTTTAAGGCATAAAATTTTTGGACTTTGTCATATACAAGAATTTTAGAATGGCAATGCACTTAGCCCGAAATTTTAAAAAATAATATTAAAATAATATAATCCAATAAAATTAATATCAATTTAATCAATTTAATATAAATAGTATCGTAAGATCGGAATCCTGGAATCCGAACAGTGCAGTAACATGAAATTTTATCGTTTTTCATGGTTTTATTGTACTTCTATCATAAACATTAATTAAATATATGAAATTTTAATATTAAATTAATATATTATGAAATTTTAGTAATATATTTTGAAGATAAAATATTAAATTAATATATTTTATTTTATTTCTATTTATAAACATTAATTAAATATATAAAATATAATTATTAATTTATTTTATTTTACTTTAATTTATTTTATTTTACTTTAAATATATAAAATATAATTATTAACTAATATAATTTAACTAATTTAATTTAACTAATTAAATTTAATTTCATTTAACTAATTTAATTTAAGTAATTATATTTGAAAAGGATGGAATAATTTAATTTAATGAATTATTTTAATTAATGAATATGATAAAATTAAAATCAATTTTAATTACAAAAAATATAATATATATATTTAAATTTTAATTTATTAATTAATATAATTAAAATATTTATAATAAATATTATTAATTTAATAAAATAAATAACAGTAAAAGGGAAAAGACCAAAAACTGATTTGATTGGGCGGTGGATTCCTGACATGCTTAGATCGGAATCCTGGATTCCGATCTAAGGTTAGATCGGATTCCTGGATTCCGATCGAAGCTTAGATCGGAATTTGAGAATCTGATCTAAGCTTATATCGGAATCCAGGATTCCGATCTAAGCAATAAGTTCGCCCAACAGCGGCAAATTATTTGATTTGATCGGGAATTGACGTGAAGTTTTAAATCTGTTTGCTAATATCGGAATCTCAAATTCCGATCTTATCACTATAAATAGTTGGTCGTTATCACAATCTTAATATCATCTATCTTTTCCAATTAATTCTTAGTCATATAGAAATGTATTCAATTAGTGTTTTTGTCAATCAATCTCCCTTTAATCCAGCAAATAATTTTCGTTTTGATGTTTTTCCACAAACTGATTATGAATCTATTAAACAAATAATTTTGTCCTCATTGGGAATTTATCAAGGTGAGTTCAATTTGAGAATTGTTTCGCGTTTCAACGTAATTATGGACGGAAGGTTTCAACAAATTATTTTGCCGGTGAACTCTCAAAATGAATGGCGATACGTTCAACACGAGTGCTTTGAGGCAAGGCGACTTGATGGTCTAGAAATGCATGTCGATTTACTTCCGGCACAAGGTAAATTTAATTTTGAATTTAATTATGTGACATTTAATTTTGAATAATAGAATTATGTGCTTAAATATATATATTTATATTAATATTAACTATGAAAATAATAATTATAGAATAATAATTAAAATCATATTAAAATCATATTAACTATAGAATAATAATAACTATGAAAATGCGATTTATAAATAATAATTAAAATCATATTGAAAATCATATTTTATTAATATTAACTATGCATAAAAACATAAATAAGAATATTTAATAGAAATGGCTTTTAATAAGTAATATTTAATATCGTTATTAACTACGTTTTTGTATGTGATTATAACACATTTTTTTATTATAATTAGGTGGTTATTATAATTATAATTATAATGAATAACAAAATTATGAGGAAGAAGAACACCAACAACCAAATGCAACCAATCAAGAAGAAGAGAATGAAACCATTACATTAGATTGGGATCCTTGGGACCCTAACAGTATAGATCCTCGTGATAGTACACTTCAGGAAGAAGAAGGTACATACTACGAGTCTTACACCGGTCAAGGCACTTGGGAACATGGTGGTAGTAGTAGGCAAGAACATGGTGGTAGTAGTAGTAGTAGGCACGGCCGGCCACAAGAAGAAGAAGATGTCGTTCAAGTAAACGAAGAAAACAAAGAAGAAACACGTCGACTCGATGATTTATACGACCGAGGTCCCGATTTTCAGTCAGACTATGCAACAGGTGAGGACTTTAGTGATGAAGAAGTGGACTTATTTGAGTCAGAGGGAATCGATGGTGGACCCCAATCAAACGTGAACCCCAATCACCAGTATTACCTTACAGGAAGGACAGAAACATATCATCCCGTAGGGCAATTTCTAGATATTTCTGAGTATAGAAATTCCGTACCTCAACCGTCTCAACCTCATGGATCAGGGCCATTAGCAGAAGGGACAATTTTTTTCTCGAAAGAGCAACTCATAGGAGAGTGTCAAAAATACTCATTACGTTTAAATGTACAACATAAAACCACTGCTAGTTCTCCGAAAAAATTAATATTGAACTGTAAGGAATATGGTTGTAAGTGGCGTATGTATGCCCGTACAGAAAGAGAAGGCAAATTTTGGAAGATAATAACGAATGAACACGAGCATACATGCGTGAGGAGGGCCGGAGACTTCACACATGATAATTTAACGGCTGAGGTTATTGCCAACTGTATTACAAATGTAGTAAAGAAAGATGTCGGTATTTCCTTACCCGACGTTAAATCTCTACTGGAGAAAGAATATCCGAATGTGGTGCCCACTTATAACAAGATTTGGCGGAGACGAGAAAGAGCAATCGAACATCTTTTTGGTTCATGGGAAGATTCGTACAACAAACTACCGAGTCTTTTATTGACTATACAGAGGACGACACCCGGCACGCAGATAAAGTGGTTGTTTAAAAGCGTAGGTGATCCGAACAGAGCTATGTTCGAAGCAGCAGCATGGGCATTCGGGCCTTGTATCGCGGCGGTTCCGTATATTAGGCCCGTGATTAGCATTGATGCCTCTTTCTTATCAGGTCGCTATAAGGGTAAATTCTTAGCGGCTTGCGGTTACGATCCTGAGCAACGGCTTGTTCCGTTAGCATTTGCTTTAGTGAGAACGGAGGATGAAACTTGCTGGGGTTGGTTCATGAAATTTCTAAGGGAACAAGTGGTGGGACCAAAAAAATTTTGTGTTGTCTCAGACCGTCATTGGGGAATAAGGAACATGTTTAAAAGACCACAGTACAGATGGCAAGAAAGTGCGGAGCCTGCATTGGCCGTACATCGGTATTGTATGCAACATTTATGTGAAAATGTGTACAAGGTTTCTGGTAAAGACAAAGGTATACCACACAAATTTAGAAATAAGTTGGCTAACAAGAAAAAGAAACGGCCATTCATGAAAATGTGGGAGGAACTCCGAGTGACAAACCCTGAAGTTATCGATTATCTTAAGAAGTGTGGTAAAGAAAACGAGACAGATACCAATGAGCGAATGAGACCAGAGAGGTGGGCACAAACTTTTGACACTGGTGCACGTTGGGGTCTTATGACTAGTAACGGATCTGAAAGTCTAAATAGCCGGTACAAGGTTGAGAGAAGACTCCCAGTTGTTGGACTCGTAGAAGGCACTTGGTACAAGACCGTGCAGTGGTTTAATGAAAGGAAGCAAATAGCATTGGGAAGACAGGCAGATGGAGAACGGTGGCCAAAAGAGGTGCAATTAAAAGTCATGAAGCATACTCTTAAAGCGGGTAAGGATTACCGTTGTATAATTTACCTAAAATTAACCTTCATTTATATTTACATATTTTTTTATATATTTTAATATTTACAGCGCTGATGACTGTGGTAACCATTGATGTTGAACGTGGAGAGTTCGAAGTACAGGTGCCCAACGAGAAAGATTTCCCTGGAAGAACGTGGAAGTACAAAGTTCTCATCAACCGAAATTATCAACCGGAAGATCCTCAACTACCGACTAGGCGTGTGACGTGCAAATGTCAAAAACCTCAACTGACCGGAATACCATGTACTCATGTTGTTGCCATATGCGGTACATATAGATGGGAAGTAGATGAATTTATAGACCCACTATATAGTACATAGAACATGGTTAAAATATGGTCATCAAGTGACTTCCACTGCTATGAAGACGAAGAGAACTGGCCTCGCTACGATGGACCTGTGGTGTTCCCTGATAAGAATATGATTAATCGGGGGCGGCGAAAGAAGGACCGTGATTGGATGTGGATGGATGCAATGCGAAATAATAAAAATAAAAAAAGAAGAACCACAGAGGACAACAACCCACAACCACCTATCTCTTTGGAGGAACTTCAATCTGGTAGGCGTGCCAACACGCATAGACGAACAAGTACAAGGAATAGAGCTCCGCCTTCAACAGGTAACCGAGGTGAAAGTTCTTTTTCCAGGGAGCCAGTTCAACCTGGCCGAAGTTCTGTTAGCGCAGATCCACGAACTCAAAGTCGTATTAGTCTTGGTATAAGAGGAAATGAACCACGCCGAAATTCCATTAGCGTGGATCCACGCTCAAGTTCTGCTAGGTATGTCACAAGTCAGGGGACATCAATTACAAGGGACAGTCAAGGAGCATCGAGTAGCAGAGCACAAACCGGAATACGTGGTGGAATTTTACGTCTTGGCGCAAGAATAACTAATTTTGCAAGAGGAGGAAGAAAATAATTGTAATTTTTGTGGTTATAATGTAATATTTAGTTGAATTGTACTTTTATGTGATGTGAAAAATAATTGTAATATTCGTAATACTAAGTTGAATCGAGAGCTGTTTTTTCAGTTGAAAGTGTGACTATCTTGGTCCTTTGTTATTTTTGTTTTGAACAAATGGTAAGCCTAAAAATTTTGAAATTTAAGTTTAGGAAAATTGGTCCGCCAATTAACAGCTTAGTATTTTTGTTAGAATTTTTCAGAGCGTATTTCCTATTTTTCTAGCGCCAAACTTTTCGAATTCAGAGCTGTTTTTTCAGTTGAAAGTGTGACTATCTTGGTCCTTTGTCATTTTTGTTTTCAACAAATGGTACGCCTAAAAATTTTGAAATTTAATTTTAGGAAAATTGGTCCGCCAATTAACAGCTTAGTATTTTTGTTAGTATTTTTCAGAGCGTATTTCCTATTTTTCTAGCGCCAATATTTTCGAATCCGGAGCTGTTTTTTCTAGCGCCAATTAACGCCTAATTTTTCTCATATTTAATTATCAAAATCTTAATTATTAAAAGAAAAAAATATAAATAAATTAATTACACATAAATTTTCATATGAATTTTTCTTATTTTTCCGTATTTTTAAAATAATTTTACAATTTATTATCTATTTTTCTAATTAATTAAGTTGTGAATAAACAAATAAAAAGACAAAAAAAATCTAATATAATTAATAAATTACATATAAATTTAAATTTTCTTTTTCCTCATTTTTTCGATTTTTTAAATATTTTTTCAATATTTTCTCTATTTTTTATTTAATTAACTAAATTAAAAACTAATAAACTAAATAAATAAATAATAAAATAAACAAAAAAAATTAAACTTACTGTGCGCGGAAAGGAGGTCCGGAGTAGTTAGATCGTAAACGTTAGATCGGAATCCAGGATTCCGATCTAACATTAGATCGGAAACCCAGAATCCGATCTAACGTTAGATCGGAATCTGAGAATCCGATCTAACGTTCGGAATCCAGAATTCCGATCTTACGATACTATTTATATTAAACTGATTAAATTGATATTAATTTTATTAGATTATATTATTTTAATATTATTTTTTAAAATTTCGGGCACTTAGCCCGCTGTCAAAATACTAAGCCCAACCAACCTGCCTGCATGAGCCCAACTGAACGAGCCTTAAAATTAACACCTGCCCGTCCTTGGGCTTTTATTTCTAGGCCCACGCGGCCACGCCTGCCTAATTTTGCCTGATTAGGCCCGCAGGCTGCCTGGCCTGCCTGTACCTGTGAAAGCCCAACTATTTTGACATCAACTATCCATACAGCCATACCATACTAATTCAATCCGGAGCTGATAAGTGCAATCAGTGTCTAAGACAATCACGAATCATATCTAAAAATAGAAAGAGATGTGCTGCCAAAAACGGAAAGACTCATCTTCTTCTCCCACTCGAGCCGCTCCATTCCCACGCGCCTCCCCTCCGCTCACCTCCCTTCCGCTCCCCTCGGCTCACCTCTCCTCCGTTCCTACGCGCCTCCCATCCACTCACCTCCCCATCGTGTCCACGCGCCTCCCCTCCGCTCACCTCTCCTCCGTTCCCACGCGCCTCCCCTCCGCTCACCCTCCTCTCCGTTCCTACGCTCCTCTCCTCTCCTCACATGATCCCTCTGTCACGTGCACCACGCGCCATCGCCGTCGCGCAGCCATCCCCTCTCCGTCGCACGGCCATACCGTCGTCGTTGCCCAACCCTGTCGTCGCCGCTGCGCAGCCCTCCCGTCGCCCAGCCCAGCCCTGCAGTTATCAGAATCAGAAATGAATATTATTTACTCCCTCACTTGTATTAAATACTCTCTTATTACTAATTATTTACTTGTATTTTTTTTAGTTACTCCCAAGTAACAGTAGAATCAGTTCTAAATATTATTTACTCCCTTATACATATTAGATACTCCTTTTATATTAGTTATTTACTCCCTTATAGCTATTGAGTTACTCCCAAACAATAGCAGAATCAGATATGAATATTATTTACTCTCTTACATGTATTAAATACTCCCTTACTACTACTTATTTACTCCCTTATAGTTATTTAGTTACTCCCAAACAACAGTGGAATCAGTTCTGAATGTTATTTACTCCCTCATACATATTAGATACTCCCTTTATACTAGTTATTTACTCCCTTATAGCTATTTAGTTACTCCCAAACAACAGCGGAATCAGATATGAATATTATTTACTCTGTTTTATATATTATTTACTCCCTCATACTGATTAATTTCCTCCCTTATAGTAATTTAGTTACTCGCAAAAAACAGCAGAATCAGATAAAAATATTATTTACTTCCTTATACATATTAGATACTCCCTTATACTGATTAATATCATCTCTTATAGTAATTTATTTACTCTCAAGTTATAACAGAACTATATCTAAACCTCTTTTTTTCTTCTTATCCTTCTTTATTTCTACTTCTTTCTTTCTCAACCAGATCTGATCGATATAGGAGAGGGAGCAGTGAGGGGAGGCGGAGGTGGAGGTGAGGCGGAGGAGAGGCTGAGGTGAGACGGAGGCGGATGCGAGGCGGAGGAGAGGCTGAGCCGGAAGAGATGGAGGCGGAGGAGATGAAGGCGTGAGGGGAGGCGCGGAGGAGAAGGAGGCGGAAAGGGAGGCGCGAAGGAGATGGAGGCGTGAGAGGAGGCGCGTGAGAGGAGGCGATCTGTTTGAATGAGAGGGAGCAGAGGGATCGGAAGAAAGAAGATTAAAATCGCAGGAGTGAGGGTAAAAGTTAGAGCGATAGCGCTCTGATTACTTGATTGCTTAAGACTCTGATTGTCTTAAATAATTCCCAATTCAATCAACGGAAATACTTTACAAGGTATTACCATATTAGCAAAATAATTTACACAGCAATTGCATTGGAGGAAGAATGAGCTAGTCATAAATTGTTCGTAAGATGTTTCTCAAGTAACACTTTGATTAAAACATAAGAAATCTAATTAACCATTTGTAAGGTGATAGATTGATGCATATAACGCCACCGTACGTGGTATCCATTTGTTATAACAACTATATATATTAAAATAAATATTTTTGGCAAGATATATTAAATATTTAATTGGAAAGAAATAACGTATGTTTGGTACCTGAATTTAAACTTTGCTTATTGTAAAAATTTATGAAATAATTAAACGAGATAAATATCTGATGCATTTGTTAAACAAACTCATTCAATTATAATATGTAGAGTCACACTTGGTGAAACAAAAATTATGATAACCATTACAATTTAGACAAGAATCCAGACGGCTAGAAAATTAGTCAAAAAATGACGGCATGATTTGTACGAATCCATATCAGGATCTCTGTGAATCAAGACGCAGGATCAAACTTAGAGTCACTATGTCATCTCTTTGTTAGTTCTGCTTACAATGACAACGCCAGAAAATTTTATCTTATAGAGATGGCTTATATATTATACGCGTACATGCCATAAAGAATACGAAAATTATTTTTTGATTAAACAAGAAATTAGTGTGTGTAAGAAATGGGCATATATCAAATTTAAAGTATAATTGAATTTTTCCATATTTAAAATTTGATTGTAGTTGTTTTACGTTGCGTAAACAATGTTACGGATATATATATAGTTGTTTCCTAAGGGTATCTATATTATATTATACAATATGCTGTAAAATTCAGGGGAAAAGAATAGCACTGTATATGTTGAGAATAAAAATGAGTCATTCATCCAAGCCATCTAAACAATCACCAGAACCCCAAAATCTAATTTTTTTTGTCCACATGATATTTCCTCAATCCAAATCTCTTGTGAGGAAGATTTCATAGAAAATCAAATTCCACCAGAGGACCGGATTGCTTGGTCATATGAGATTAGTAAAGAAAAAGAAAAATCAAACTCTTCAACAGAAAAAGAAAATAAATCAACAAAATATTTTTCCAAAACAAACCACATAAAAACCCCGTCATGGGGCCGTGGCACATCATCCATATACCTACGTACAGCCCCATCAAAAAATAATAATAATAATAAATAAAATTGATGAAGTAATTAAAAAGTCTGAAGAAATTCGGGCAATACAAAGGCTACTGAAATCCTGATCCTGTGTGGGCGTCTCAAATGCAGCCAAGGAAGCTAAGAGAGTTGCCGCAGTAGCTGCACGACTGTCACTTGTGGTAAGGCTGTCATCATGCATTCATGCTTCAAAAAATGAACAGTGATTACCAGGACCATATTAATTTAATTATAAATAAAATTAAGGCTATAGTGAAGCGGCCGGAGATCAGCAGAGCAGAAGAAGGAATGCAAGGTGATGAACTTCATACTACATTTTATTATTTGATAGTTCAGAAGATTTCTATTATATCTAAGGCTGTGTTTGGATGAGCCTAGAAATAAAAGAATAACTTTTTTTACTTCTAAATTTATTATAAACAATCCAAACTCTTCACAAAGTTACACACTTTCCAATACTTCTTCCCTCATTCCTCTTATTTCCACACCATTCAAACGGAGCCTAAATTAAAATATCAGCCGGACTTTGTCGGGAATTTTTTTTTTTTTTTTTGTTTCCATCAGACATTTGTGGAGTTGAGTTTTACTTTATTGCTAATTATGTATGTTAAAATAAATTGCGGTTTTCAGACATCAAATTTCTACAAAATTTAATTCTCAAAATAATTGATTATTCCATGGTGGACAAATTTAAGAGAGCTTGAATCTTGACCATTCATCTCAATTCATAACTTTAAATCAACGATCAAGATTTAAGTCAGGTAGAAAAAGTAAGTCCACAACAAAATTTGCCATAACAATATATATTGTGTGAATTTATTAATTTATTTTATAATATTAATATTATAAATATATTGAACTCTGTTATAAAATTTTCTGACTCTCCCATTGTAAGCAGGCACTACAGCTGTCCGAAGTAACTCTTATTATTTGTAGATAATCTCAAAGCAACATTCCATCCTTCATCAAAAAAAAAACTAATTTTATTTTTAGTTACATATAAGGTATATCTATAAAACTAGCTACAACTATTTTTACATATAAATTATAAAGTATGTACAAATTCAGCGACTCTTGATTTTTTTTTTAAGATAAATGTCTATAGAAGACCCCTAATCGGGATTCGAACCTGCGATCTTTCACATAAGATGCATTGCTCTTGTCATTAGACCAAGAACTGATTCTCCAGTGACTCTTGATTTAGATTAATATATGTGTATGTCTTATAATTTTTCTAAATTTCATCTTTATTTTTTAAGTTGGCTGTACGATGTCGTTTTTATATATTTTTTTACATTTTTTTCATTCTTAATTCATCTCACGACCTTCTTTTGGGATGCCTGGATGGAAAGGAACAACAGGTTCTTCAGAGAGGTTGCAGCAGAGACATAGAATTGGTGTGCAGTTGGATCCTCCATGAAGCGAAGCTTTACCTTAAGTACTGTTAATATTGGCGCAAACTTTGTTTTCTGTTTCTTTTTTCTTTTAAGCTTTACTTTTATTTCTTCTTTGACAGCTTCTGTCAATTTAAAAAAAAAAAAAATCTTGTGCAAATTGAGACCAATTAAGTTATGATGTTTTTACGGACCATGGTGCAAATTGGGGCCGCTTATCCACCCTGCTCTGTTTTATGTTGCAAATTATGTGACACTCCGCTCCTGGAGGTTACATTACACGTGAAATTTCTCATTTTTTTTTTTAAATTTTAAAATGTTCTCATTTTATGAAAAAAGCATACTCTATATTTTTATAAATACAGGGCTATACTGAAAGTTATAACATGACAGATGTTAGCGATTGATGAGCATTAATTATTGTGGTGGTAGCATGTCACCAACCCTAATTAGCACATGATTAACTCTACATATACTTATTAAAATGTTTTCTTATTATACAACTACCGCATGGAAGATTGTTGTGTGAATAAAACAAAAGATTTTGCGATATTTCATTTGATTTGAAATATTGCCGTGTATAATTTACCTCAAAAACTAGTAGCTTAATTAATATGGTTTGTGCTTCCTCCATAAATGGTTGCTTGATCCACTTTTAAATTTTTATTCTCTCCATAAATACATACTCCTATGCAGATGTTTGACTTGCACAAACAATTAAGGGGCCGTTTGGATGTTGTAGGAATTTGTAATTCCTAGACATAAATTTATTGAGAATTGTGTAACTTTGCGAAGAGTTTGGATTGTTTATAATAAATTTGGCATATAAAATATCCGAAATTTGCAATTCCGGCCACATCCAAACGGCTCCAATAGCTAATTTTGTCGGCAATGGCTTTGCAAAACGCAAAATAGTCACAACCAAGTGTACCTAGAAATGTTAAGTCTGGATATTTAATTAGCAGCAATTGTTGTTATCTTAAATATCACAGCGACCAGCTGCGCCTAGAGGTTGTGCACATGCTCTGTGATGTTCGACTTGTAGCAGGAGAATATTATTCTAGTTTAGCATTACGTTCTGTTTCTTTAATTATTTGTACTCCTATCCGTTTCCATTCCATTATTCTTTTGAGCCGCCTAAATCTTTTTCTTACTGTTAAGGCTTTAATGTTAACAAAAAACAAATATGTTCTACTTTGCGCTCATTCTTTTCCAATTGAGGAACCCTGGAAAAGGTTCTTGTATTCACCATTTTAATTGAATATTTGAAGGACATGGATTTATTATTATTATTATTATTGTTTTGGTAGCTAAGGACATGGATTTTGCATGACCTAATCAGCAATAGCAAGTTGTTAATTAGTGTATTTGCAGGAGATGATTGAAGTTCTCAACTGCTATAAAATATTTTAAGACATCTAAGGGTACGTTTGGATAGGTGTGGGAAGAAGGGAAGAAGTATTGGGAAGTGTGTAACTTTGTGAAGAATTTGGATTGTTTATAATTTTTTTTTTTCTTCTTCCTTCTTCTTCTTCTTTCTTCCAACGATCCAAACGCACCATAAAAAAATAATCATAAGAGGCTTAAAGCGACTAGTTAATTTTGAATATTGCCATTAAAAATTTTCAGAAAATTTGGAATATTTGACATCATTTTGTATGCCTGAGTGGGTAATGGTAAGTGGTAACCCCCAAATGAAATTCTGAAGCCTGAAACATCACAAATTATTAACCTCGCATAATTAGCAGTAAAGTAGATCCGTAACTCCACTCCATAAACTGTCGGAAGGGGATAAACAAATCAAGGAAAAATTCCTGACAAGGACGGCTGATATTTTCTGACAAATGTCCGTTTGGTAACTCCAAACCCAAATAATCCTCCTTAGATTCATATAAAAATAAAAAAAAACTCTTCTGCCCCATTCATCAGTAGTAAATGCATGCCCCTCTCTTCTCCATTCAAACCCTTTTTCTTGCTGATCCCCGGCCGATTCACTCGTGCCTTTAATAATTTTTTAATAATAATAATAAATAAATTAATAGAGCAGTTAACACGTCAAAAATATGACAATTACCAGAATGCCCCTGAAACCACCCACCAAAACCGAGGTGTCGGTGCCCCAAGTTCGCACTGAAATCTTGCATGCCTCAAGTGTCAAGGTTGCGTGGACTCGGTACACGAGAATACCCAACACTACACTCCACGACACTCCCTATTAGCTAGCTGTTAAGTCTCCGTAATTGATTTTTTTACATTCTCTCCATTTTTAATTCCATCCACCTCTCCATTCTCAACACTGGATTCATCCTCAACAGACGGAGAGTCGGGGACACTCTTCGTCGGGAAGCAGCTCCAGATGTTTCCCACTAAACACTGGACCCACTCTTGCTTGTCTCAACTAGAGAGAAGGGAATAATTCCTATGAATGAGGTCAATGCATGTTCGCTCGTTGGCTGTAAGAACAAAGACAGCTCACTCTCCATTTCTCTCTCTCCCGAAATTATTTAATATAAAAATTCAGACACCAAAAAATTTAATACAAAGAATTATTTATTTTTTTTTAATAAGAAGAAAGTTCCAACGCGTTTATAAACCGCGCCTCCCTCTCTCCTCTCGAACGCGTTTTATAAACGCGTTACAGGCCCTAAAACGCGTTTATAAAACGCGCTAGAAGCCTGAACTTTCGGAATAGTTAAAACGCAATTAACGCGTTTATAAAACGCGCTAGAAAGCTTTTTACTCATTTATAAAACGCGCTAGAAGCCTGAACATTCCAACTTCTATCACTTCGATCAAACTTTAGTCATTTCAATCGAACTTTAGTCATTTCTGTCTATAAGTTTGTGAATTTATAAACGCGTTATTTGAAGTTATATAAGACTATACATTCTCGCAGAATTTAAATCGTCAACAACAGATTATCTCTTACAATTTAAAAACCTATCAATCAAATCCAAAAATGTCTACAATTACAATATATGTCAACCAATGTCCAACTTTTGGTGCTTCCTACTTCCACATCGGTTATAGTATGCATACCACATTTGCTGAAATTCGAAATGAATTATACAGCAGGCTACAGATTTTAGAAACCCAGTACACTTTGAATATCCATGGTCGTTACAATGAAATTGTAAATGGGAGATATGAATCACTATTTCTTCCTGTAAATTCTGAAGATCAATGGCGCCTTTTTTACCACGAGACATTCGAGACGAGAGGGTTACCGATTATTGAGTTGCATGTTGATTTCATCCCCGTATATGGCACGGGACCAGATCTGAACCTAACACCCCTTGACGAGCCCGGTAGCAGTGAGCCAAACACTTCCTTAAACCTTATGTGTGGCCAGCAATCCACCCCTTACCAATACACTGGCGAACAGTCCGTTCCTACGCAAGACAATAACACATCAGGAGATGAAGTCGAGGTTGCCGATGGTGATGAAGATGAGGGTCCGGCGACTTACTCCGACCTTCCTACCGGAGAAGAATATACCGATGTGGATGACTTCTCCGAGAGAGAAATGCCTTTTTATTCAAACTGCGACCAGCCATACGTTTCAGGAAGGACGGACTTGCACCATCCTGTAAGTGAATTGTGTGATATTTCCATGTTTGAGTATGCTGGTATGCCGGAGCGTAGTTTAGGGCCACAAGGCGAACTTGCTGTTGGTAAACGATTCGGTTCCAAAAAACAATTAATTCTAGCTGTCTGTGATGTTTCATGCAAAACAAATCGAGAAGTTCGAACGGAAACTAGCAATAAACAAAAAATTGTAATGGTTTGCATGCAAAAACCGAATTGTAAGTGGCGATTGTATGGTAGACGTGAGAGTTATAATACAAATTGGAAGATCTCTACCAATCCAAATGAGCATATTTGTTCGAGACCCCCGGGCCAAAAAGGTCACGCAAACCTTACAGCTAGTCTCATTGCCGAACACGTTAGGGATGAATTGAAAAAAAATTTGGGAAAAAGTGTCCAGGACATAGGAAGCCTCATAAGGGCTAGATATCCACGTATTGAACCGACTTATAATAAACTATGGCGTGGGAGGGAGCGAGCGTTGGAGCAATTGTTTGGGTCCTGGGAAGGGGCCTACAATAAACTTCCACGTCTCCTGGAGGCAATGAAGGCGACAACCCCAGGAACGAAATACACAATAGTTTCTTGGCCTACAAACGATCCTAACGTTGGCGTCTTCAAGATGGCAGCCTGGGCTTTTGTTCCGTGCATAGAAGCGATGAAATATGCCAGACCTGTTATCTCAATTGATGCTAGTTTTTTATCGGGCCGATACAAAGGTAGATTGTTCTCAGTGTGTGGTTATGATCCAGAAAATCGATTAATTCCGGTTGCATTCGGATTGGGCGAAAAAGAAGATAAGGATACTTGGGGATGGTTTATGTCTTGGGTTAGATGTGAAGTTTTAGGCCGGAACACTAGATACTGTGTCATATCTGACCGTCATAAGGCAATAAAAGCGGTATTTGCATCCGTAGATTACGGTTGGAAGGCACAAGGTGCGCATGCAGTAGCGATTCATCGGTTCTGCATGCAGCATGTTGCGGAAAACTTATGGAAGGAGGCTGGCGGGTCACAAGATGCTGATTTGAAAAACTTTTTCAAATGTAGACTTGCTAACAACTTTTTCAAAAACTTTTTCAAATGGAGAATTTCGCGTGAAAGTTCGCGAGGAGTACCGTGATGGTGTAGGCTACGATTATTCCCATTACACAGTTCAAATTCCACCCGACATGGAGCAAACCGATGTGCAATTGCCCTTCACTCGAACCACATGTGAGTGCCAAAAACCACAATTGACAGGTATCCCTTGCGCACATGTCATTGCTGTTTGCAGGGAGACAAATTACAATGTAGATCAATTCGTGGATGGTCACTATAGCATGCAAAACCAGCACATGATTTGGTCAGCAGGTCGGTTTCATTGTTACAAAGATGAGGAAGAGTGGCCAGTTTATACAGGTCCGATAATTGTCCCCGACAAGAGTTTGGTCAATCGAGGAAGGCGCAAAATCATTCGTGCAGAGATGTGGATGGATAGGATGGAAGGAAGGAAAGGTGGAGGTTCAACAAGAAAAAACAAAAAGAAAAATCAAGGAGAAGCTTCAACCAGTCAACCGCGACTAGCAGCACCTCAACCCCCATATCCGATGGACGCATTGCAATCCGGTCGATACACCAGTAGACCACCAACAAGGGCCAACAGTCCAAGAAGGGCAGCGAGTACTGAACGTACGGTTCGGACTCGTCAAACACCCATTCAACCAGGACGAATGTCATTGCATGTTGATCCACAAGCAACAATAATAGGGAGGACCAAGGATCTGTACAACCACAGAGAAATTCTATAAGCATTGATCCACGGGTAAGAGATGTCGCATCTGGAAATATGAGAAGTGAGTCGGCTAGATTTCCAACACATCAAGGCAATACATCAGGGGAGAGAGGACGAAAAGGATTGTTTGGGGGGAAATTTGGCAATATACTGTCTTTCGGTAGGAAAAAAAAATGAAATAATTGAAGATTAAGGGTTGTCGTAATTTTATATATTGTAATGGAATGTATTGTAAGAGAATATACTATTATTTTATGAATTTCGAAATTATATATTATAATTTTTATGCATTCTAATTTTAGTTTTAATTTAGTATTATTTTATGTATTATTATTTTATGCATTCTAATTCGATCTGTCAAGAAGAGCATTGACAGACATGCATTCTTGTTATCTACAAAATCCTAAAAGGCTTTGAGAAGCAGTTAATTAACTCGTATAATGGGACCCTCAGCATTAAATTAACTATTTAGCGTTGGGAAGCAGTTAATTAGCGTTGAGAAGCAGTTAATTAGCTCGTTTTATAAAACGCGCTAAAAGGTTTTGTACCCTTTTATAAAACGCGCTAAAAGACTTTGTACCCTTTTATGAAACGCGTTAAAAGGCTTTACCCTATTATAAAACGCGTTCAAAGGCTTTACCCTATTATAAAACGCGTTCAAAGGCTTTACCCTTTTATAAAACGCGCTAAAAGGCTTTTTACTCTTTTATAAAACGCGCTAAAAGGCTTTACCCTTTTATAAAACGCGTTAAAAGACTTTGTACCCTTTTATAAAACGCGTTAAAAGGCTTTATCTTTTTATAAAACGCCCAATTCTCGCATCTCTCATTCTCACCTCTGAATATCATTCTCATCTCTCATTCTCACCTCTCTCATTCTCACCTCTCAATGTTAATAAGTGCAAAATTGTAATAAGAGACTTTCCGGTGGAATCTGTTATTATGTACGAAGGTCGGCCCAGATGGACAGCTCGCTAACTTCATCATCATCTGAGGTAGACCAACACTCTGCTGCCTACGATCATGGGTAATGGGCGGTAGAGTTCTGCCGACCCAATTAGGGAAGAACTCGACGACTGTCGAAGGCTCTCGCAGAATTGGGCAACTGTCCAAGAGTCTCCGCAAATCGTTGTTTTCATATTAATGAGAATTATTGTAATGAAAATTGTTATTAATTTAAAATCGTTGTTTTCATATTAATGAGAATTATTGTAATGAAAATTGTTATTAATTTAAATCGTTGTTTTCATATTAATGATAGTTATTGTAATGAAATTTTTTTTTAATTTTTATATTAATTAGTTGTAAATATTAGATATGAAGTTCATATTTTAATTCATACAATAACATAAAAAATTTAGAGAAGTTACGCAGAGAAAAGAAACCGAGAAAACATAATGTCAACTAAACCACGTCATGTTTGTACCGGTGTGCTTCTACAAGGAGATGGAGGAATAAGTAAACGAGATATTCTTCGGCACGTCTACTTGCACTATCCTTCCGACAAATTTTACGTGAAGGTTTTTCAACGTGACGTTTTTGAAGTCAGAGGGCCGAAATATTGGACGGATGCAGTTAAGAGGGATGGAGGATATCATGTCCGACGTGGAGATGGAATCGTTTGGTTGCGTTTGCAACAGGCATGTCCTTCTGGGTTTGAAAATCACCCGTTAAATGGAAATGACATATATCATTTGGACTGATTATTAGGTTTTCTATAATTAGATGTTTTTATTATTGTGTGTTCTATAATTAGGTTTTCTATAATTATATGTTTTTATTATTGTGTGTTCTATTATTATCTGTTTTTTTTTATGTTTTAGTATATGTATTAATTCGTGTTTTAGTATATGTATTAATTCGTGTAGTATATGTGTTGTAAGTTTTATTATCTAATTTATTTTAGTTTTTATTTTATCCATTTTCATTTTTATTGTGAAATTCGAAATATTAATATTAATAGACTTAATATTTATTTAAATTATATTAGACATTACAACTCAATGAACATTATAACAAAAAACACAATACAAATTAAAAATTACAATTTATTAAAATTTTGAACCACACAATACACAACAAAAAAAATTACAAAATGCATAATATTAAAATTTTGAACCACATAAAAAAAAATTGTAGAGGATCCATTGCTAAGGGTGGGAAGAGAAAACATCACCGCAACTAATAGAGAAAAGTAGGGGGACTGATTGTCATATTGACCCCCTCTTTTTCTGAGACTTGGATGAGGATGACTCCATGTATGCAGATTCTCATCCAAGGATGCCGGCTGCGGTGTTATGGCTCGTAGACCCAGCCCAACAAACCGTCCTCTACACGTAATAACAGATTCCACATGAAAGGTTTTATTTTAAAGTTGGTGGAATATTAATAGCCATAAGGATTGTGTGCGACTCTGTATCAGTGAATAAGTGTGCCGCATACAACCCTTATGGCTATTAGTTTCGCACCAACTAATATTATTTTGCATTCCACCATCTAACTCTTCTTTTCCTCTCATTTTTTTCTTTTTTTCTGATCTTTTTTCTTTTGATTTTGGACGACAGAAGGTTGGGTATTTATATGGAAATTACATCTCTCGAACGCGTTTTATAAAAGGGTAAGAAGGCCTCTTACGCGTTTTATAAACGCGTAAAATCAGAAAATAACGCGCAAAGTCAGAAACTTTCGCCGCAATCACTGCAGACTCTAGCGCGTTTTATAAACGCGTTAGAAGCCTTAAAACGCGTTTATAAAACGCGCTAGAGAGGAGAGAGAGTGGCGCGGTTTATAAACGCGTTGGAACTTTCTTCTTATTAAAAAAAAAAAAAATAATTCTTTGTATTAAATTTTTTGGTGTCTGAATTTTTATATTAAATAATTTCGGCTCTCTCTCTCTCTCCCTTTCTTCTTCCACTCTCCTCTCTCTTTCATTAATTAATCACACGCCATTTTTATTTTAATTCTTTTAACCCCGAAAAACAAAATCCGAAAACGACTTCCAAACCAAGTCTCGCTGGTAGAGCGTCCTTCTCTCTCTCTCTCTCTCTCTCTCTCCCAAGACAAGAGAAAGAGAAACAGAAGAGAAGAGAGATAGCAACCTCTTTCTCTCTCTTCTCCTTTTCCTTTTTTCATCCCATCACACACTGCTTCTTCCTTCCATTCCCTCTACTCTTCTACTTCCATTCTCTCTCTCCCTCCTTTCTGTCGGTGCGACACGAACTAGGGAGGAGCAGAGGGATCTAGCTCTAGTTCCATTCGGTTTCCGATTTGGTCAGATCCAGTCGAGATTTGATTGGTTCCGCTTGTTGATTTGGGGAGAAAGGTGTGGATCTCTGAGCAATGTGGTGCGCCTCATGCTGAATTAGCTAAGATTTGAGAGGTTTCCTGGTTTTTTTATATTAGTTGGAGAAAGGTTTTCATCAAGTTTCCTTCAATGGATTCAGAGCGTGAGGCAGGGGTGAGTAGTTGCTTGACCTGATATATTTGAACTCTCTTCTGTTTTCAGTTTAGTTGTAATTAAATCTCTTTAAATAGATTGGGGGACTGGGATTTGTAGTATGGATCATAGTAAATTGTCTCAAATTATGATAATTCGTTCAGCTTTTAGTAGATTATGATTGTTTTTCCTCAACTGAAGTAACTGTGAAACTGGAAATCTTAGCTTGTCTAAAAATATTACCTTACTACAAAAAGGGCCAGTTGGCTTTATACAATGTTGTGAATTGTGCATTAGCTATTAAAAGAGAATTGTAATTGTTTGCTTAATCCTTACAACAACAACAACAACAACTAAGCCTTTTGTCCCAAACAAGTTGGGGTAGGCTAGAAAGAAACCCAATAAGAGAACACATCGAAAAAAAAAAAAAAAATAATAAAAAAAAAATAAAAAAAAAAAAAAAAAAAAATAAAAAAAAAAAAAAAATAAAAATAAAAATAAAAAAAAAAAAAAAAATAAATAAATAAAAAAAAAAAATAAAATAAAAAAATAAAATAAAAATAAAAAAAAAAATAAAAAATAAAAAATACTAATAGTAAGACTAGCCATACTAATAATAATACCTCTAATAATAATAGTAATAGTAGAAACCTAGACCTCGACCGTGACCTGATAGAGGGACCTACAAACCTATGACATCGCTCCTACCCCTAAGTTCCTACGTCATGGCTCCGGTACATGAATTGCTAACTTCCAAGCGCTCCTATCGATCGCCAACTCCTTGGAGACGTTCCATTCTTTAAGGTCTCTTTTCACCGCTTCTTCCCATGTCAATCTTGGTCTCCCTCTCCCCCTCCGGGTGTTCTCGAAATGATTAAGAATTCCGATACGTACCGGTGCCTCTGGAGGTCTGCGTTGGATATGTCCAAACCATCTCAAACGATGTTGGATCAACTTCTCCTCTATTGGTGCGACCCCAACCATATCTCGTATGTCATCATTTCTAATCCGATCTTTCCTCGTGTGACCGCAGATCCACCTCAACATACGCATCTCAGCTACACTCATCTTCTGGACATGTCGTCTTTTAGTAGCCCAACATTCTGCGCCATACAACATCGCAGGTCTAATCGCTGTCCTGTAGAACTTGCCTTTTAGCTTCTGCGGGACTTTCTTATCGCATAGGACGCCTGATGCTTGTCGCCATTTCACCCACCCCGCTCTTATCCTGTGACTAACATCTTCATCTATCTCGCCATCGCTCTGCAGCATCGACCCTAAATATCGAAAAGTATCTTTCGTAGGTACTACCTGCCCGTCTAGACAGACATCTCCGTCCACTGGTCGTATCCCACTAAACTCGCACCCCATATACTCCGTCTTAGTTCTACTAAGCCTAAACCCTTTGGACTCTAGAGTTTGCTTAATCCTTAACTTTTCTAAAATTTCAATATCAATTTTCTTATTTAATTTTGATTTTGAAAGGCCTTGGATGGGATCTCTTTTAAAAGTCCTTTCTAACTCCAATACTTGATCAGACTGACTAATTTTGTAATTGTTTGTGTTTGACTGTTGGATCTGTGCAGAAATCTGTGAAGCATCCAAGTGGCCAAGTGTGCCAGATCTGTGGTGACGGAGTGGGGACCACACCCGATGGTGATCTCTTTGTTGCCTGTAGTGTGTGTAACTTCCCTGTTTGTAGGGCGTGTTACGAGTATGAGCGCAAGGAGGGAACCCAGGTTTGCCCTCAATGCAAGACCAAGTACAAGAGGCATAAAGGTCTGATTATTGATTTCAGTTCAATGTTACTATCTGTTCAATATTGTGTAATACATACTGTTACTGATACTATTCTGAGAGATTTTTCGGTCACACCTCTTTTTCTAAACAAGGAAATGCTAGAAGTTAGGTCACAGCATTTATATAGCTTCGCACATATGCTGCTTAACACTAAATATAGTAAATCTATTGTTAGTACTTATTAAAGAAAAATATTCATCACTCCCACAAATGATTAACCCCTTGAGATTTTGGTGGTCTGACCATATCAAATACAATGCAATAAGCGAGGAACTAGCACTCAAATTTTTCCTTGTGAAGATTATGAAAAATGACCTCGTTTTACTACATGGGTAAATGTTTGCACTTGTCCTCAAATTGCCTTTATACATGTAGACATTTTTTAAATTTTAATAAATATCTCATTGCAACTTGGTTAATCTTATTTTTCAGGGAGCCCCCCGATCCATGGGGAGGAAAGCGAGGATACTGATGCTGATGACACCAGTGATTTTAATTACCCATCAGGTAATCAGGATCAGAAGCAGAAGATCAGTGAGAGAATGCTGACATGGCGTCAAGGGCAGGACATGGGGCGCCCCAAGTATGATAGTGGGGAGATACCTCGCTATGCCCCATCTCTTACTGCTAGCCAGGTATTATAATGTTGGAGGCTTGGAGCAAATTTTTGATGCCTCCAAAGTAAATTATGTTGTCCTTTGACCAAAAATCAAAAGAAAAAAAAAAACACTGGGTTTTTATTTAGTAGTGTCAAGTGTACTTGGAGAAACCCAATCATTTACTTTTTATAAAAAGCTACAGTTATTTATATTTAATGAAATCATGTCTACATCAGATAAAGACTGTTCTTAATATCCTAAGAGGGAAGCATTCATATGTTCAGTGCATTTGTTTCAGGTCTCAGGTGAGCTGCCAGGAGCTTCCCCAGACCACATGATGTCACCTGGGGCCCATGGTGGGAAACGTGTGCATCCTCTTCCATATATCAGTCACTCACGTATATTTTGCTATCTCTTTCATTGTTGTTCAAATAAAACATTTTCTGTTACAATTTTTATTGAGGATCTTTTTGCGTTTTAAACAGCCAATCCATCTCGAGAGTTCTCAGGCAACCTCGGTAATGTTGCATGGAAGGAGAGAGTTGATGGCTGGAAAATGAATAAAGACAAGACTGCAGTACCAACTATTAATGGTACCAGTCTTGCTCCTTCTGAGGGAAGGGGGGCTGGTGACATTGATGCATCTACAGAGTATAACATGGATGATTCCTTGCTGTGAGTAATTAAGCTTATTTAATGTGCTGTTTTGTTCAAATGATTTTCTGATTTTGGTGCCTTTTCAAACCATGCATCTTAAATATTTGTGATTTGTCCTTCCATATTACTATGGAAAAATTGCAGCAACCAAAAAATTTATGAAGTTATTGTTCCATAGACTGCCACA
This sequence comes from Rhynchospora pubera, assembly GCA_028095005.1. Lineage (NCBI taxonomy): Eukaryota > Viridiplantae > Streptophyta > Magnoliopsida > Poales > Cyperaceae > Rhynchospora > Rhynchospora pubera. Next base: position 343,637,759 of record CM051460.1, on the reverse strand, counting down.
TCCTATGGGTATTAAGCTCATGTTTTTCAAGTTTTTCAATTTTTGTGGCTCATATCTTAAATCAAGCTCCAATTGCCTCCTTTTAAGATTTCATTTTATTCTATGGTTATATACTTTGTTAAAGTAATCTGAATCCCTCTGACTAAGCTTGTAAACTTTTCATCTTTTTAATTACAGGAATGACGAGACTCGTCAACCGCTCTCTCGCAAAGTGTCCTTACCCTCTTCCAGGATTAATCCATATCGCATGGTCATTGTTCTGCGGCTGATAATTCTCTGCATTTTCTTGCATTACCGAATCACCAATCCAGTGAGAAATGCCTATGCCTTGTGGCTGATGTCGGTCATTTGTGAGATCTGGTTTGCCATTTCATGGATTCTTGATCAGTTCCCCAAATGGTTCCCCGTCAATCGTGAAACTTACCTTGATAGACTTTCTTTAAGGTATCATTAAAAATTCAATGACTTTTGCATTAACTAGATTTCCTAGTTGTGTTTCGCATGTCAATTCAGAGTCAACTGGTGGACCAAATTAAACTTCTTGTTGGAAACAATTTATTCGTTCTTCAATGAGGACTAAACATTGTGATATCACCTGTATCAATTGTCAGGTATGACCGAGAAGGAGAACCATCTCAGCTTGCAGCAGTTGACATATTTGTCAGTACAGTGGATCCAATGAAGGAGCCCCCACTTGTAACAGCCAACACAGTGCTGTCCATCCTTTCAGTTGACTACCCAGTTGACAAGGTTTCTTGCTATGTATCTGATGATGGTGCTGCCATGCTCACCTTTGATGCGCTAGCGGAGACATCTGAGTTTGCAAGAAAATGGGTGCCTTTTTGCAAAAAGTACAACATAGAACCCCGCGCACCTGAGTTTTACTTTGCTCAGAAGATTGATTACCTGAAGGATAAGGTGCAAACTTCATTTGTTAAAGATCGTAGGGCCATGAAGGTAACATTCTTAAATTTATTTGTACCTTTTGCTTTCTTTCTATCCTTTTTTTTTTGTGTGTGGAACTTGTAATGATAGTGATACGTTACTGTGCAGAGAGAGTATGAAGAGTTCAAGGTGAGAGTTAATGGGCTTGTTGCCAAGGCACAGAAAGTTCCAGAGGAGGGATGGATTATGCAAGATGGCACACCTTGGCCTGGAAATAACACCAGGGATCATCCTGGGATGATTCAGGTTAGATTTTATCCAATACTAAACTAGTTACAACAGTAAAAAACTTGTAAAGCTGGCAATTATCTTCTTTCTCTTAAAAACTAATAATATTGTACTACTTAGGTTTTCCTTGGGCATAGTGGAGGTCTTGACACTGAGGGTAATGAGCTCCCTCGTTTGGTTTATGTTTCTCGTGAGAAGCGTCCTGGCTTCCAGCATCACAAGAAGGCTGGTGCCATGAATGCTCTGGTAAGTTTCTAGTTAACGATAGTTGAAGTTTTAACTGAGATCTGTTCTAATTTCTTGTTGGTGACAAAAAAACATCACTGGTTCTGTTCAGGTACGAGTTTCAGCTGTGCTTACAAATGGGCCATACTTGTTGAATCTTGATTGTGATCACTACATCAACAACAGCAAGGCTCTTAGAGAGGCTATGTGCTTCCTCATGGACCCAAATCTTGGAAAGCGCGTCTGTTATGTGCAGTTCCCACAGAGGTTCGACGGTATTGATAAAAATGATCGTTATGCCAACAGAAACACCGTGTTCTTTGATGTAAGTAAAGAATTTTTCGTCTATGAACATTTCTTCTTCTGTCTAACCAATGTAATCTAATATTAATATTTATATGTTTCTTTTATGGTAGATTAACTTGAGAGGTCTTGACGGTATTCAAGGACCAGTTTATGTGGGTACGGGTTGTGTGTTCAACAGGACAGCCTTGTATGGTTATGAACCCCCACTTAAGCCGAAGAGGCCAAACAGCATTCTGTCTTGGTGCTGTGGGGGCAAGAAGAAGGACCAAAAATCTAAGAAGAAGAGCTCAGAAAAGAAGAAATCTCACAAACATGTTGACAGCTCTGTGCCAGTGTTTAATCTCGAGGATATTGAGGAGGGTGTTGAAGGTACTTAAATTTAGTTTCAGTTGTCTTAAATTTATATTAAGGCTTCACCTTTTTACATAATCAGTTAATGCTCTCTTATCGAAAACTTCTTGTTCTTGTCAGGTGCTGGATTTGATGATGAAAAATCACTTTTGATGTCACAAATGAGCTTAGAGAAAAGGTTTGGTCAATCAAATGTTTTTGTTGCCTCTACATTAATGGAGAGTGGTGGTGTTCCTCAATCGGCAACTCCTGAGTCCCTTCTGAAAGAAGCTATTCATGTCATCAGCTGTGGCTATGAGGATAAGACTGAATGGGGAACTGAGGTAAGCTGGCAATAGGCTAGATTTGAACAATATGTTAGATTATTATATTTGCTGATTATGATGTACAGGGAAATATATTCATACAAATGGTTTTTATGGTTATTGCTGAGTGGAGTTATGTCTAACTAGAGCGATAAATGCAGATTGGGTGGATCTATGGTTCTGTGACTGAAGATATTCTGACAGGGTTTAAGATGCATGCTAGAGGCTGGAAGTCCATTTACTGCATGCCCAAGCGGCCAGCCTTTAAGGGTTCTGCCCCAATTAATCTTTCAGATCGTTTGAACCAGGTGCTTCGGTGGGCCCTTGGTTCTGTTGAGATTCTGTTCAGTCGGCATTGTCCCATCTGGTATGGCTATGGCGGCAGGCTGAAGTTCCTCGAGCGGTTTGCATATATCAATACCACAATCTACCCGCTGACGTCCCTTCCTCTCATCTTGTACTGTACATTGCCTGCTGTCTGTCTATTTACCGGAAAATTCATTATCCCTCAGGTACTTCTTTTGCTAATGACTAAACTAAGAGCCTTAGATATTGCCATATTTTACACCTCGGTGATCTTCATGTGACTTGTTTGTATATTTGCTTCAATGTCACGAGTCAAATTAGTACATGTAATTTTAAAATTGCAATGGCCCTTTGACCATAGTCGAATATGTTAACTGTCTAGTCGTCGAAATATTAACTTTCAGTATCCAATTTAGTGGAGCACAAAACTGCACAGTAAAAACTTGAAAATTCACACTGATTCTCGCTATGAATTACAGATTAGCAATTTTGCAAGTATATGGTTCATATCTCTCTTCTTGTCCATCTTTGCAACGGGTATACTGGAGATGAGATGGAGTGGTGTGGGGATCGATGAGTGGTGGAGGAATGAGCAGTTCTGGGTTATTGGAGGTGTTTCAGCTCATCTGTTCGCCGTCTTTCAAGGTCTGCTGAAGGTGCTGGCTGGCATTGACACCAACTTCACTGTCACTTCTAAGGCCTCTGATGAGGATGGTGATTTTGCGGAGCTCTACATGTTCAAGTGGACAACTCTTCTCATCCCTCCCACTACCCTCATTATCATCAACCTGGTGAGTAACTTTGATAAATGAAGTAAATTTTGTTCTACATTATTTGCAAAGAATCATCAAACTGTCATACAAAATTAGTACTCCAGGACTAAATATTTCATTATTTTATTTTCCAATTTTGTATTTTTATTTTTGTGTTTTTAGTTTCTTTTCTGTTTGGTTGTGGGTGGTGTTCAGGTCAAGTGTTTCCAATCTAATAACTTTGTTCCTGCATCTGGCCTAAACTTAAACCATGCAAATGTTTTTCTATTGCCCCTGACATCTCCAGAGCACTTTAACTGCGACTAATTAATTTGTGTGGCTAGGTTTTATCTATTTATTTTTTCAAATTCATGTTCCATCTGACTAATTATTAATTTAACTTATCACAGATTGGTGTCGTTGCTGGTATTTCTTATGCTATCAACAGTGGTTATCAATCTTGGGGCCCACTTTTTGGTAAGCTCTTCTTTGCTTTCTGGGTGATTGTCCATCTCTACCCGTTCCTCAAGGGTCTTATGGGCCGTCAGAACCGCACACCAACCATCGTCATTGTGTGGGCTGTCCTTCTCGCTTCTATTTTCTCTCTTCTGTGGGTCCGTATCGACCCATTCACGACCCGTGTCACTGGACCTGATGTCCAACAATGTGGCATCAATTGCTAAGTCCGGTGTTTTTTTGTATAAAGAAAATGATCAGCTAAAGAAACTTTATTTATAGTAATAGTGCGAGCTTTGGTAAATTATTTAAGTTTTTTCATTTCTCAAGTTCGTTGTAGTTAAGATTGGTATTGATTGGTGGTGGTTCTGGGGTTATAAGTTATATGGCAATTGTGCATGTGATGGAGCCAGGCAATGAATTTTGTATTTTGTCAAGGAGAGATACTGAACCTTTTCAATCGTTATCCAGTTCCATTTCTTAATAGTTTATTTCATTTATTATTGATTCTTGTGCTAAATGGTTACTATTATTATTATTAAATATTAATTAATCAAGGCAAGTATAATCATCAGGGCTCAGAATGTCATAATTAAATTAATAACTTTATGGACTAAAGGTGTGATAGTAACATACACAAGTACAAATCTTCTGCAATCTTTAATCATGTCCACTACCATATCTATCATGTTTATAGACAACTATAAGAAGCAACCTAAATAGTTACAAGCATCATCTATGCATTACATCTAGTTTGTGGATGCACAAGGAGGGGGAATAACAGTGCCACTTTTGCTCCATTTGGCATTCTGACATGTGCTTCTGGTGGATTTATTATTTTGGGAAACTAAATTAATGTTCTGCAATTGTATCCCACGGCATGCAACGGTTTTACTGCAGCTCAAATTTATTGCAACATCACTTGCACTTGTTCCCTTGATATTCTTAAACACTATGCCGCTGACCTCCACAGCTGATTTCTGTAAATGTTAAAAAGGCTTTGATCAATCGAACTTGTCAAATAAGGAAAATTTGTTACTACAAAAGTTAGGAAAGTACTAGATAGATCATAGATGTTTAACCTGTGATTTGCAGGGTTTGCTGGAGTCGCAATAGTTCTGATCTATGATTATGGGATTTTTTACATTGGACATGACTATGTTTTGAAATACTATATTCTTCGCATAACCGCTCCCGCCCTGTTGAAAAAAATGAAAAGTTAATGATGTTAGTTGAACAGTAAAAAAGTTTATGACGTACTTATTATTTGGAAAAAAAAAGAAAAAGAAAAGAAAAGTGCAACTATTGCAATGCGGTTGAGACTTGAGAACGTTAAATATAAAAACTTAGCCTTGATTTAGGTGTAATTTGACTTTTGACCTATTATATCATACTTTCTAGTACCTAGGCCAAACAGACCAATATCTATGTCATCTTAATTGTTGTTTTGTAAAATGTCAACGTGTCTGGAAAATTGTCTTTATATACCAAAAAAGACGTAAAATTTTGAATCAATTGGTTTAATTGAACTTGGCTAGTCAGCCACTCAGCCTAATAGAAGTCGATTCAAATCAAGCACCTGAGAAAAGAGCCTAACAATGAAAAATGGCCTAACACGTAACACACCCCTTTTGGAGTTCATGTCCTAATGTAGCGTATCTATCTATCTTAAATTAGCCGGGAAGTAGATTGACCTCGTATATTTTGTTGTACCAAATTAGTGCATCGCATTTGAATAGGTTTATAAATATCGATGCCCATGTTTGTTACAGAGAGTATAATACGAAACAAGGGAAGAAAATCTTATGTGGCTCCCACCTGATAGGTCTTGATTCGGGCGCCGTTGGTTGTGCCATACAATTTAACAGTGTCAATCAAAATATCAGAAACTTGGGCCCTTGAATAGCCGTCTCCTAAGCTCCCAATGCTGTTTTGTGGATTGAGTTGTAGATGCGTATTAGCATTGTTTACATTTGGATTACATGGATAATTTATTTTTTGAGAGGTAACTCTAAAGGTTGAAACTTTTTCCATACCTTATACCATGACCCGGCCCACATGTAATCTTTGTAGCTTTCAAGTTTTTTGTTCCCGTCTCGATCGACATGCAATCGTCCCCTTCAATATTTTAACCCCCAAATCAGATGCTAAAAAAATGTTAACTATACATATCTATGTTAAGTAATTTTAAGTGCTAAGGAGATTGTCTTAAGTTAATCTTGCTTTAAAGCAAAGCACTATATCTTGTTGCTTAGTGTTAATTAGTTGACAACTATGTGATATAATTTTTTTTTTTTTGGCAATATATGTGGTATAATTATGTTGGGCTGTGTTGAGTAACTATTGCTTGCAAGAGTTCATTTATTGACATTTTCTACAATAGGCTTCATTAGCACGATAGTTACAAGTTCAAATATTATGCCTTAGGCTTTTACTTCTAATAAGTGGTTATATATATTTAGAATATATTTCACCGACATTCTTTATACGTAGGGCTGCATGTATATATATATAGTTTGGAACGGTTATTAACTTCTTATGTCAAACAAACATATCTAGTACAGTAATAAAAATACATGATAGTGCATATACCTGTCTTGATTACGCAATTTGTTATTACTATGTTAGTGGTAGAAGAGATATGTAATCCATCGGTATTTGGGCTCGATGAAGGGGCGGTTACCGTGACGCTTGCCACGTTTACATTGTTACATTTTTCAATAGATACATGAATCTGTTGGCTGTCCCTCACGTTTAACTTCTCCAACACCAAGTTGTTGCAAGAATAAAATGTCATAGCCTGTTTACAATTGTCAAAAGAAAAGAAACAATTTATCAGGAAGTTGAGCTATATATTTTGAACTTTTGATAGCCCAAGTTGAGCTATATATTGAATGAAATAGCATCACATCATACGTACCGTTGGTGCTTTTGTGCATGGCTGCAAAATCAATTGAAAAAATTAGTTAAGTATCTTTTCGAGTAAAAATAAGAAAATTAAGTGCATGCTTCACATATTATCTGATTGTCTATAAAAGAGAATACAGTCTCTGGAATTACAACTTGACTCAGTTGGGGGAAAAAAAGAGTGTATAAACACAAGCATGGTACTTCAAAACTTTCAAGGGGCAAAGATTGTAGCAAAATTTGGATTCTCTCAGTGCAAATGTGCAAGTAATCTATTTTTCAACTAAAGATAGAACCAGGAGCGCTAGCAGCTAGCATTTTCTTATAAGGGATAGACTAAATAGAATGTCATTAAACATAAATAACATTTTAATTTATAAGAAGCTAGACATCTCTGGTAATGTTAAATGATTGTTCATATTTTGCTTGAAGCATCATATATATGTAACAATATCATTTTTCAGGAGAACACGTACTTTTGATTTGTTAGTTTTGCAGGAGTTTTGCCACCAAGCTTTCCCATTTCCATTGACAGTCCCACCACCAGAGAGCTTGAGGTTATTTATGTATTGAAACAGAATCCAGTGAGTTGTGCTCTTTAAATTCCATGACGATCGGGAAGGAGCTACAATTGTACCTTGTATCTGTTATTTTCATGAAAAAACAATAAAAACCACAATTTCAAAAAGATGCAAATAATTCTACTCATCACGATTTTGAATCGAAAGAATGAAATTTCTATTTCTCTAATCATACAGCAACTTGAACAGGTGATTTGCACGGGCCACTCAATGTAACAGGCTTCAGAAGAAATTTCTTGTTGTTTGGAATCAAGAGAACAGCTGATTGTGTCGAGGCACAAACTGCCATCCATGCTTTCTGAAATGCCTGATATAAAGAAGAAATATTGTAAATATATGAAACCATACAGCTTCCAAAATAAATGAGACATACCACTGCATGTATATATAGATGATCTTGTAAGGGAAAATAATGATGAAATATCATAAAATATACGACAAACAATTCTGAGCAGAGGTGTAAAGGTGTAAACAAATATGATTTCATCATATTTATAGCAAAGCTAAACACATAGCCTATGCATGATAACATCATTGGATCAGTCGTATGTGTGCATATATACCTTAGTGTCATCAGCCGTTCCATCTCCTTTTGCACCATAGGTTATCACATTGAATGTTTTTTGTGAGGCCTTAAGAGACCTGCCTAGGTACTTGGGGAAATTTCCAAATGTTTCTTTCACAGAATCCAAGTTGCTGCTGCTATAACAGCTGGTGTTATTACAGAAAAGTATGAGGAGAAAGACAAAGAAAAGCTTTTGCATGGCCATTTGTTCGTATGTAGGTTACAAAAGAAAGGACAGTTTATTATACTTTGTTTTGTAGGTATGATCAAGTGCTTTTTGTTGAATATAACAATTCACGACAAGGTTGAATATTTATAGGCAGAGGGGAAATTTAAGGGGGTTGTTGCTTGAGCACTATAGGATTTGGAAGGTAAAAATGCATGAGTATGGAAAAAGTTTATCTAAGATTCCTTGAGGTATGGAGATAGATATAAAGAGATTTTGAAACGCAAGGTCATGTGTGGCTAAATCTTCTTTGGTTTTACATGCCTCGACACCTTATGTCATCATGTGGGAGAAGAAAGGTGGCAACGAACACTTAATATTAATTATAATTTTAAATTTTTCAAAGGGTTGTGGACTACAAATGTGCATCTCCAAGCATACTAAAACTTTGGGATGTTTTAGCTTCCACCTAAAAATTTGGTAACCGGCCATCTCTTTTCATTGAGGAGTTTAGTTCTCTTATGAATTTGAACCCAAGTCACGTTACTAGCTAGCATGCCGAAAGAAAGATATTGGATCGGTTAATACATTTTTTATCTTATATATATATATATATATATATATATATATATATATATATATATATATATATATATATATATATATATATATATATTTGTGCACACATCTGTTAATAGTGATAATTAATTGAGTTTCGAATAGCCTGATTGATTGTTATGTTACAAAAGAAAAAACATATATAGCTTACCGTACCTAATAATAAGGAAACATAAATCAAATTCTAAAAATTCTAGATATTAGAATATATATATATATAATCTTATTGATTGAAGACATAATTAATAAGCTACTATAATTATAAGATCTAGTTATTCTCTAACAACATCAAATTAGTGTTATTCCGCTATACACAAAATATTAACCCTACTCGAGCCTTCTAGAACCTCATGTATCTCCTCTTGTATATATAAGTCCTAGGAGTACGTGTTCAACTCATTTTTACACATATAGCTTAAATTTATATTGGTGCGTCGATATATAAAACAACCAAACTATAATTTTAAATTGCAAACTTATATATGGTACATATGTAGATGGAGCTAAAAATAATTCTAATTTCATCAAAGCTTAGTTATATTGTTATTCATTATTAAAGTAATTAATTTGACAATTCTAAAAAATCGAAGCAGAACATTTTAGATACAGTATTGATTCTAGCTAGTGCGTTTGCATTGCTTAAGAATAAATTAAGATTAATTATTCAGAGTAAAAAATATTATTCCTAAACAATTGAGAATAGGTTTTTTTTAGGATTTAGATTGTATTTTTTTAAGTAGTTTAATATTTAAATTAATTCATTGTGTGTTTGGATCATTTTTTTAATGTGAATTAAGAATTTATTGGGATCACTTTTAATCCAAATTAAATGGATGATCCAAACACATTTACAATAAAAATTTAATTCAAATATTAGACCTCTTAAAAATAACACTCTAAATCCTCAATAAACTTGTTCTTGATCATTTCGGAAAAATATTTTTTTTGTTTTTAATCCTAATTTTATTGTTAGATTATATGTACAAACGCACGACCCTATGATATTATAAATGGTAAGTAAGAAATTTTACCTAACACCAAGTCATTATTGTCATTCTGAGTTTTCATTTGATATAAAAATAAAATAAATTGATTAACACCATCGCTCGATTTGCCATCGTGCGTCAAGGAATAGCGCTCTCTCCTCTCTAGCTCACCCAACGCACACATTATTTTTTGTTCATTTCGTTATTATAAGTGTTCACTTTATGAGATACAAATGTTCACTTTGTATTATAATTGTTCACTATTTTATATGTTCATTTTATTTATTTATTTTTTGTTCAAATGTTCAGTTTAATAAGTTCAAATGTTCTGTTATTTAAATATAAATGTTCAGTTTGTTGCAATAAAAATATAACTGTTATAAAAAAAAAACCAAGCGAAGGGGTCACAAACTGGACAAAAAACACATGAAAAAATTAGAATAGGTCATGAACCGATCTGGTTCAAATTAAATTTTTTCCAACTCTACCCCTGGCACAGCTCTCTCTGATCCACTCGCAACACCCTGGCATGACTCTACCCATTAGTAGACACATTTAACTGAGTACACTTGTGATTATTAAACTGAACACATTTGATTATTAAACTGAACATTTATAGTATACATCAGCGATAACAGCCATAGTTTATTTAGCGATTACATTATAATAGCTGAAAAAATAAATATTGTCAGGTTATCAATTGGACACACCAGGCCGCCAAATCATGTGCATGTGTAACAACACCAAGTCGAGGCTTGAGAAAGAATTCGGTAGAAGTGAATAATGTTCCGAATTTGTCATTGGAAATTTGGAATAGCTTAGAATTGTCAGGTGTCAATATTGAAGTCAAAATATATCATTAAATTACTAGATACTGTGTAAGATTTCACAAATATTTGAGTTTTTTATTTTAGTTGGGTCTACTAAGGGTGCGTTTGGATAGGTATAGGAAGAAGGGAAAAAGTGAGAAGAAGTATTGGGAAGTGTGTAATTTTGTGAAAAGTTTGAATTGTTTATAATTTTTTTTCTTCTTCTTCTTCCTTCTTCTTCTTCTTCTTTCTTCCAACGATCCAAACGCACCCTAAGTGCATAAAGTTCCGATTCTGTAGCCAAAATTGGGTAAAGCGAACATGGAATTGGTAACCTAGGAGTCAGAATATATCATTAATTTTGATATAATTTAAAAACTATATTAGAGAGTTCAAACTTGAATTGTCCTAATTCAATATTAAGTTGTTAACTTTTAGGGGGTCAGTTTGGTCCCACATATACATACTTCTGCCTCCGTCACCCTTTTCTGGGTGGTATAATCGTATTGTTTTATTTATTTATTTTTGAAGAAAAACAAGGATCTAGGCCTTGTCTTTTTGTATAATCGTATTATATATTTATTAACTCATTGACTTATTACCGAATAGAAAGCAAAACTTAAAGAGGTTTCAAGAGGACGGTATAGATCAAATGGAGCTATTTTCTTTTATTTTGAGTAAAAAATGGACCTATTTTTTTTTTCTCAGTTGTAGGATCACTGTAACCTTTGCGTTTGGATGAGAGAAGAAGAAGAGGAAGAAGGAAGATGGGAAGAAAAAAAATTATAAACAATCCAAATTCTTTACAAAATTACACACTTTCCAATACTTCTTCCCATTTCTTCCCTTCTTCCCTTCTTCCCACACCTATCCAAACGCACCCAAGAAATCAGGATCTTCCCATTATATGACAACTTTAAATGAATTGGACATCCAACTCAGCATTTTTCTCAAGCTTATCTCATTTAGATTGGATGAAGAGCTCACCCAAAATTCAATGTCAAATTTATGATATTAAAGACAATTTTTGTTTAGATAACTCACATGACTAATCACTCATTCCCAAGCACGAAAGGCGCCAACTAATCCCCAATTTAGTAATAATCAGCATTCAACTTCTTAATCTCAACTGATAATTAATGGTAAGGTCAAAAGAAAAAAGAAAGAGGCAATGGAAAGCAAGTCAAAGATAAAACCAAACAAGTATGAAAATGCAAAAGAAAGTGTTTAGGTCTCCATTTTAAGCATGGGCAAATGTTTTGCCTCCTTCACCACGGCGTTTAAGCAAGGTTTAGTAAGAAACAGGATATGGGTCGTTGGAGAAATTCAGTTACTTGCCAATTACTCAAATATTTGATAGAACCAAATTTGATTACAGTTCGCCTAAGACTCTTGTTTCAAACAAGTATCTCCTCATGTAATATTGGACGTCCGGTCCATTTGTTATTCACGTGTGTTTGGATGAGCTGTGAATAAGGAATAAGAATAAAAATTTTGATATGCGTGCTTATTCTTATTTTCGTGCAATCCAAACAAGACAAGAATAAGTAATTTGGACCCTTATTCATATACTAACAAAACCATGGTATAAGAATAAAAAATTTGAACAAGCACGCATACCAAAATTCCTTATTTTTATTCCTTATTCACGGTTCATCCAAACACACCCGTTTCCAACGCATGAAATGGAGAAATGTTAGAGTCCAATATATAGGACGGATGGGCTCCGTCCAATACGATCAATTTCACGTTTTTAAATTTTAAATGACCGATCCAAACCTTTTAATATGTTCTCCACATTGAAAACTTATAAGAAACCTATTTTTATATTTTTTCGAAATGTTTTACTATTTTTTTGGTATTTTAGAAAATCACTGTTATTGGACGATCCATAATGTTTGTATCATGAATTTTCAAAAATACCAAAAAAATAGTAAAAAAAATCTAAAAAATATAAAAAATAGTTTCTTGTAAGTTTTCAATATGGAAAATATATTGAACGGTTCAGACCGGTTATTTGAAATTTAAAAATGTAAAAACGATCCTATTAGACGGACCCATCCGTCCTATATATTGGACTCTAGTTTCTTTGTGCATTCTATAGCAAGTAAAAATTGCAATACAAGATTGCACACTTTTTTTCTTTGACCCTCAAAAAAAAGAGTATCAACTTTTTTTAACCATATCAGTATGTGACACACCGAATGCAACAAGTTTACATAGTAAATATAAAGAAAATAAAGCCTATCCGTGACGCAGAGAGGATTCGGCTAGTTTATAAAATTTAAATATTTTATAGTACACTGAAATTTTGAACCAGATTTGTGTTTAATCAATTAATCGCAACCGTTTATAATTAAAAAATTATTTAAATTTCGATCCTTATAAAAAATTTAGTCTATTACATAATCTATAATTATTATATTAATTAATTCACGATATTTTTTTCTATTTTTAACAGCTATTTTGTTTAATAAAAAATAATTTTTTTGTATTTTTATAATTTTAAATAGTTTTTTTTGTATTTTCTATAATTAAAATAGCCGAAATTATTTTATATAGAAAATCAGACGCAAAAAATTTTAATAGAAATAATTATTATTATTTTTTTTAATAAGAAGAAAGTTCGAACGCGTTTTATAAAAGAGTACAGTTTCTCTCCTTCCTACCCGTTTATAAAACGCGCTCGAAAGCTTCGAACGCGTTTTATAAATGGGTAAGAAGGGGAATAAATTCACCGCTTCAGTTACGCCTCAAAAGGCTGGTCAGACTTTCGTACCCGTTTATAAAACACGTTCGGAACCTTCGAGCGCGTTTTATAAACGGGTAGGAAGGCGTAAATTTTTCGGAATGGAGTTATTACCGAATTTTTTTCAAAATTAATAGGAAAATTAATGTGAAAATTTAGGTTACATTTATTTTTATGGTTAAATTTTACAATTTTTAAAATCTCACATTTAATTTCATATTAATTTTATTTAAAAATGACATTCGAATATATATTTTGACATTAATATCATTTTGTTTGAATAACTATCAAGAAAGTCACTTGATTTACTACATTTCTCTTTTTAATGATTAATTTATGATTTTAAAAACTTTTTTAGTAGTTTAGAGTGGTTTTTAGGTTTGCAAACTTTCAAAATAGATTTTGGAGGTCTAGAGAGCGTTTTTTGGCTCCGAAAATGGTCGCTACCGGGTTTCATCCCGGTAAAACGTGTAGATCTCGTCGCCAGATTTTCGGAATGTGCTTGTTTGCCCCAAACGAACCTTCCTATCAAAAGTTATGCTTGTTTAAAGTTTTAATGTTCAAAATTTTCTAATTAAAAATTTATATTTCAATTATTTTCATATTATATATTATTTGATTATATATGGATAACATAAAATAAAAAAAGGAGAGACTACAATGCAAAAGATAAGTTTGTAGAATTAAATAGTAAAAATACAGGGTCGTCGGCGAATAATTATTCAAACAAAATGATATTATACACATGTTCAAAAAAAAATATGTACAATTAAATGCATATAAAATATGTGTGATATATTTGTTATATCTATTTAATACATCTTTAATTGAAATTAAAATTTTGAGAATTTTGTAAATATGAAACATGCAGGGATCTTGTTGCAAAATATTGTTTTTAATAAGTTAAATGTTGTGGCTTGAATGAAAAATATGAAAAACTAATAACACGTTTATAAAACGCGCTCGAAGGCTCCGAACGCGTTTTATAAACGGGTACGAAGGTCTGACCAGCCTTTTGAGGCGTAGCTGAAGCGGTGAATTTATTCCCCTTCTTACCCGTTTATAAAACGCGTTCGAAGGCTTCGAGCGCGTTTTATAAACGCGTAGGAAGGAGAGAGACTGTACGCTTTTATAAAACGCGTTCGAACTTTCTTCTTATTAAAAAAATAATAATAATTCTTTCTATTAAATTTTTTTGCGTCTGAATTCTTATATAAAATAATTTTGGTTAAAATAGTTTTTAAATTAAATATATTCAAAAATAGTCACACCAATCATCACTTAATTTAGAAATTAAATATAATTTGAAATCTAAAATAGTTCATGATGAATTATTGTCATCTGAAAAAATATAGCGCAACGAAATTGTGACTGTAATGTCTAATTTGACTATAAAATAATATCTAACCGACCAAGTCTAGTAACATCTCTATATAGAAGTCAAGGAGAGCATCAGTTTATTTACTTTATTTTATTAAAAAACAAATGGAGACATGTGTCAGTAATGGATTGGCTGGTGAGATGCCCCATGCAGAGATGTTCTGGTCGTCCGGCGTAAGATTTATATTTATTGCTTTCAAAATCTAGATTAGTATATATTTCCCAAAAAAGAAACTTCAATAAATCAATGCGCCAGAGATCTCCAGCCAGCTTGAGCGCATGAGAGTATCGGAGAGAACGCGGACGCGTGAAATAGTGGCGATTTTCTTCTCTCTCGGCGAAAAAAGGCACCACCGATTTTATATTACGTGCCATTTTGGTACTTCCAAATGTCAGATATAAATGATGATGTCGACAGAACAGAGTTTTTTTATGTAGTAAGTGTTCTATTAGGTTCCGTTTGGATGGTGCGAGAATAAGAGAATAAAAAAAATATTAAAAAGTGTGTAATTTTGTGAAGAGTTTGAATTATTTATAATATATTTACTTTCTTATTCTCTTATTTTCTTATTCTTGAGGCTCATCTAAACGGAGCCTTAGATATTATAAATATCACCATAGGATTTATAACTTTAAAAAGTTTTAAATATGAACAAGTAGGGGCGGAACCAAGGGGTAGATGTGCCAAGCACATTCCAATTTTAAAAATTTTATTTAAGAGTCTGTATTTGGGCCTATGCCAAAAGCCCGAAGTCTAAATTAATTGTATTGAGCCCACTTAAAGCTTACTCTCTTCCTCAACGCCAACAAAATCAAAATAAGAAATTTCTAACTTTCGAATACCTAAATCCTCACTCCTCAGGAATCCATCTCTCTCGGCAGGCAGCGGCTGCACTATTTTTCACTCCACGGCGGCACTTCGACGCGTCGGCACGGCCTGACCTCTATGCTCATGCTCTATCGTTCATTCGTCACTCACTCGTTCTTTTTGGTAAGCAGCGATTTAAGAACTCATTATTTGTTATTGTTATCCTTTTATACTTTTGAATTTTGGTAAAAATTTTTGGTACTTATTACTAAATACTGTGAAATTGTGAATAGTAGGAATAGAAAACAAAATTTTGCTTTCAATTTTAAACTTTTGTTGGTGAAAACAGTGAACAAATTATTGGCTTATTGCTTTCAATTTTAAACTTTGTGTTGGTGAAACCAGTGCCTCACTGTTTTTGTTGATAGCTTTTTTTTTGTTCTAATAACTTTCAATTATTTTATTTAGGGTTTCATATTCTTGCCGAATACCTGAAACTTGAAGGGTTCTTAAAAGGCAGTGAAAATTGAAAAATCAGTCACCATTCACTAAAAGTATATTTATTACTGGTAGAGCAACTGAGCAATACACAAGATAATAGATAATTAGACATACATACACCAATACTCCAATAGTCCAGTAATTTAACTTCAATGAAGTAAGGATTTGTTTTGTGATGGCACAGTGTTGTTTGTCAATATTTTAAAATTTACAAATGCTCTATGCTCGTTTAATGTTCTCAACTCTTAATCTATTTGCTTATTGTTAATTGTTGAATGCTAATGAGTAATGACAAATGATCTATCTCAAATTGCGATAAATATTTCATCCCTGTAATTCTGTAAAAGAATAAATACTTATAATAAATTATCTTTTAATCATAAATGATCTACAAAATTGATATCGCATAGGATCTAATTATGCATTTTTCTTTTCTATAGGTGTCAACTGTCAACAATGAAAAGAAAAACTATTGAAAGTTTTTTTAAGAAAGTAGATAAGAGTTCAAGTTCTCAATCTCAAGTGCCAAATGAAGGTCTGGAGCAAGATCCTCAAGTGTCAAATGAAGTACCGACACAAGCAGTAACACAACAACTAAGTTCTGGTGTTCTAGAGCAAGATCCTCAAGTATCAAATGAAGTGCCAACACAAGCAGCAACACAACAACCAACAATTGAATCTGACACATATGAGAGAGACCCAGAAAAACGTCCTCAAATTGATGATTATCCTCCCAACAAAAGAGATGAAGTACGGAGGTTTTACATAAATGAAGGACCATTTCAACCATATATGGATGACTATCCATATGCCGGATCTGCAAGTCATCGTCGCCGCTTTCAGTATAGCTGGTTCAAAAGTTTCTCCTGGTTAGAATATTCTCCTAGCACAGAACGTGCTTATTGTTTTCCTTGTTTCCTTTTTGCAACAAAACCACATGGGAGGTGCGGTTCTGACACATTCACTGTGAAGGGGTTCCAAAACTGGAGGAAGGTTAATGGTGGAAAACAATGTTCTTTTCTAACTCACATGGGTCAAGACTCAAACTCTGCTCATAACTTTGCATGTCGATGTTATGAGAGTCTCAAAAATAAAATGGGACATATTGAAAATGTGTTAGAGAAGCAAAACAGTAAAGCAATAGGAGATGCTAGACTAAGACTGAAGACATCAATTGATGCCATCAGGTGGTTAACATTTCAAACTTGTGCATTCAGAGGTCATGATGAATCTCCTCAATCCATTAATCAAGGAATTTTTCTTGAAATGGTCAAAATTCTAGCATCTTACAATAAAGAGGTGAAAGCTGTTGTGCTAGAAAATGCTCCAGGAAATGCAAAATACACCTCACATAAAATTCAAAAGGAAATTCTTCACATCTTTGGTCAAAAAGTGAAGACAGCAATTAGAGATGAAATTGGTACTAGCAAGTTTTGCTTAATTGTTGACGAATCTCGAGACACATCCAAGCAAGAGCAAATGGCAATAGTTCTTCGATTTGTTGATAGAGAAGGGTTCATAAGGGAGCGTTTTCTTGACCTTGTTCATGTAAGAGACACTGCTGCATTGACTCTCAAGAACTCCATTTGTAATGTCCTATCAAACAACAACTTGAGCATACAAGATATTAGAGGCCAAGGATATGATGGGGCAAGTAACATGCGCGGTGAGTGGAATGGGCTGCAAGCTCTTATACTCAAGGACTGTCCATATGCATATTATGTGCATTGTATGGCTCATCAACTACAATTAGCTCTTATTGCAGCTGTTTAACCATGAAATTTGGTGATCAAAGAGGCCTAGAAAAATGCAAGAAACTTCAAAAATTGGCTAAAAATGCCAGTCATGCTCTGAAAATTCCAGAAAAATCACCCAAAAATCCTACATAGGATGTACAAAATTATGGAAGCTCCAGAAACGCCAAACAATACCCATAACCCTGAAAATATGCAAGGAAACCCCCAAACTCATAAAAAATGGATAAAATATTTCAGAAGGCCTTTTCAGAGAATTTTGGGCACCATAAAATTCTACATAAATTTGTGAGTCTCCACACCAAATCTCATGCGAAAAATCAAACCTAAAGGCTGTCAAAGAATTTATTTTGATTCAGCCAAAATCCTGAAAATTGAATAAGAGGCTAAAATGGAGGCTTGCAATGAGAAACGAATGGAGAAAGGCCTGTGGAAGGTTTGAAATTCCCTCCGTATAGAACAGAAAGAGAGATGTGCTGGGTTCTCTGTGAGCCGTAGGTAGCAGTAAGGAAAGTGACGCGCGGTTCACCAAAGCCGGATGCACCCAAAAAGAAGGAGAAGAAGAGCGCGTCGCTGAAGCGTCTCAGTTGAAATCGCTCCCCAAAGAAGACGGATAAATACGCGTGGCTCATGTAGGTGATAAAGGAAAGGAAACTAAAGGGTCCCACAAGCAGCGAAACGGAATACAGTACACCAAGAATTGCCAAGAAAAGAGAAAGAATAGGAGAGAAATGTCCCCAACAGAAGTCGTTAGAAGAAGGGGAGTGGCGAAAACCGCCGGGCTTCTGAAAGGTGCATCGAACCTAGACGGAGGAAAAGGCTAGAAGCGTGGCCTATAAATAGAGGCGAGAGGAGAGAGTTTAGGAGCAGAGAAATCTTCCCCCAAATTTAGGATTAGACACGAATACACACACGGTTGTAAAGAGCATTCTCACAAACACTTAGAGAGCATTAGGTTTAGAGTAAGATTTGAGCAAAGATTAGTAGAA
Organism: Rhynchospora pubera; assembly: GCA_028095005.1. Lineage (NCBI taxonomy): Eukaryota > Viridiplantae > Streptophyta > Magnoliopsida > Poales > Cyperaceae > Rhynchospora > Rhynchospora pubera. The sequence continues at coordinate 343,619,072 of CM051460.1, read as the reverse complement.
AAACTGAGAAGATCCGCAAGAAACAGGTGAGAATTGGAGTTTTGTAAGACGATCTTGTATTCTTGAGTTGATTTTTTTTGACAATGAAGCTGATTCTTTGAGATATTGTGATTTCTTCTTTTCTTTAATCTGATTTTTGAAGTTTCGGATCTCTTAGTAAAAATGGAGGGTTCTCTTTCTGGTTTCGATCTGAATTAGAGGGAAAGAGGAGAGAGTTCGACGGGAAGCACAGCCTCCTGTTTAGTTCTAAAATCTGAAACTCTATCTTCTGGCTTTCTTACGAAAATTCAGTGGCTTTCTAAAGTCATTTCAAAATTGATTGTTTTCTTCTTCTTCCTGGAGTTTAAGTTAGAAAGAGAGGTGAAGGAATTCGGCGGGGAGCACAGCATCTCGCTTAGTTCTTGATCCTTGATTTTCTGACTCTCTCGCGTGTGGTTCAATTCCTGTTGTTTAGGTTTCTTTTAGTTGTAATTTCTCGTTCTTAGATCTGAATTAAGAAGTAGTAGTGATCAATCTGACGCTTTACCTGGCACTTTGCTTGATTCTTGAAATTGATTCCTGACCTAATCAAGTTGTAGCTTTGTTTCTGGCTTAATTTCACGAATTCCTGCGTTTTCCCTTTCTATAATTACATCTCCATGGTTCGACGGAGGGCACAACCCACTGCTTAGCCGCTTGATTCGGGAGAAGGCTCAGCCTTCTTCTTAATCCTCTTCATTGCTCGATGGGGGGACTCAGTCCCCTTGTCCAGCACTTTATTGTTACTAATCTGGATTCAATTCAATTAATGATGATCGATTGCTTTTCGCCATGTCTGATCAGGATAAATCTTGATTGGAGATAGTATGAGCAATGTTATCTTCATTAATTGAAATGAGTTCTGATTAGGGATGGTGAAAACTAACCTTACTATTTCTGTTCAAGAGAAATCTTGGATAGGAACAGTAAAGCTAGTATCGCCATCGCTGATCAGAAGAAAATCCTGATTAGTAAAAGTAAAAGAAATGAAGAGGATTAAGGGAAGTTTGAGTTACTTTGTATCCACATTCCTGTCCCAAAATTGAGTATATTTCACTTCCATTTACTTTCTCTGAAAATCTTAGTAATTAACCATGAGAAGGCAGTAATGAAGTAATAATTGTCACATTCCTGAGGGTTGTAGTGAAAACGTAAGAAGTAATGTCTTAGAATGATGATTTCTGGTAAGGATACAATTGACCAATTTCTGGAAGTGTCAGGGTGTTTTGTATAAAAATGTAATGATGTTGGCTTCTGCTTGTTAATTGAACTGACCGTGAATAGAATATGTAAGCTAACCTGTACTTAATAATTAATAGTATAAGTTAAAGGACTAAATGGTAAAAATGGAGGTCAAGCTTTGTCAGAAGCAAGTGTGAGAACACAGCTCCATTGTGGAGTTGTCATGACCATCAGAGCTCGTACCTAGAGCATAGTACATTCATATATGTATAACCTAGGCGTTTGACAATTAAGTTACAAAGTAGGTTTGACATATGACATTAACATTCTGACTGTCCTAGTATTGACTCGACTTCGCATCCTCTGGATGGCCATCCAGTGGATGGTTCGATCTCAGCCGTCTGATTTAATCTCAATGGCTATAAATGCCCCGTGCATGATACTAAGATTGATAGGCCCGAAAAAATCTAACCGTTTAGATTAAATCAGACGGCTCGTATCGAAAGACGTCCACTGGATGGTTGAGTAACAACCATCCAGAGGATACGCTCCCGTATTGACTCACCTGAGCTATCAGAAATAAGGAAGTAGATGATTGAAACAAAACAAGTAATTGTCTGTTAGTTCCCTCTCAAATTAAGTTTTGCCCCATTGGTTGTCATAATGAAGGATCCATTCACATTAAAGAGGAAGATTTTGTAGTTTCATCAAACTTGACTACGCGTGTATTGCATCATATCATGGACATTGGTGAACTCAAAGTACCAGACTAATGTTCAATTCATTAAAATTCATTTCTATATATTATGTAAATTAACTCATTTGAGCTGCTCTTGGTATAAACAAAGTCCCTTCGACCCTACTCAGTATCACTGTTGAAACCACCGCACCAGTATGGGTACCTTTGTTAAATTAATGCAACGTGACTTTAATTGAATTTACACTCATACTCTCTTCCCTGCCGTAGTACTAATAAAGTCAGCATAGGTGATAGTAATAATGACGAACGCCAGAAACGCAAAAGTAAAAGCACAGGGACCTAATTGAATTTTAATCTTTATTGTCATACAAAACTTTCTGTCCCCTGACCAAACCAAAACAACGCGACGAAAACGAAGGTCACCAATGTATTCCTCTCGTTCTCACGACGCTGACGATCTCTTCCTCAACCGCGGCGATGGTCGGAATCGCTAGCGGATCTAAACCCGCTTCACCAGGACCATTAACGGAGAGATTAAAACCCGTCTCTTTCGAAATCTCAACGTGAGAGGCCCCCCGATCTTCTGTGGCAGATGAAGTGTGCAGCCTGTCAGGGACCCGTCACACCGAACTCGTGTAAGGGGTGGCGTCCTTATGACGTCAGCATCTCCAATCAGCAGCCACCTCATCTCTCTTGGCTGACGTGGCCCAATAAGAGAATTAATAAACAAGCTGAAACTTTAAAAACTCATTAAAATTAGCAAGAACCTCAGAAAAATACAAATGACATATCCATGAAATTCTAAAAATCAAAGTAAACCAGTTTCACTGATACTTTGATATAAAAATATATCAAAGTAGCGGCCTTTTGTATTTTTGAAGTATTTTCACTATAATAAATGAATTTTAGAAATTGATGAGATTGTAAATCTAAAACTAAAATACTTTCGAAATACAAATTCCAAATATAATATCCTCAAAAATCAAATATTTTTAAACATGAACATATTTTCACAAATTACCAGAGTCAAAATAAATCAATTATATCTTTTAAATGAAATTTGTAAAATCAAAAGCTAAGTACTTTCGATACCCAAGTAACTTCAAGAAAGATATTTTCAGATATCAAAATATTTTCCAAGTTAGTCTAAAATCTAAAAGGAATTTTCTAAAAGCCAAAAGAGCAAAAGGTCAAAGTGAATAAAAATTATCAAATATCCAAAGTGAAACCTCAGAAAATTAAAAGTCCAAAACACGAAACCCAAAGTCAAGAACCAAAACCTCTCCGTTTGAGGAAAAGTCCCTCCTTAGGGTTGAGATCAACCTTATATGACTTAGAAATTAAATTCTTACGGGCCCCCTCGTCCAAAGAATTATAATTTGTTCTCACAAGTGCCGCCAAATGGCCCAAGAACCAACTCTCACAAGTGACGCCAAATGTCCCGAGGGTTGTAAAATAACCAACTTTCACAAGTGGCGCCAAATGCCCCGAAGGTTGTAAAATTTTCCTTTGTTCTCACAAGTGCCGCCAAATGGCCCGAGAACCAACTCTCACAAGTGACGCCAAATGTCCCGAGGGTTGTAAAAGAACCAACTTTCACAAGTGACACCAAATGCCTCGAAGGTTGTAAAATTTCCCTTTGTTCTCACAAGTGCCGCCAAATGGCCCGAGAACCAACTCTCACAAGTGACGCCAAATGTCCCGAGGGTTGTAAAAGAACCAACTTTCACAAGTGGCGCCAAATGCCCCGAAGGTTGTAAAAATTTCCTTCCGTTCTCACAAGTGCCGCCAAATGGCCCGAGAACCAACTCTCACAAGTGACGCCAAATGTCCCGAGGGTTGTAAAAGAACCAACTTTCACAAGTGGCGCCAAATGCCTCGAAGGTTGTAAAATTTCCCTTTTGTTCTCACAAGTGCCGCCAAATGGCCCGAGAACCAACTCTCACAAGTGACGCCAAATGTCCCGAGGGTTGTAAAAGAACCAACTTTCACAAGTGGCACCAAATGCCCCGAAGGTTGTAAAATTTCCCTTTGTTCTCACAAGTGCCGCCAAATGGCCCGAGAACCAACTCTCACAGGTGACGCCAAATGTCCCCAGGGTTGTAAAAGAACCAACTTTCACAAGTGGCGCCAAATGCCCCGAAGGTTGTAAAACTCCTTAAAAACAACTCCACAACGACTCCAAGTGAAGGCTTCTTCTTTCAAACGGAAACCTCTTCCAAGCCAAAATTCATACTCTTCTTTTAGTATAAGTCCAAGTTCAAAGTCTTTTAGTAGTAAGTTCGGCGATCCTTAATTGGGTCCCGTCAATCAGGTTTGGTACCGTCAATTAAGGCCTCCTTAAGACAAGTAATAGCACTCCATAAGTCTCTTTTCTTAGCCCATTACATCAATACCCTTTACGTCCCTTAATCAGAGGTTCTCGTAGGCAACTACGAGGTAATTAACAATAGGGGCTTGCGCCTATTGGAAAGAAAGGACCCGCTAAATTAAGAAACTTCTTTAAGTAGCGACTCTGTAAAGGGTTCTCTTGTTTCGAGAGATACCCGCTATAGAGATCGAAACCTTAAGGGAGGTGAATCTAAGGCTATGTTTCCATTGTTCTTCGAGAAATTCCTTCGAGGAGAATAATGACGAAAAAGCCGCAACAGATTCTCTGGCACGCCCGGTGGGACCTCTTTCTCCTCTCATCTTTGGGACTTGAAGGGTGATGTAAGGGCTAGGAAAATTTTAATAAGCAATCCTAACGGTAACATTAAGTTTTGTGTCATTGCAGGTTGAAATGGCATTCACCAGCATTGACGCTTTCAAGCCGACAGGAGTTCTCAGGATCGGAGGAGTGCCGATTTGCTACAACGACGAATTCACACTTGGAGGTCTACCCTTCGGACACTCCTACGTGCCCGTCGTCCAGGCTAGTGATGGGAGCTTCAAGCTAGCAAGGGTGATCGTAGAAGAGCCACACGAAGAAGTGGTGGAGATTACCAAAGTCATTGAAGATCCAATGGAGATCAACTCTGAGAAGGAAGAAGAATGGACAACTATCTCCCACAAACGAGCTCGCTCAAGCTCGGTCTCGTCTCCTCAAAAGCACCAAACTCGCCGCCGTTCTCCTACTAAGAAGATGGCCGTGAAGAGGGTGTATGCGTCGGTCTCTCAAAGCGCAAGGACAATGAAGAAGGTCCAACGGGCCTACAAAAATGAATTGGAAGCAAGGCCGAATTTGCCTGTAAGCAACCCGTTCTCCACGCTGCGTCTCGTGAGGAAGAACTCACCCGTGGCCGTGCTCAAGACCATGGAGGAATTCCCTCCCGAGTATCAACTGCAGTTTAGAGGGAGAAGCCCTCAAAATCGGCGATCGGTGAAGGAGAGGCTAAACTTTCCGTGAACATCGGCCCATGAACGATTGGGACCAAAGGGTCACAAGGAGGCATCCTCCTCCGTACATCAAAGATTGGGGCAAGGGGCCAAACCAGTCAAAGAAAGATTGGGACCAAAGAAAGTTTGGGTGCCTAAGGAGAAACCACAACCCATGGAAGTGGATCAAGAGCCACGCAACAAGAAAAGGCATGTTGCACGAGAAGATGGCCAACTTATGGTCCACGCTCGGGTTCACATGGTTGAAATAAGTGAAGAATATGAACTGCATGCCTTTGTGAACATGGCCAGCGATGGAGAAGTCCCCTTCACCAAGAGGGACGGCAAGGATAAGCGAGATCGTGCTTCTTCAAGCCGCATCATAAATGATGAAGAACCAACGGGGGAAGAAGAAGAAAACGTAGATGGTAAAGATCGCTGGAATGAGGGTGAAAGGCCAAAATTAATGAGCATCATTGAAAGAAATGAAAGGAAAATGGCAGCTATGATGAACGAAAGGGAGAAAGAAAGAAAACTACTTAAGAAGATGTATAAACTTCTAGAAAAGAAGAAGTTACTTGAAGACCTTGAAAAGGAAGGATCTTCTGGTGAAGAAGAAGATGAGTACAAAGAAAAAGTACTTAAAGAGAGGAGAAGTAAAAGTAGGTATGAGTGTTCTGATGAAGAAGAAGAAGGAGAAAGGAGAAAATTCTCAAAAGATAGGAAGAATGGGAGTAGATATGGATCTTCTGACGAAGAGCAAGAAAGGCCTAAGAGAAGACCTTCCAAAGAAAGGAAGAATAGGTACAAGTATGATTCGTCGGAAGAAGAAGAAGAAAGAAGATATCAAAGGCGTCCCAAGGGAAATAGGAATAGGGCGAAATACGAATCAAGTGAAGATGAGATGCCCGAAATCTAGAGAAGGTAAATGCTTTCTGCCTAAAGCATGAAGTTGAGCTTCTAGATATGAATTGTAAGTTTGTTGATGTGACAAAATCTCGAAATAAGCATGATAATACAACAGTAGAGCACCACTATCGAGTAGACATTTTTATAAAGGCAATAGATCAGCAACAAAAAGAACTGAATGCTCGATTCAGTGAACAATCAATGGAGCTTTTGACTCTCAGTGCTGCCTTGGATCCTAGAGATGTCAATAATTTTTGCATCAGCAAGATATGCACTCTAGCAAAAAGATATTATCCTGCTGATTTTACTGATCAAGATAGAGCTCAACTAGCAAGTCAATTGCCTCATTATGAGTTTGATGTTCGCAGCCATCCAAGTCTACAGATATCAAAATCACTTGCTGATTTGACTCATCGGTTAGCTGAAACCGGTAAATGTACAATTTATCCAATGGTTGACAGGTTATTAAGATTAATCATGACTCTTCCTGTCTCAACCGCAACCACAGAGCGTGCATTTTCAGCAATGAAATTGATCAAGACTGCACTTCGAAACAGAATGGGAGAAGATTATCTTCGAGACTACATGATAGTCTATATTGAGAAGGAAATTGCTAAGAAGTTTAATTCTAATGAAATTATAGATACATTTGACTTTTTAGGCAATCGTAGGGTTAAATTAAAATTAATAGAAATGTAACTTTTTATGAACTATGTATTAGAATTCAGAAATCTGATGTAACTTTTGGTTTTAAAACATTTTGGATGTAAGTTGTGAGTTGTAACTTTTGATTGTAATATGTACCTGACTTAACAGTTGTAAGTTACTAAGTTGTAACTTTCGTTTATATATCTTATTACTAAGTACTTATTATTATTTGTTTAATTCTTTAATTCTTCATATTATCTTCTGCTGCTAATTGTGATATTAGGATGGAATTGCTATTCTGATACAAGGAAGGAAGGCATGGATTGAATCACTTAGCAAGGTTTGTAATTTTCTTCACTGGAATGCTTGATTGAACTTTGCAGAGAAACTTACTACAACATTTAATTGTAAACTTGTATTCTTGTAATTAAGCTTTCTTTTGTCTAGGGATAAGGGATGTCAAGGCAAGAGTGCAAGACAGAAAATTTTCTGTTGTGAGACACATGATTACGAGAAGATATTGTCCATCTAACAAGCTTCTCATTGCAGTTATGTAAGTCTATTTCTCCTCAAAATTTTCTAAGCATGTAGCTTTCTATTGTGAATCTTAGTCGGTCGGCCCACCTTATGTCGGAATCCTGGTTCCGCTCCTGTGAACAACGGATATAGTTTATTAATGTTATTTTTTTCTTAGAAAGAATGTCGTCTATTTAGAGAAACGCAATCCACCATATAAAATACATTGTATCCTCTTTCTCTCGGAGCAAGAATTGAACATATTTTTTTATATAGAAAATCAGATGAGTCACTTACCAGTTACCATTCACCGAATTTTTTATTATTAATAAATTTAAATAATAAAATAATACATTTAGTAAAATCGAGAAAAGATTTAATATTAGTAGTAATGTTGGGTCGCAGGGCACCCAGGAATCGTCGTTGGCCTACACCCAAAATCCCCTGTTGCCAACAGGGGTACCTGATTGTATTTTTTGCTACGGTGATTTTCCATCATTTTTACTACTATAAATATAGCTAGAGTCATTTTCCAAACTAACACAACTAAACCATAGTACACTCAACTACTCTAGCACAATCACTACTAGACATAATGTTGTTCATCGAGATTCTAGTCAATAGATCTGCCAAATTTAATCCCACGACTATCATACTATCTGATAACGCAAATATCACCTATCAATCCATACAAAATGAGATTCATTAGGTACGAACGAGGATCAGTTTACACTTTACAATAAGAACGACAGGCCATTATTATGGTGTAGTTAACAACATACGTCAAGAGATGTACCTACCTCTTGATTCTGAAGACAATTGGCGTCTATTTTACCATGAGAATATCGTGGAGAAAAGAATGTGTAATGTTGTGCTATTTGTAGATTTATCTCTCTTCCATGAAGAACCTACAAATGTGAAACAGGTAACACTAGACCTTAACCTTAATCTTAATTTGTCCTCCCCCCTCCCCAAGAGCAAGGTAGCGATTTTGTAGGTGATATATTTTCAAGCACGTCTTATGGTCAACCATGTTATTTTTCTCAATAACCTAGCACTTTATATGATTTTTTTTTGTCCCCCAATAATGCAACACCTTGTACCCCAGCTATCCTGAACCCCCCCCCCCCCCCCCCCCCCAATGGTGTTCTTCCCATGAGAGTTAATACTTATGATCCTAAACCACCTCAAAATATGTCGGTTTATGAACAAGCTTATGATTTGGACGATCACTTTTCGTGTTCTAATCGTGGATTTTTCATTGATTTTTGTTGACTTTTGAGCACGGAAACAATAGTATGGCTTCAGGCAAAAAGAAATGATGTATTGTACCAGATGTTATTGTATTTTGGGAGTTTTATTGTATTAGTACATTGTATTGTATTATACGAGATATTTATTGAATAATATGTTATCTACTTTGACGATTTTTCGTTTTTTTTTCTCTTTTGGAGTTAGTTCTGAAAATCGCCGGTATCAAAGTACATTCCTTCATTTACATGACGACATTCTTTTGGATTTTTTACACCCAAATTTCGCATAGTTTTTTTTCTATCATGAAAACTAAAAAAAAATTATAGGAACGGTTTATAAGAGATATTTCTGACCTACTAAAAAATAAATTGAAAACATAACGACATTTTTTTGGATTTTTTACACCCATTTTTGAACTACTGTGGTTCCTTTTCTAAGTCCATCGAATTGCCAATGAATTAGTACTTCAACATTTGGAGGGAAATAAAGCTTAATTTTTTTCGTAAAGCTAATTTTGTATAATACTCTTGCTAACGTATGATAGTCTCAAAACTAAAACTGAAAAATGTATTGACAATCTTTTAAATTTTCTTAGTAGGATAAAGTGCAAAACATAAAGAACAATATAAGAAGCAAACAGGCTTAGACGCTCACTTATACAAAGTAAGAGGGGGGGGGGGGGCAACCCACTAAGAAAAATTGATTGTTGCTCTAAACAAATGGAACTATAGATTATGTTAAAGAGGGAAACTAAATATATACCTGCTTGCATAGGAATCACCTCTTACTGTGGTCTCTTAATAGTGATTCTTACAAGTACTAGTCCCGGCTTTATATACTAAACCTCAATCAGTAATCCATTAACCAATTTTCTCGGTGTTTGTGTTTGTGTCATCAGATGGCCATATGACAGTTTCCATCAATCTTTCCCTCATTAGCTCTAAATTCTCATCTGATATTTTCTGATACATCATCGCATGATCGCATTTCTGACAAGAAGAAAGACCAATTTAGGATTTCAATGAATATCCTCTCATTTTTTCTAAATAAGTATGAAATTTGTAGCATTAAGTATTGATTACCTTGATCCATTTTCCATATAGGTGAAGTCGTGTAATCATTACTCTCTCTGCCAACTCTTGCCTCTCCTAGAAACAATACTCATAGAAGATATTTACAATCAAATTTCAATGTCAAGGAAATATTTCTGAAACAAAATTTTCATTTCTGAAAAGAGATTTCTGAGTTTACCTTTCCTAAAGCACGGAGAAAGTATTTTCCATCCTGTGGATTGTTAGAAGCAACAAAGCTGTAAAAACAATGTTATATTATATCTTCTTATGCTAATGCAAGTGCTAAGAAAACTTTCTTGATCTCTTCTCATTCATTCTTTTTTTTTTGGTTGGTGACAACTTCAATAACAAAAGATGAGAAATAATAAGCAGTGATGCAAGTGAACTCACTTGTAAAACCACCGGTAACTTGGTGGATTCATTTCATACAGCTGGGTAAGAACTGTTCTGCAAGCCTTGAGTGTAAAGTAGTTCATGAGATTCTGAAAAGACCAAGAATTATATAGTTAGTTTACTATCAGAGAGACAAAATTAGACAAACGAACCTAAGTACCTAATGGATTCACAAGCTCAATCTACAGTTCTACTCATTAACCTTCAAAATATGCCAACTGTTTAGAATACAATCTAAACAGTTGATAAATGATAATCTTTTCCATTAATGTGCTTTAATTTCTTCTGTATATGAATTTAGATTCAGCTCCATTCAGTTGTACCACACAACTTGGGAGTTCTAGGTAAATTTGTGCCTTCTGTCTCAGTCAAAATTTTACCAGACCCATCTTTATTTTCTTTTTTTACTTGGTAGCAACTACCAAGTCTGTCTAAAAAATAAATAAATTTAACCAGACCCAATGGGTGTGTTTGGATGAGCCTTGAATAAGGAATAAGAATAAGAAATTTCAGTATGCGTGTTTATTCTTATTCTTGTGAAACCCAAACAACACAAGAATAAGAAATTTGGGCCCTTATTCTTATACTAAGAAAACTATGGTATAAGAATAAGGAATTTGGACAAGCATGCATTGAGAGTTTATTTTAGGCATGCATACCAAATTTCCTTATTTTTATTCCTTATTCAGGGTCCTTGTAATTAAATTTGGGTACCAGACCCAATTTGGGATTTGTCTGAAACAGGCAGACACCACATCCACATGTTGTCCCAAAGAGACACAAGTTTCTGACAGGCCGTCCCACATTATTTTTAAATAAAAAATTAAATTCAGGTCTCTACTTAAAAATTAAAATAAGGGGTTTAAGTTGGGTCCTGATTCCAGATTCTAGACTGTCAGAAAATCAATTTTCTAGTGCCATCCCCATTACCACAGCCTATGGATCTGGACTCTAGATTCTGGAATCCACAAAACTGGAAACGAGGAATCATCAACTAAAATTCTCTCCAACTTTTAATCAACTTTAAAAAATAATTGTTTTAGGCTTTTAAATGGCAGATCTAGCTGTAATAATACAAGTACAACACTACAAGAAAGAAAACTAAAAGGTTTCAATTAGAAAAAGAATCTTTAGAAAAATGGAAGCAAATCAAACCCGATGAACATCTTCGAATCCTTCTTCATAGGTACCACCAAGCTCATCAACCACAACCATGCCTCTTTTCCTTGAACCTTTCCTCTTTGATCTGACAAGTGGGCCACTCCGATTCAAGTTCCCTATAAACGAAGAACTGAGCTCGAGAGAGCTAGAATTCCTTGTTTTTTATACCAAATTCCCTTTTACCTTGACATTGAGACTCTGATGCGCGATCGCTTCCACACAGAGACATGGCGACTGGAGCGTGTCGAGCGGTACAGATCTGATCGCCATGGCCATCGCTGATTTGGGTTTTGCTTTGTTTCCGAAAAGAGAAGAGAAGAGAAGAGAAGGAAGAGGAGAGAGAGAGAGGTGGAATGAAGAAGAGAGAAGGAATGGGATTTACTGAGGCATTTATTTATTTTTATGGAGGTGTTTAATTTGACGCCAAACAAAATTCTAAGGTGGAAAATGTTTCTCCCAATTCCGAAACGATCAAAGGAGAGAGTCCGTTGGGATTCTTTCTTTGTACTTTTTCTCTTTGATTGTTTTATTACAACTTACAAGTGGCAGCGTCAGAGTCAGGCAGGATCCAGAGATTCCAAAAGTGAAATTGAAGATTATAACATGAGATGATGATATTTACACAGCATAATTTACTATTGACACACAGCTTAGTCCATAATTTTTATTTTATATTTTGGACAATTTTACACTTCAAATTATTTTTCTAGCTATTTTTCCTTGTCAATAAAATGATGATAAAAAGTAATTGTGCATGTGAAATAAACTAATTGTGCATGTGAGTTGCCTATATATACAATTAAGCATGTAGTTATGTCTCTTTATTTTCCTTATAAACTTTATTAAGTTTATGCCGAAATATGTTATTCCTTGTATTGGTTTGTTTCTATATTTCAGAATTACTTTCAAAATTTCTTCAATTGGATTTGTTTCAATCTATTTAACAAGAAATAAAATGATGATTTTGGTACTTCGCTAAATGAAATTTCAAATTGTATATTTTGACTATTTTCTAGTGTTTTTTTTTGGGTTCCGGATTATATGCACTTCTAAGCGAGATATGAATGAACAAAATATATAATTATGAACCTATTGTGTTTTGCTCACAATTATTTTCAGTTTTTTTTTATGGAAATATTGCAAATACATTATATTGTATCATTATTTCAAGTGCTTAATACCGAATAGTTTACTTTACTTCATATGAGGGCGAAAGATGTTAGATATAGGGTTAAAATTGTTTGCTAAATAAAATATATTTAGAATGTTGTGTCAGGAACAAATTTTGTTGTGCGACTATTAGGAACTGTGCTGCTCGTCTCCAGTTGGAAACAATTCGTGTTTCCAAATCAAATCTGTGGTCACGGAGATCTCAGAGATGCTAGCTTATGAGACTTTATAAGCGAATAGAACCATGAATTTAGATTTCGGTGGCGTTTTGGACCTGCCAAAACTACATTCAAACTGACCGAAAAATATTGGTCAAATTTTGACGAAATTAGGAAAAAAGTAAAAAGAAATAAGGTTGCTTGGTGCCAAGCACTGACACGGCAATAAAGAATTCATGACTTATTTAGGAAGGTAAATTGTTCAGAAATAAGGTCAGAATAGTTTGCTATATATAAGAAAAAATAAATTTAATACCATAACATCTTCTAAATAATATTAATAGAACTTCCATCACACAAGTTCTATTTTAATGCTTTTTATGTAGACTGAACAAGCTTTTAAAAAACTCCGTTTTTTTCGTTTTATCGCCGTTTTATCTTTGTTTTTGTTCATACCGCACAACCGTTTTATCCGTTATATTACCGTTTTATCAGTTATATCACCATTTTATCACCGATAAAGGTTAAATCACCATCCAACCGTTAAACTGCACAAATCGCATTTTAAAACCTTGAGGCTGAATATAATATTGTTACGAACTATATTTTCAAAGAACAATAATATTAATATTTAACATTTTTTTGCTTATTTAAAACACGTAGGCAATCTATTTTAAGATAGAAATTACACTAATATATAACATGTGCTGTAGAATTGAAGTCTAAGGGAGTACTCCCATTACGCAACGACACTCCAAATCTCCAATCTAGTTATGGGCTTTAAACGGGTCAAAGTTGTTAATACTATTCCTAAAGTTACAAGCTTGTGCTACCTCTACCTGGAAAAGATGTGGCTATTCAAAGAGTATGAAGAGAATTTCTACTCTACTGCTGACATAAGAAAATAATTTATGGATATGGTTTAACAACCATTATTTAGGTATAATCTTTCAGTATAAGCTAAAAAAATGTTAATTTAGCCGAAAATAATAATTATGACAATGCAAACCTTGGTCACATATTGTAAATCATACCGGATAGGTTATGGGTTATTAGTTGGATACAATATCTTCAAGCAAAATACAAAAATAACTGAATAAACTAATTTTAAAGTAGATATGGAGACGATACAAATCAGCAATAAAATAACTTTATTCTCTCTAAAAACAAAACCTGAATGAATATATGATCCAGGAATTAACATATCTGCGCATGATTTTACATTTACTCTACAATTATGCAATTAACTTAAACCATCTCCATATAACTAAGCAAATCAACGACAAAACAACTAACTTTCCTACTTGAAATGTTACAGCAGCTATAAGTGTTGAGCCCTTCACGCAACAAATGGACTACTGCTTATCAGTTGAGGGAGTCTGTGTTTTACATAGTAGCCTATTTTTTAGATCGTTTCAAAGAGACGAAGCGAATCTTCTGCTTCCCAAGCTCTAGTGTCTTTGATTTGCCATTGTCCAGACGAACAGATAAGGATGAGGTGCCGTCTTTTACATCTGAAACCATTCCCTTTTGCCTGAACATGTAAACAACACAGATTGCAACTCAGTAGAGGCATGCTGGTTATTTTTAATGATTGTGCTAAAAATGTGACCCAGGGAATTACAGAATTTAGGATATAATTGCAAATAAACTGCAATTCAGCTGCTGTCCAGAAGACAACCTATTTATATAGGTTAGGAACTTATATATGATTGTAGAATTTGATTTCTAGTTACAATCTTGCAAAATTTATTAAGTTGATACAAAAAATAAAAAAAAGGAGATATATACGTCTATGCAAACACTGAAATCATTCTAATATTCCTCACACTGCTATTACCCTAAACGTTTCCCAATTTACCCCTCATAAGATATAAGATTTATGGGACATTACAATGTTTTGTAAGTTATGAAAGAAAACTCTCTATTTGTGATAATAATATTATATCATTCAACAAGCCCAAGAAAAACAAATTAATAGGGGGCAAAAAGAATACTCACCATGAATTCATTGAACTTTCATGGACCTCGACCCGCTTGCCAATTGCATCCCTCCCAAGCTTCTTCAAAATCCACCCTGCATCAGCCACATCGCTACTTGGCTCACTTGTACCCTGACTCGTCTCTTCTTCCCTAGCCACTTCAAATCTTCCACTGGATGAAGACGGCCTCTTTCTCTTAGACCGCTGCCCCTTGACTACTGGGGTCTTCTCCTCTTCCACCTCCTTAGGGCCTGTTGAGGTCCATGAATTTTTCTGATCAAAGTATGGGTTCTTGAATTTCAGTTTCAGAAGTGGTCTTGAGTCGTTCGATGTGCTAGGTTCTTTTGCACTGGGCCGCTCAGAACTGGTGAATTTGATCTTAGATTTGCTAGGTTTCTCAGAGGTTTTGCTGCTGCTGCTTGCTTTATTAGCTTTATTATCTGGGTGGAAAAAATAAAAACTTTTACGACGTAAACTAAGCCAGAAAAAAAAAATAGCAATTAGTGAAGTCCAAAAATAGGGAAAAAAATGATTTTATAAGCCAAAAAACTGTTTTTTGTCATGAAAATTCAAGATAACTCTAGTCCCAGGTTATAAGGAGTAAAGTGAACTACAATCAGGCCTAACAAATTCATATATGCTGATTTGTCAATCCATAGAAACTAGTAATGAAGATATTGACTGGAGTTACAGAAAACTGAGCGGGTGTTTCTTCTGAGCACATACCAATAATTATAGGAAGAGACTCTGTCTGTCTCTGCTGAGCTGGTGTTTCCGACCTGGGTGGCGAGTTCAGTTTCTTGTTCTTTGTGCCAAGATGTATCACCAGCTTTGTCCCTTTGGTGCTGTCACTCTCCACTGTGTTCTTACCTGTACTCCCTTTGATATGCAATTTGCGTGGCATACTGGGTTGTACACTACCATCTTTCTCCACACTCTTTCCAGTATCACCATTACTCCCAACCCGACCCGCATCACTATTGGCAGTTAAAATTTCTACCTTCTTTGTGGATGATTTACTTGATTTCTTGGTGGGACTCTTCATTGCATCTTCCTTGGTTTTCTTGGTTATGCTGTCAGTGATACTCTTAACAGAAAATTTCAAGGTTCTACCAGGTTCGCTTTTCGAGACAACAGGTGTCTTTTCCTCTTCATCAGAGTATGGGTAAGTGGATGCCTCGGTAGGTAAACCTGCAGCTGCCCGCAAGCTGGCTATGAGGCGCTTGTCAGAGTTGTCTCGCCTTCTCCAGAGCTCCCTAACTGCATCCTCCACATCTTTCACCTAGAAATACTTAATGTTAGTAGCAGCATGTACAAAAATATAAAAATAGCCCCAAAAACCTCTCTCGGTTAACATGTGCACCATGATCAGATAAAAACTTGACAGAAGAAGTTGATTTAAAAATTCAATGAGCAAATTTCATCTCACATAAGACCAAAACCAATTGAACAAATTATCAGATCAGGCGAAAACCTAATCCAACAAAAACAAAGTGACCTTCACATATTAAGTATGCTGAAAATTGGACTAAAATGCTGAAACAGGAAGTAACTAAACCTAATAATACCAGCCTAACCAAAAAGGAAGAATCATTTAAATTGATTATTATTATACAACAACCTGAAATACAATGAAACCCAGATCTTTGCAAAACTTGAAACTCAAATAGCCTAAGACTTAGAAAGACAATAACGACAAAGTCTTTAGTCCCGAACAAGTTGGGTAGGCTAGAACTGAAACCTAACAAGATCAAAGTCATCACTAGGACTTAGAAAGACGAATAAGCAAATTGATCCAAAACCCTATCATGCCTTGAACCAAAATGACATAGCTTCTGGTGCTTGATGTAGCACTTAACCCAGACAAATTTTAACAAATATTGCTTTTAAATCCCAAGAAAAACTGACCCAACCACAATTTTGCCACTGCTTTTTCAAAATAACCTTTCTCTTGCAGTGTGTTTTGAGTATGTAACTAAGTGAAACTTGAGAATACTCTCGTATTGATTAAAAAGTTCATGAAATATATAACCAAGATCAGAATCAATTCATGTTTGTATCGCAACAGGATAGCCAATGAAAATATAAATAATTCACGTTAAGTACACAAAAACAATTAATACCTTGTAGCATTCACCACGGCAAGGAGGGCATTTATAGTGCAGATTTCTATCTGATTCAAACTGCCGGTACTTCTCATCACTGTGAAAAAAAGGAAGCAAAATATTTGTTAAATGGTTTTGCAAATTCAAGATTTGAAGTAGGGAAAAATGCTGCAACACACCTGATGCCATCACAGACACAGTGCACCCATTGTTGACAAATGTCACAACAAACCATAGGCGTCATTTCAGAATCTCTATAAACCTGAAAGGATTTTTTAAAAAAATAGCAAAGTTGTTTTATAATCTATCAAGTTATTTGACCAAGATAAAAGAGAGAACACTTTTTTCCTTTTTCTTCCAACCTTTAAGCAAACAGGACAGTATTTGCCTTTCACAAACAGCCTTCCACATGCATCACAATTAGTATAGCTTAGGAACCACCTGATAGAACACAAAAATACACAGTCGAACAGATATAAATAACTTTTATCTCAACATGTACTTAGCCAAAAACAAATAATAAGATGTGTAGGTATCTCATTAGTACCTTGTACTAACACCACTACCAGGAACAGTAGAAGCACAGCTGTGACATCTAGTATGCTTGGGACATAGAAATGGTCCATGACTGACATTCTGGAAAATTTGAACAAAAATAGAGACATTGAGTAAAATGAAAACTACAAAATGAAGAAAAAGCAAAACCAGCCATTATTAAACATAACAAACCTTGTGAGGGGGTTGTTGACAGTAGCAGTGGTAAGCACCATCACACCTTTTGCAAAATTTAAACTTGGTTGGATCACCAGTCCTCTTACAAACCTAAAATTTACAAATACAATTAAGGTAAGAGACTCAAACAGTTACATCTTTTGACAAGTTTTGAAGAAGCAAGCTTGGATTCAAAGCTGAAAAGATAAATGTAAGGCTTCTAACCTCACAATTGCGGCAAGAGGGGCATGACCAAGAATTCCAGTGAAACAAGTCTGGAAAAAAAGGAAATGTTATTTTCAACAATTAAGGGATAAAATAGAAAAGATGAAGGCAGTAGAAGTATACCTCTATATTCAGCCCAGACTTTCAAGCAACTCCTATGGTACTTCTTGTTGCAAGTTTTGCAAGGTACCATCTTATTAGCTTTTGTGCTGCCTTCTTCCTCACCAGAGAAGCAAATTCGGCAAATTGTTTTTACAGCAGGAATAGAGGATTCTTCAATTCCTGCATTGCTAGCAGCCTCACCTGCCGCCTCCTGCCAATAAAAAAAAAAATTGTAATCTCCGAACATAACAACAGAATATGTAAAGGACTGATATATTTTTATTAACTATCAAGTAATGACTATATTATTTGCTGTTTGCTATACAGGCATTTCAATAGAGTTGCCATTCCCATCAAACCCAAAAGTTACAACATAGTATAAGGCTATATCTTCTGGAAAACCAAATATGTTATAAAATTTCAACCCACAATTCAGCCCTTTTTGTCTCACTGTGAATCAATAATGCACCAAAACCTAGAACTGATTTCCACAGAAAAGTGAAAGAAAGCAAAAAAAAAATTACCACAGCTGCAGCACCCGCCTCAAGCCATCTAACATAATCCTCAGCGGCAACTGACGCCTCGGCGGCTTGCCGCTGAAGCTCAAGCCGTTTGGCCCGAACCGACTGGGCCCAAGCGCTCTCCTCCTTGCTGCGGCTCCCACCACCAATAGCACCGACACTAACTTCCCCTCTAATCCCAACTCCCATTGGCTCCGGCTCCTCCAATATCGGACTGCCAGGCGGACCCGCTAGCTGCGAGAGCTCCAACCGAGGCACTTCCACCTGAATTGTGGTCGTGGTAGACTCCACTTGGGGTCTGAGCACCCATGGATCCTGCAAGAAAACCTCGAGCTTGGAGATCTCGTGGAGAAACCCTGGTTTCTTGGTGAAGCCTAGCTCGCAATAGCAGATCCGACGACTGTCAAAGAACAACAAGGTCAGTGTTAGAGAGAGAGAGAGAGGAATCTTTTAAATTCAAGGAGAGAGAGAGAGAGAGAGAGAGAGAGAGGAGAAGAGAGAGAACCGAGCGATGGGGCAAGCGACATGGAAAGCCATGGCGCGCGAGAGAGAGGGAGAAGGATCGATTTGAAAAGAAAAGAAAAGAGAGGTAATTCGTGTAGAGAGCGAGCGAGAGAGCGATTAATAATATTTTTATTATTAATATTATTGAGAGGAAATTAAGAGAGAGGCGATCTGGTTAAGGGGTTAGACTTGGAGTTAGAGAGAGAGAGGAGAGAGAAGGGGGAAGGTGTTGTCTTGTCTTGTGGCCTTGTGGGTTGGTTCAATTCAATTTGGGGATTTCGATTTGGGGAGGCGCCGATTGGGAAATTTGGGATTTGGGATTTCAGAAGCGCTGAGAAATGGCAAGGGATGGATCGCCGTGTGGTGTTTTGGTTGTAAGATTCGCGCTAGGGTTCGGGAGATCTTATCTGGTGCGTTGGTTTATTCTGGGCTTGACTCTTGGCCCAATATTACTTTAAATTGGGCCTTGAGTCCACTAACTGTGGACCTGGGTTTTAATGCGGAACTTCTTCAAAGAGACATTGCGAATATTGGTAATTGTTGTTTACCATCCAATCAATTACCATCCAACCATCTATATCCTCCAAACAGGTCTTTATGGACCTGGCGATTGGCCCAGTCTATTTATATAACTCTAAACTCCTCTCTTACTCCAAACCTAGCCGAATCGCTGCCGTATATTTTCGTTCGCACCTCTTTCTGTTTTTTAAAAATGGCGACAGATGGCGACAATATTGGCGAAAGATGAAATCGTTTTTTTTTCTTTTTGAAGAATCGTTGGGAAAGAAGACTCCAGTTGGTATTCTCTCTCTCTTCTTCACTTGGAATTTAAAGTAAGTTCTCTCTCTATTTCTCGATCGATTGAAATATGTTTACTGTTTGTATTGGCCCCTTGTCAATTGTTCCTCTTTGGGATGTATTGTGAAATTCCAATCTTATGATGCGGAATCATGAAAAATTTATTATTTATATTATCATTTGCCTTTTCCCGGAACCTGGTTTGGTTCTTGTTGGATATGAAAAATTTTCAAGGATCTTACTTTTTATGTAAATTGCTAACGATTTTTTTAGAAGAGGCTAAAATTTCTTATCTACCTAACTCAGAATTTACAGTGTTGGATCTTAATTAGTATAAATAAGGTGGAAAAAACTACGAATGGCTTTATAAAAGGTGTAAGTTAATACTCACTAAATATGTTCTTATATTTTACACAAAAGATGTGCTAGATACTGTAAATATTAAGTTAAATGACACAAGGGATCATCTTATGTTACATCGGTGGAAACTATTCTTTACGTAAAATTGCCTAAATGGATTCTTTAGGGATCATATTGTTAACACTTTCCATATGTTCTTATATTCATATTACGCAGGTTTGGGCTGAGGGTTCGATCGAATTGGTGTGGCATTGTGTGTTCATTCTCCACTAACATTCAGATTTGTACCAAACTAAATATGTGTTATAATATTTTGTATGAATTGTGATTGTATTATCTTCTAGATTGGTTAAAATTTGTATTGTTTTTTATTGTTAAATCTGATCATATTGTTTTAGGGATGATATTATTGTTATCTTTTTATGGATCATATTAATGTTTTATTTGAATACTAATTTTTGTGTTTGTTTTTTGTTATATTACAAAGATATCAAATCGGACATATAACGCATGTTAAATTATCTCTTGTGCTAACAAAATGAACTTTAAATTTGTCGGCTAAATGCGGAAAAAAATTATGTAAAATCATTAATATGTCACTTTATAAATATATCAAACTGAACTCTTAACGCAAATTAACTCATCCCTTATTGTATTTAGTTTAAAAACTGTTGAACATTTAACTCATCCCTTAAAGCATCAAACATAACAGAAAAACTGGGCTTGGGTGTCCAAAAAGCCCATTTGGTGGTTGCTGGTGAGAGTGGATGATTGGATGGTAAATTGTTGGATGGTTTATATCATTACCGGCGAATATTAGAACAGAACAGAGCTTGAGATACGGAGACAGGACACGGAGGGTAATTCTTATTTTTTCTATCCTTCAAGAGAGGAGATGTTTTTACTTTTTACTTGAAGGGTGCTTGTTGTAAAAATTAGAAAAAGAAAATACGCACCTGGTTTAGAACTATACAAGCTTTTGAATTGAATATTACAATATAATCATACAAATACATGTTGCAGTTAATATTACAGACTAATATATAAAATATAGTAAAAGCAGCCAGTCAGTTGGCAATGTTTAATAAATCACATTACCGGGACTTCACCAAATATGCATCCATCTATGTTCTTACAATCTCAATAACAATATATCTGCAATAATGTTCCTTTCTTAAGCTATACCAATTAATCTGCTTCTTAATTTGACCACAAAATAAAAGCAAAGCTTTCCCTAATTTACTATACAACATACTTTTTTAACCAAATAGAAGAAGAAATTAACTTAGAACAACAAAAGAGAAGGAAAGATGAAGTATATATAAACACAATTTTATACTATCAGCACAAGGCTTTAGCATATTGCTATCTACAATAAATTCATTTAAGCAGCAGGGACAATTCCTTCTTGTAGCAACCTCCAGCTGAGGTTGCTCAGCCGTTCTCGCGAGTATTGTCGTGATGCTATTCTCCAATCGGTACCGGCCTTCATCATATTTGCAAACTCCTCGTAACTAATTTTTCCATCCTGTCAAGTAGACGTATATATCCCATGAAATCAAGGAGAAACATGTGTTCTTTTTTTCTTTTTTTTTTGAAAAAAAATTCTAAACTTTATTGGTTGGTCAACTAAATTCGTAAATATACTATCCTGAAAAACATAATAACAGTTCCTTTGGAATTGTAAGTTTCTACACTATATTGTACTTAATTTTGGCCTAATAATAAAGTAAAAAGAGCAAAAATATCTGCTTCTGTTTAATCTGGAGGGAAGATCACAACTACTGAAATTTAGAAGGGCAATTTTGATGAACTTGTTTGTAATAGTCCCTAAAAGTAAAGCAACCGCACTTGATCTTTAATTAACAAGAAGAGACTAAAGGAAACAATGTATTAATTAATGAACTGTACTTTGTCAGTGTCGACATCCTGCACAATGGCATTGATGATTTCTTCATGATTGGGACCGAGATCATTGATCAAGCATTCTGTGAGCTCTTCAATTTCAATGTAACCGCTCTCATTTTTATCAAAAAATGCAAAAGCTTTGTGAAGATGCTCATCATTTCCCATTCTTCGAATGTGGATAGACACGGTCATAAATTCTCCGTAATTCAATGTCCCATCTCCATCAATGTCAACCTAGATAGATATGAACAATTGTTCAGAGAAGAACACCAAAATAATTGGAAGTAGTGAGATATTATGGTAAATAATTGGAGTAATATATGATGTTTACAGCATCCATTATCATGCGCGCATCAGAATCGGGGATGTCGTGTCCTTGCTTATGGAGAGCTTCTTTTAGTTCATCAAATGTTAACTCTCCCTTCTTGTCAACATCAATCTGCTCAAACATTTCCTTTATGTCAGCTTCTTCATCGATGGTTAAATGCTTGGCAATCACCTGCTCAAATTATAAAGATTATTATTGTTACTCTAAATTTTATTAACTTATGATATTACTAATGGTATTGATGCAATAAAATTCTTGTGAGAAGCAATACTCGAAGCGCTTTCTTTTTGAACTTGTTCATCACAGTAAATTGTTGAAGTCTTGTGCGAACAGACTCGCCAAGGGCAACATCCGGTGCCTTTTTCAAATTATGTAACCAAGGGTGATCTGCAAAGTCATAAACTAATGTCAAAATCGTAGTCGAATAACATAAAATGCAAGAAGGTTAGTCTCACCAATGTTCTATAAATAAAATCAATTATGAAAGAAAAAGTAGATTAGTTGTACCAAGTACTTGTTGAGCAGTTAAACGTTTCTTTGGTCTGGGATCAAGCATTCTTTTAATAAGATCTTTAGCATTGTCGGAAACTTTAGGCCATGGTTCTCTTGAGAAATCTAGTTCAGATCGAATGATGGCACGAGCAATACCCTGCTCCGTGTCTGTATCAATTTGCACACAGTATATAAACTACAATAATCAATTTCTAATTTTTTATTTAATTATGGTCCTGGTTTTTTTTGCATATATCATCAATTCTGTTTTGTTAAGAGCAATTGGTTAACCAATCATGTATTAAGCAAAAGCTGTAAATAAAGAAATGTTTGTTCCAAGCCTTGAATGACTGTTCCAATATTCTTAGGAAAAAAGAAGATGAAGCAGGGTTAACCTCGCTATTAAAAGTACCAATTCATTCGAGAAAAAAAAAATCTATTGCACACTTCTATCCAACAGCATTATCTAGCATTTGAAACTATTTGTTAAACAAAAAAAAAAGAATTGCAAATTTCATAATTAGAATGAAATACGGCTAATAAGTCTCTAAAGATCTTAGTCTTCCAAACTAGTGACTCTTTCTTGATTTTTCAAACATGCCATTATAATGTTTCTTTTCACCCAATGCGTAGCTGATCCTAATTATAATAGTTACTTGCTCATAACATTAATTTTGCAGAACAAAGGGGAGATCAAAATTTTCTGGTAACGAAAGTTGTTAGTTTTGAGCTAGCAAACCAACCAACCTGCCCAAAATGGAGGTGCACCACAGAGGAGTATGTAAAGTATTACTCCTGCACTCCAGACATCTACTTCAGGTCCATAATTTCGCTTCAAAACCTCAGGAGCCATGTAATAAGGGCTGCCTACTACTTCAGTGAAAACATCCCCTGTTTTACACAAATATTGGTACCAGTTCAGTTACATTAATGACATTAAGTTCCGCGATTTCAGACACAGTCAGTACTATTAACACTCAGTTTCTTGCTCACTGAGAACTCCATTGGTTGAATGTCGCTCTTTGTGTTCAATTAATATTTCCAATTGAAATTTTGTTAAAATGTTGTGTATATTATGTTTTGACAGTACTTCTTTTCTTTTTTTCTTCTATTTTATTGGACGCATTGCATTTTGAGATGGATCAAATTAAAACTAAACAAAAATATATCCACTGGGGCTTAGTTTATCTTTTAAGAAGCATACCAGGTTTGAAGAACACTGATAAACCAAAATCAATTGCTTTCAGAGGAGAATTTTCCTTTTTGTTAGCAAACAAAAAGTTCTCTGGCTTCAGGTCCCTATGCATCACCCCATACTGATGGCATGTCTGTGGCAAGAAAAGTTCTTTTTGAAGTCAAGAAGAAAAAAAAATTCCAAAGTACTAGTCATGATTTGATGAGAGACTTGATAAAATAGTTGAAACATGCATCAAACAACAAATTTCACTTTGCTAGAAGAGAAGGAAGAATTGACTAATGATTCTCATTTTTTTTTCTTCTCTTTTCTTTTTTGTTAAATGACAAAAATGCATACCAAGTTTTAACAGTGAAAATTTAGATTCCTATGATCAGGCACCAAGTATCCAATAATAAAGTAGGCTTTAATTCTACCAAGACATTATAGTTACTGCTATAAAATATTTTAGTTGTCGAATTTTAATTTAACCGAGGTCGAGAATCTACTTGCAATATTTTTTTTTAAAAAAAGTATGTAGTTGTTACGCCTATTAAAACGTGCACATTATTTAATCCTTGAGGAAAACGTATCCACTATTTTCTAATCACCTTGTGCTTAAACAATAAAAAGTAAATAAAAACATTCTTTTTAAAAAAATAAACAAGCAATCACCCTAAATAATCCGTTACATATACATATCAGTTGCCGATTCCTATTTTGAAATAATTGAAACAAACTCTACAAAAAATATAAAGAAATAAAAGATCAAGAATGCGAAAAAGAGCAGATTTAACATTTATTGCTCAAAAATTCATCAAAATTAAGTTAAAAGTATTCTTAAGAAACTAGAAAGCGACCGATAATGAAGAAAAGTACTAACCTGCACCACTTCTACAATGGTCTTAATGAGAGTCGCCGCTGCTTTCTCAGAGTAATGTTCACGTGCTTTGATCCGGTCAAACAACTCGCCTCCTTCGCAAAGCTCCATGACAAGGTGCACCGCACGGTCATCTTCAAAAGTATCCCTCAAACACACTATGTTTGGATGCTGCGGTAGGTGCCTCATGATATCCACCTCCCGCCTCACATCCTCTATGTCAACCCTTGTCATGAGCCTTTGCTTCGATATCGATTTACATGCATACTTCTTCCCTGTCGACCTCTCTGTGCAGAGATATGTGATGCCAAATTCACCACGACCGAGCTCATCGCCTATGTTGTAGTGTTGATTAATGTCACGGCCGGTAGGGGTGTCTAGTACATTGATTTGATTAAACGAGTAGATGTTCCGAGAAGGCTTTTTAGTTGGCCTCTTCGCCTTCTTTTGGTTCCGGTCACCATCTCCTTCATAGGTTTTAGGTCTTCGGCAACCCCGAAAAATATTACCCATCAATCAATTTCTCGTGTTGTTACAAGGATTTGGGATGCTATGATTTGGGACTCTGCTGATGGCAACAATGGAGCTTTCAGAGACTTATTCATGGAGGGAAAACAACATTTAGGGGTTGTTGGTTTCTTTTTAGTCATATTTTGTCTAGAAGTTAACGAACTTTGACACAATTCTAGAAGCAGTGGGCATGAGTTTTATATGTCATTATCAGAGAGAAAAAGAAACCCAATAAGCTACAATCAATTGAAAAACTTTCTGTTATGAAAGAGACAAAACAAAACCGAACTCTTTTTTTTTATTTTTGGGAATAAATATATCTGTATATTATAAAAGGGGATCTTCTAGTAATTTAGTTAACAGCATTGGCCTCTCTTATTCATTATCATAACTTTATATAAACATATAAATTGTGGGGCCTTACTGCCTAAGGTCAACGGCATAAAAAGGAGCAAACAATTGTAAGGAAAAAAAAAAAGAAAGAAAGTACAGATAGTCAAACTTGTCAAATAAGATCCAGACGAATGAGCTAGTCTACAATTCTGCTTGTAAAATGTTTATAGTGTCCCAAACTTGGCAAGTTTTGAAAGTTAATTATATTCTGTAGGTAAAATGCAAAGTTAATTAATTATCCTTGTGAAAAGAAGGAGATCAATCGATTTAGAATATTTTTCGAGATCAATAAATTCAAAACATGTTTTCCAGAAAAGTAAACTTTGTAACATTATGTCAAAGATATCTGAAATTTTTTTCGTCGTGATTCATGAAGGTGGCAAGATTTGGTACCTGCCGTCCACTTGCTGCACTACTTCTATTCCACACTTTATTAACCAATGACAGTGTTCATATATTGAATAGTATTAAACATGACTAGAAAGTTGTGGCCAAAAGAATATTGTTTGAAACATTGAATAGAAGAGAGAAGTCGCATGTATATATTTTTTTTGCTTATTGAAAATTTTAAGCAGTTGACAAAAATGAGTTCTTCTCGAGAATTATATATTATATAATATATAATACGGTTCAAAACCGAGATTTACATCTGTCTTGCTTAATTTTTTTTCCTTTTTTATTTCTTCTATTCATTTTTCTTTAACTTTTGATATCTTACCCGCCTTTAGACACTGGCTAAAATGAAATGAAATGAAAAAAAGATAAGGGCTAGACCGCTAGACCCTTGTTTTTATGTCAGGGAAAAAAAAAACAAAAAGGTTTAAGTGCATTCATCTTTTATTCCTTCAGATCTCTATATTTTTTTTAAAAAAAAGGTTTAGTTAGAAATGTTCAAAACTCAAATATAATTAATTTTCGGACTGATGGTAATGGCATTTTTCTTTGTTGCTATTTCTAGAATATAAAGTTATATTGATTTCCGTACGGTTATATGTAAAATTGTGAAAATTCAACATTTTCAAGAGGAAGTAAAAAAAAAAATAGATATCAAGAAGTTGTGAATAAAATTTGAATAAGTAGGATCTGAATCATATTTTAGAACGTATAAAGAGTTTGAAAGAAGATTATTGTGATGAAATGACTTGAAATGAATACAAAATTCAAAAATGGTTGAAATTCTAAAATGATACTCAGAATTTGCATTATCTGCACTTTATATGTGTAATTATTATGTATAATCTATATTTTTTAATAAATAAGGTATAAATCATAGTCTGGAAAGTATAAAGAGTTTAAATATAGATTATTATGATTAAATAACTTAGAATGAATTTAGAAACGATTGAAATGCCCAAATGATACTCAAAATTGCATTATCTACAATTTATTTGTGTAAGTACCATATATAATCCAATCTTTTTGAATAAAAAATATATGAATCTTAGTCTGGACAGTATAAAGAGTTTAAATATAGATTATTTTGATGAAATGATTTAAATTGAATCTAGAAATGATTAAAATGCTCATATGATACTCAGAATTGCATTATTTGCACTTTATATGCATAATTAACATGTATAATCCAATCTTTTTGAACAAATAAGATGTGAAGCTTAGTATGGACAGTATAAAGAGTTTAAATATAGATTATTGTGATGAAATGACTTAGAATGAATCTAGAAATGATTGAACAAACAAGATATGAATCTTAGTCTGGACAGTATAAAGAGTTTAAATGTAGATTATTGTGATGAAATGACTTAGAATGCTTCTAGAAACAATTAAAATGCTTAAATGATACTCAGAATTGCATTATTTACAATTTACATGCATAATTACCATGTGTAATCCAATCTATTTGAATAAACAATATCTGAATCAAATTCTAGACAATATAAATAGTTTAAATGTACATTATTGTGATGATATGACATCAAATTAATCCAGGAACGACTACTCAAATGATTTTCATAATTGTATTATTTACAATTTATTTGTCAAATTACCTAGTATAATCCAATCTTTCAGAATAAAGAAGATCAAAATCTTATTCTAGACAGTACAAGAGTTTAAATGTAGATTATTGTGACGAAATGACTTAGAATAAAATCAGAAACGATATAAAAGCTCAAATGATACTCAGAATTGCTTTATTTGCATTTCATATGTGTAATTACCTTGTATAATGCATTCTTTTTGAATAAATACAATACGAATAAAATTCCCGACTGTATGAAGAGTTTAAATGTACAATCTTGTAATGAAATGACTTAAAATGAATCCAGAAACGATTGAAATGCTCGAATGATACTCAGAATTACATTATTTGCACTTTATATGCGTAATTACCATTTATAATCCAATCTTTTTAAATAAACAATATCTGAATCATATTTTACACAGTACAAATAGTTTAAATATAGATTATTGTGATGAAATGACCTAGAATAAATCTAGAAACGATTGAAATGGTCAAATGATGCTCGTAAATTGCATTATTTGCACATTATATGCGAAATTATCATGTATAATCTAATATTTTTGAATAAATAACATATGAATTTTATTGTAGACGGAATAAAGAGTTTAAATATAGATTATTGTGATGAAATGACTTATAATGAATCCAGAAATGACTGAAATGGTCAAATGATGCTCAGAATTGCATTATTTGCACTTTATATGCGTAATTAGCCAGTATAATATAGTCTTTTTGAATAAATAATATATGAATCGTATTCTAGACAGACTAAAGAGTTTAAATGTAGATTATTGTGATGAAATGACTTAGAATAAATCCAGAAACGATTGAAATGGTCAAATGATGCTCATAATCACATTATTTGCATTTACTGTGCAATATTTGGACTTTATATGCATAATTACCATGCATCATCCAATCTTTAACATATGAATCTCATTCTAGACAGAATAAAGAGTTTAAATGTAGATTATTGAGATGAAATGACTTAGAATGAATTCAGAAACGATTGAAATGTTCGAAAGATGCTCAGAATTATATTATTTGCATTTTCTGTGCATTATTTGCAATTTATATGCGTAATTAGTATGTATAATCTAATCTTTTTGAACAAATAAAAGATGAATCATTTTCTAGACATAATAAAGAGTTTAAATGTAGATTATTGGCATCAAATGACTTAGAATGAATCCAGAAATAATTGAAATGTTCAAATGATGCTCAGAATTGCATTATTTGCAGTTTATATGCGTAATTAGCATGTATAATCCAATCTTTTTTAATAAATAATATATGGATCAAGTTCTAGACAGAATAAAGAGTTTAAATGTAGATTATTGTGACGAAATGACGTAAAATGAATCCAGAAACGATTGAAATGGTCAAATTATGATCATAATCTCATTATTTGCACTTTCTGTGCATTATTTGCACTATATATGCTTAATTACCATGCATAATCCAATCTTTTTTTATTAAATAACGTATAAATCACATTCTATACAGTATAAAGAGTTTCAATTTAGATTATTGTGATGAAATAACCTTGAATAAATCCTGAAACGATTGAAATGCTCAAATGATACTCTGAATTGCATTATTTGCACTTTATATACGTAATTATCATGTATAATCCAATTTTTTAGAATAAAGAAGATCTGAATCTTTTTTGGGACTGCATTAAGAGTTTAAATCTAGATTATTGTGATGAAATGACTTAGAATAAATCCAGTAACGATTGAAATGCGCAAATGATACTCAGAATTGCATTATTTGCATTTTAATTCGTAATTATCATGTATAATCCAATTTTTTCAATAAACAAGATATGGATCTTAGTTTGGAGACTATAATGTATTTAAATGTAGATTATTGTGATGAAATGATTTAGAATGAATCCAGAAACGATTGAAATGCTCAAATGAAACTCATAATTGCAGTATTTGCACTTTATATGCGTAATTACCTTGTATAATCGAATCTTTTAGGATAAAAAACAAGATATGAATCTTAGAGTTGACTGTATAAAGATTTTAAATATGGATTATTGTGTTGAAATGACGTAGACTAATTGAGGAAATGATTGAAAT
This sequence comes from Rhynchospora pubera, assembly GCA_028095005.1. Taxonomy (NCBI): domain Eukaryota; kingdom Viridiplantae; phylum Streptophyta; class Magnoliopsida; order Poales; family Cyperaceae; genus Rhynchospora; species Rhynchospora pubera. Next base: position 343,589,469 of record CM051460.1, on the reverse strand, counting down.
ACTCAAATGATACTCAGAGTAACATTATTTGCAAATTATATGCTTAATTACCACGTATTATACGCAAATAAAACAATTCAGAGCATCATTTGACCATTTCAATCGTATCTGGATTCATTCTAAATCATTTTATCACAATAATCTATATTTAAACTCTTTATTTGGTCTAAAATATGATTCAGATGTTAATTATTCAAAAAGATTGGATTATACATGCTAATTACGCATATAAAGTGCAAATAATGCAATTCTGAGCATCATTGGACAATTTCAATCATTTCTGGATTCTATCTAAGTCATTTCATCACAATAATCCATATTTAAACTCTTAAGTATGTCTAGAATGTGATTCAAATGTTATTTATTCAAAAATATTGGATTATGCATGGTAATTACGCATATAAAGGGCAAATAATGCACAGAAAGTGCAAATAATGCGATTCTGAGCATCATTTGACCATTTCAAGCATTTCCGAATTCATTCTAAGTCATTTCGACACAATAATCTACATTTAAGCTCTTTATTCTGTCTAGAATACAATTAATATGTTATTTATTTTAAAAGATTGGATTATACATGCTAATTACGCACATAAAGTGCAACTAATGCACAGAAAGTGAGAATAATGCAATTCTGAGCATCATTTGACCATTTCAATCATTTCTGGATTTATTCTAAGTCATTTCATCACAATAATAAACATTAAAACACTTTATTTGGTCTTGAATATGATTCATATGTTATTTTGAATAAAAGATTGGATTATGCATACTAATTACGCATATAAAGTGCAAATAATGCACAGAAAGTGCAAATAATGCAATTCTAAGCATCATTTGACCATTTCAATCGTTTCTGGATTCATTCTAATTATTTTGATCACAATAATCTACATTTAAACACTTTATTTTTGTCTACAGTACGATTCATATGTTATTTATTCAAAAAGATTGGATTATTCACGCTAATTATGCATATAACTGCAAATAATTCACAGAAATTGCAAATAATGCAATTCTAAGCATCATTTGACTATTTCAATCATTTATGGATTCATTTAAGTCAGTTCATCACAATAATATACATTTAAACTCTTTATTCTGACTAGAATACGATTCATATGTTATTGTTTTTTCAAAGAGATTGGATTATAAATGCTAATTATGCATATAAAGTGCAAATAATGCACAGAAAGTGCAAATAATACAATTCTGAGCATCATTTGACCATTTCAATCATTTCAGGATTCATTCTAATTAATTTGATCACAATAATCTACATTTAAACACTTTATTCTTTCTACAGTACGATTCATATGTTATTTATTCAAAAAGATTGGATTATACATGCAAATTATGCATATAAAGTGCATATAATGCACAGAAAATGAAAATAATGCAATTCTGTCCATCATTTGACCATTTCAATCGTTTCTGGATTCATTCTAATTAATTTGATCACAATAATCTACATTTAAACACTTTATTCTGTCTACAGTACGATTTATATTTTATTTATTCAAAAAGATTGAATTATACATGCAAATTATGCATATAAAGTGCAAATAATGCACAGAAATTGCAAATAATGCAATTCTAATCATCATTTGACTATTTCAATCATTTATGGATTCATTTAAGTCAGTTCAGCACAATAATATATATCCAAACTCTTTATTATGACTAGAATATGATTCATATGTTATTGATTCAAAGAGATTGGATTATACATGCTAATTACGCATATAAACTGCAAATAATGCACAAAAAGTCCAAATAATGCAATTCTGAGCAAAAAATTCTTTATTCTGTCTAGAATACGAATCATATGCTATTTATTCAAAAAATTGGATTATAATGCTAATTATGCATATAAAGTGCAAATAATGCACAGAAAGTGCAAATAATGCAATTCTGAGCATCATTTGACCATTTCAATTGTTTCTAGATTAATTTTATGTCATTTCATCACTATAATCAACATTAAAACTCTTTATTCTTTCTGGAATACGATTCATATGTTATTTATTCAAAAAGATTGGATTATACATGCTAATTATGCATATAAAGTGCAAATAATGCACAGAAAGTGCAAATAATGCAATTCTGAGCATCATTTGACCATTTCAATTGTTTCTAGATTCATTCTATATCATTTCATCACAATAATCTACATTAAAACTCTTTATTTGGTCTTGAATATGATTCATATGTTATTTTGAATAAATGATTGGATTATGCATGCAATTACGCATATTAAGTGCAAATAATGCACAGAAAGTGCAAATAATGCAATTCGAAGCATCATTTCACCATTTCAATTGTTTCTGGATTCATTCTAATCATTTTGATCACAATAATCTATATTTAAACAATTTATTTCCTCTACAGTAGTATTCATATGTTATTTAATCAAAAAGAGTGGATTATACATGCTAATTATGCATATAAATTCCAAATAATGCACAGAAATTGCAAATAATGCTATTCTAAGCATCATTTGACTATTTCAATCATTTATGGATTCATTTAAGTCAGTTCATCACAACAATATACATTTAAACTCTTTATTCTGACTAGAATACGATTCATATGTCTTTGTTTTTTCAAAGAGATTGGATTATATATGCTAATTATGCATATAAAGTGCAAATAATGCACAGAAAATGCAAATAATGCAATTCTGAGCATCATTTCACCATTTCAATCGTTTCTGGATTCATTCTAATTATTATGATAACAATAATCTACATTTAAACACTTTATTCTGTCTACAGTACGATTCATATGTTATTTATTCAAAAAGATTAGATTATACAAGCAAATTATGCATACAAAGCGCAAATAAAGCACAGAAAGTGCAATAATGCAATTCTGAGCATCATTTGACCATTTCAATCGTTTCTGGATTCATTCTAATTATTTTGATTACAATAATCTACATTTAAACACTTTATTCTGTCTACAGTACGATTCATATATTATTTATTCAAAAAGATTGGATTATACAAGCAAATTATGCATATAAAGTGCAAATAATGCACAGAAAGTGCAAATAATGCAATTCTGTGCATCATTTGACCATTTGAATCGTTTCTGGATTCATTCTAATTATTTTGATCACAATAATCTACATTTAAACACTTTATTCTGTCTACAGTACGATTCATATGTTATTTATTTAAAAAGATTGGATTATACAAGCAAATTATGCATATAAAGTGCAAATAATGCACATAAAGTGCAAATAATGCAATTCTGTGCATCATTTGACTATTTCAATCGTTTCTGGATTCATTCTAATTATTTTGATCATAATAATCTACATTTAAACACTTTATTCTATCTACAGTACGATTCATATGTTATTTATTCAAAAATATTGGATTATACATGCTAATTATGCATATAAAGTGCAAATAATGCACAGAAAGTGCAAATAATGCAATTCTGTGCATCATTTGACCATTTCAATCGTTTCTGGATTCATTCTAATTATTTTGATCACAATAATGTACATTTAAACACTTTATTCTGTCTACAATACGATTGATATGTTATTTATTTAAAAAGATTGGATTATACATGCAAATTATGCATATAAAGTGCAAATAATGCACATAAAGTGCAAATAATGCAATTCTGTGCATCATTTGACCATTTCAATTGTTTCTGGATTCATTCTATATATTTTCATCACAATAATCAATATTTAAACTCTTTATACTGTCTAGAATGTGATTCATATTTATTTAATCAAAAAAATTTGATTATGCATGGTAATTACGCATATAAATGGCAAATAATGCACAGAAAGTACAAATAATGCGATTCTGAGCATCATTTGACCATTTCAATCATTTCTGAATTCATTCTAAGTCAATTCGACACAATAATCAACATTTAAGCTCTTTATTCTGTCTAGAATACAATTCATATGTAATTTATTTAAAAAGATTGGATTATTCATGCTAATTACGCACATAAAGTGCAACTAATGCACAGAAAGTGAGAATAATGCAATTCTGAGCATCATTTGACCATTTCAATCATTTTTGGATTTATTCTAAGTCATTTCATCACAATAAAAAATATTAAAACTCTTTATTTGGTCTTGAATATGATTCATATGTTATTTTGAATAAAAGATTGGATTATGCATGCTAATTACGCATATAAAGTGCAAATAATGCACAGAAAGTGCAAATAATGCAATTCTAAGCATCATTTGACCATTTTAATCATTTCTGGATTCATTCTATTATTTTGATCACAACAATCAACATTTAAACACTTTATTTTTGTCTACAGTACGATTCATATGTTATTTATTCAAAAAGATTGGATTATTCACGCTAATTATGCATATAAATTGCAAATAATGCACAGAAATTGCAAATAATGCAATTCTAAGCATCATTTGACTATTTCAATCATTTATGGATTCATTTAAGTCAGTTCATCACAATAATATACATTTAAACTCTTTATTCTGACTAGAATACGATTCATATGTTATTGTTTTTTCAATGAGATTGGATTATAAATGCTAATTATGCATATAAAGTGCAAATAATGCACAGAAAGTGCAAATAATACAATTCTGAGCATCATTTGACCATTTCAATCATTTCTGGATTCATTCTAATTATTTTGATCACAATAATCTACATTTAAACACTTTATTCTTTCTACAGTACGATTCATATGTTATTTATTCAAAAATATTGGATTATACATGCTAATTATGCATATATAGTGCAAACAATGCACAGAAAGTGCAAATAATGCATTTCTGTGCATCAGTTGACCATTTCAGTCGTTTCTGGATTCATTCTAATTATTTTGATCACAATAATGTACATTTAAACACTTTATTGTGTCTACAGTACGATTCATATGTTATTTATTTAAAAAGATTGGATTATACATGCAAATTATTCATATAAAGTGCAAATAATGCACATAAAGTGCAAATAATGCAATTCTGTGCACCATTTGACCATTTCAATCGTTTCTGGATTCATTCTAATTATTTTGATCACAATAATCTACATTTAAACACTTTATTCTGTTTACAGTACGTTTCATATGTTATTTATTCAAAAAGATTTATACATGCAAATTATGCATATAAAGTGCAAATAATGCACAGAAATTGCAAATAATGCAATTCTAATCATCATTTGACTATTTCAATCATTTATGGATTCATTTAAGTCAGTTCATCACAATAATATATATTTAAATTCTTTATTCTGACTACAATACGATTCATATGTTATGATTCAAAGAGATTGAATTATACATGCTAATTACCCATATACAGTGCAAATAATGCACAAAAAGTCCAAATAATGCAATTCTGAGCAATATTAGACCATTTCAATCGTTTTGGGATTCATTCTAAATCATTTCTTCACAATAATCTACATTTAAACTCTTTATTCTGTCTAGAATACGAATCATATGCTATTTATTCAAAAAATTGGATTATAATGCTAATTGTGCATATAAAGTGCAAATAATGCACAGAAAGTGCAAATAATGCAATTCTGAGCATCATTTGACCATTTCAATTGTTTCTAGAATAATTTTATGTCATTTCATCACTATAATCTACATTAAAACTCTTTATTCTTTCTGGAATACGATTCATATGTTATTTATTCTAAAAGATTGGATTATACATGCTAATTATGCATATAAAGTGCAAATAATGCACAGAAAAGTGCAAATAATGCAATTCTGAGCATCATTTGACCATTTCAATTGTATCTAAATTCATTCTATATCATTTCATCACAATAATCTACATTAAAACTCTTTATTTGATCTTGAATATGATTCATATGTTATTTTGAATAAATGATTGGATTATGCATGCTAATTACGCATATAAAGTTCAAATAATGCACAGAAAGTGCAAATAATGCAATTCGAAGCATCATTTCACCATTTCAATCGTTTCTGGATTTATTCTAATTATTTTGATCACCATAATCTACATTTATTCTAATTATTATGCTAATTTATTTCATATGTTATTGATTCAAAGAGATTGGATTATACATGCTAATTACCCATATAAAGTGCAAATAATGCACAAAAAGTCCAAATAATGCAATTCTGAGCAATATTAGACCATTTCAATCGTTTTGGGATTCATTCTAAATCATTTCTTTACAATAATCTACATTTTAACTCTTTATTCTGTCTAGAATACGAATCATATGCTATTTATTCAAAAAATTGGATTATAATGCTAATTATGCATATAAAGTGCAAATAATGCACAGAAAGTGCAAATAATGCAATTCTGAGCATCATTTGACCATTTCAATTGTTTCTAGATTCATTTTATGTCATTTCATCACTATAATCTACATTAATACTCTTTATTCTTTTTGGAATACGATTCATATGTTATTTATTCAAAAAGATTGGATTATACATGCTATATTACCCATATAAAGAGCATAAAATGCAATTCTGAGCATCATTTGACTTTTTCAATCGTTTTTGCATACATTTTAAGTCATTTCATCACAACAATCTACATTTAAACTCTTTATTCTGTATAAAATACGACTCATATATTAATAAATAAAAAAGATTGTATTATACATGCTAATTACGCATAGAAATTACAAAGAATGCAATTCTGAGTATCATTTGACCATTTCAATCGTTTCTGGAATCATTCTAAGTCATTTCATCACAATAATCAACATTTAAACTCTTTATTCTTTCTAAAATATGATTCATATGCTATTTATTCAAAAAAAGATTGGATTATGCATGCTAATTTCGCATACACAGTGCACATAATGTGTATAAAGTGCAAATAATGCAATTATGTGCAACATTTGACCATTTCAATCGTTTTTGGATTCATTCTAAGTCATTTCATCACAATAATCTATATTTAAACACTTTATTCTGTCTAGAATACGATTATACATGCTAATTACGCATTAAAATTCCAATAATGCAATTCTGAGCATCAATTGAGCATTTCAGTCATTTCTGGATTCATTCTAAGTCATTTCATCACAATAATCTAATTTCAAACTCTTTATTCTGTCTAGAATACAATTCATATGTTATTTCTTCAAAAAAAGATTGGATTATACATGCTAATTACGCATATAAAGTGAAAATAATGCAATTATGAGCATCATTTGACCATTTCAATTGTTTCTGGATTCATTCTAAGTCATTTCATAATAATAATCTATATTTAATATCTTTATATGTTTATAATATGAGTCATATGTTATTTATTCAAAAAGGTTCGATTATACATGCTAATTACGCATATAAAGTGCAAATAATGCAATACTGAGCATCATTTGACCATTTCAATCGTTTCTAGATTAATTAAAAGTCATTTCATCACCATAATCTACATTTAAACTCTTTATTCTGTTGTGAATACGATTCATATTTTACTTATTCAAAAAGATTGGATTATGCAAGCTAATTACGCATAATTGTGGATTATTGTAATAAAATGTCTTAAAATGAATCCAAGAAAAATTGAATGCTCAAATAATACTCAGTATTGCATTATTTGCTATTTTTATGCTTAACTACCTCGTATAATCTAATCTTTTTTAATAAACAATTTCTGAATCTTAGAATGGACAGTATAAAGTGTTTTAATGTAGATTATTGTGATAAATAGACTGACAATGAATCCTGAAATTATTGAAATTATCCAATGATGTTCAGAATTGCATTATTTGCACTTTATATGCGTAATTACCATGTATAATCTAATCTCTTTGAAAAAACAATATGTGAATCATATTTTACACAGTATAAATAGTTTAAATATTGATTATTGTGATGAAACATCTTTAAATGAATTCAGGAACGATTGAAATGCTTAAATGATACTCGGAATTGTATTATTTGCATTTTATGTGCTTAATTACCTTGTATAATCAAATAATTTTTAATAAACAAGATATGAATCTTTGTATGGACAGTATAAAATGTTTAAATGTATATTATTGTGATGAAATGACTTAGAATGAAACTAGAAATGATTGAAATGCTCAATGATACTCAGAATAACATTATTTGCGCATTATATGCGTAATTACCAAGTATAATCCAATCATTTTGAATAAACAAGATTGAATCTTATTTTAGATAGGAGATTATTGTGATGAAATGACTTATAATGAATCGAGAAACGATTGAAATGCTAAAATGAAACTAGAAATTCCATTATTTGCACTTCATATGCGTAATCACCTTGTATAATCCAATCTTTTTGAATAAATAAGATATGAATCAAATTCTAGACATTATAAAGAATTTAAATGTTGATTATTGTGATGAAATCACTTAGAATGAATCCAGAAACGATTGAAATGCTCAAATGATACTCAAAATTGCATTATTTCCACTTTATATGCGTAATTAACATGAATAATCCAATCTTTTTGAACAAAAAAGATATGAAGCTTAGTCTGGACAATATAATGAGCTTAAATGTTGATTATTGCGATGAAATGACTTAGAATGATTCCAGAAACGATTGAAATGCTCACATAATTCTCAGAATTGCATTATTTGCACTTCATATGCGTAATAACCTTGTATAATCCAATCTTTTTGAATAAATAAGATTTGAATCAAATTCTAGACAATATAAAGAATTTAAATGTTGATTATTGTGATGAAATCACTTAGAATGAATCCAGAAACGATTGAAGTGCTCAAATGATACTCATAATTGCATTATTTGCACTTTATATGCGTAATTAACATGAATAATCCAATCTTTTTAAACAAAAAAGATATGAAGCTTAGTCTGGACAGTATAAAGAGCTTAAATGTTGATTATTGCGATGAAATGACTTAGAATGATTCCAGAAACAATTGAAATTCTCACATGTTTCTCAGAATTGCATTATTTTCACTTTATATGCGTAATTATTATGTATAATCCAATTACTATGTATAAAGTGTTTAAATGCAGATAATTATGATGAAATGACTTAGAATGAATCTAGAAATGATTGAAATTCCCAAATGATACACACAATTCATTAATTGCAGTTTATATACGTAATTACTATTTATAATCAAATCTTTTTGAACAACCAAGATATGAATCTTGGTCTAGTTATAAAGAGTTTAAATGTAGATTATTGTGATGAAATGAGTTAGAATGCTTCTAGAAACGATTGAAATGTTCAAATGATACTAAAAATTGCATTATTTGCATTTTATATGCGTAATTACCATATGTAATCCAATATTTTTTGAATAAAAAATATCTGGATCATATTCTATATAGTATAAATAGTATATACATAGATTATTGTGATAATATGACTTAAAATGAATCCAGGAACGATTGAATTGCTCAAATGATTCTCAGAATTGTATTATTTGCACTTCTTTTTCATAATTACCCTGTATAATCCAATCTTTCAGAATAAAGAAGATCTGAATCTTATTATAGACAGTATAAAGAGTTTAAATGAAGATTATTATGAAAAAATGACTTAGAATGAACTCAGAAACGATTGAAATGCTCAAATGAGATTCTGAATTGCATTATTTGCTCTTTAAATGCATAATTACCATTAATAATCCAATTTTTATGGCTAAACAAGACAAGAAATCTTAGTCTGGACAGCATAAAGATTTTAAATGTGGATTATTGTGATGAAATGACTTAGAATGAATTTAGAAATGATTGAAATGCTCAAATGATACTCAAATAACATTATTTGTACATTATATGCGTAATTACCATGTATAATTCAATCTTTTTTAATAAACAACATCTGAATCTTATTTTAGACAGTATAAAGAGTTTAAATATAGATTATTGTGATAAAATGACTAAGAATGAATCCAGAAACGATTGAAATGCTCAAATGATACTCAAAATTGCATTATTTGCAGATAATTATGATGAAATGACTTAGAATGAATCTAGAAATGATTGAAATGCTCAAATGATACACACAATTCATTAATTGCAGTTTATATACGTAATTACTATTTATAATCAAATCTTTTTGAACAACCAAGATATGAATCTTAGTCTAGACAATATAAAGAGTTTAAATGTAGATTATTGTGATGAAATATCTTAAAATGAATCCAGGAACGATTGAAATGCTTAAATGATACTCAGAATTATATTATTTGCATTTTATATGCTTAATTAACTTGTATAATCAAATATTTTTTAATAAACAAGATATGAATCTTTGTATGGACAGTATAAAGTGTTTAAATGTATATTTTTGTAATGAAATGACTTAGAATTAATCTAGAAATGATTGAAATGCTCAATGATACTCAGAATAGCATTATTTGGACATTGTATGTGTAATTATCAAGTATAATCCAATCATTTTGACTAAAAAAGATCTGAATCTTATTTTAGACAGTATAAAGAGTTTATGTGTACATTATTGTGATCAAATGACTTATAATGAATCTAGAAATGATTGAAATGCTAAAATGATACTCAAAATTGCATTATTTGCACTTCATATGCGTAATTACCTTGTATAATCTAATTTTTTTGAATAAATAATATATGAATCAAATTCTAGACAGGATAAAAAATTTAAATGTTGATTATTGTGATGAAATGACTTAGAATGATTCCAGAAACGATTGAAATGCCCAAATGATACTCAGAATTGTGTTATTTGCACTTTATATGCATAATTACCAGGTATAATCCAATCTTTTTTAATAAACAATATCTGAATCATATTCTAAACGGTATAAATAGTTTAAATGTGGATTGTTGTGATGAAATGTCTTAAAATGAATCCAAGAACAATTGAAATGCTTAAATAATACTCAGAATCGCATTATTTGCACATTATATGCGTAATTACCTCGTATAATCTAATATTTTTCAATAAACAATTTTTGAATCTTTGAATGGACAGTATAAAGAGTGTAAATATAGATTATTGTGATGAATTAACTTAGAATGAATCCTGAAATTATTGAAATGCTCCAATGATGTTCAGAATTGCATTATTTGCGCTTTATATGCGTAATTACCATGTATAATCCAATCTTTTATATGCGTAATTACTTGGTATAATCTAATTTTTTTGAATAAATAAGATGTGAATCATATTATATATAGTATAGAGAGTTTAAATGTAGATTATTGTATAGAAAATGCTTAGAATAAATTCATAATCGGTTGAAATGCTCAAATTACTCAGAATGGGAGTTATTTGCACTTTATATGCGTAATTACTTGGTATAATCCAATCTTTTTGAATAAATAATATCTGAATCATATTCTTGAAGAAATGTAGATTATGCATTATTTGAATCATACCCAGAATTACTTGGTATCATTATTTGAAATTAATTTTCGTAATTATTATGTATAATCGAATCTTTTTGAATAAATATGATATGAATCATATTCTATATAGTATAAAGAGTTTAAATGTAGATTATTGTGAAGAAATGACTTAGAATGAATTCAGAAACGGTTGAAATGCTCAAATATTACTCAGAATGAGATTTATTTGCACTTTATATGCATAATTTTTTGGTATGATCCAATTTATTTGAATAAGTATGATTTAAATCATATTCTAGACTGTATAGAGAGTTTTTATGATAATTATTGTGATGAAATTACTTAGAATGAATTCATAAACGGTGGAAATGCTCAAACATTACTCAGAATGAGAGTTATTTGCTCTTTATGGGTGTGTTTGGCAACTCCGGTGAATAAGGATGAATAAGGCAAATGTGGACCCCACTGTTATCTCTCTCCTCTCTCCTCTCTCCTCTTTTCCCTTATTCGTCTAATTCCGACTTTTGGCCGAATTAGAATAGAGGCCTTATTCGGCACTCTCTCTCCTCTGTCCTCTGTCAACAAGTACACCCTCTCTCCTCTCTCCTCTTATTCCATTCCGGAATAAGGCAAACAAACACACCCTATATGTGTAATTACTTAGTATAATCCAATCTTTTTTAATAAGTAAGACCTGCATGGCTGAATCATATTCTAAACCGTATGGAGAGTTTAAATGTAGATTATTGTGAAGAAATGACTTAGAATGAATTCAGAAACGGTTGAAATGCTCAAATTGCTCAGACTGAGAGTTTTTTTTTTACAATTTATATGCGTTATTACTTGATATAATTCAATTTTTTGAATAAATATGATCTTAATCATATTATAGACCGTATGAAGAATTTAAATAAAGATTATTATGATGAAATGACGACAGGATACTTACGAAGGATACTTTTCGATATTTAGGGTCGATGCTGCAGAGCGATGGCGAGATAGATGAAGATGTTAGTCACAGGATAAGAGCGGGGTGGGTGAAATGGCGACAAGCATCAGGCGTCCTATGCGATAAGAAAGTCCCGCAGAAGCTAAAAGGCAAGTTCTACAGGACAGCGATTAGACCTGCGATGTTGTATGGCGCAGAATGTTGGGCTACTAAAAGACGACATGTCCAGAAGATGAGTGTAGCTGAGATGCGTATGTTGAGGTGGATCGGTGGTCACACGAGGAAAGATCGGATTAGAAATGATGACATACGAGAGAGGGTCGGGGTCGCACCAATAGAGGAGAAGCTGATCCAACATCGTTTGAGATGGTTTGGACATATCCAACGCAGACCTCCAGAGGCACCGGTACGTACCGGAATTCTTAATCATTTCGAGAACACCCGGAGGGGGAGAGGGAGACCAAGATTGACATGGGAAGAAGCGGTGAAAAGAGACCTTAAAGAATTGAACGTCTCCAAGGAGTTGGCGATCGATAGGAGCGCTTGGAAGTTAGCAATTCATGTACCGGAGCCATGACGTAGGAACTTAGGGGTAGGAGTGATGCCATAGGTTTGTAGGTCCCTCTATTAGGTCACAGTCGAGGTCTAGGTTTCTACTATTACTATTATTATTAGTAGGGCTAGTCTTATTATTAGTATTTTTATGTTTTGTATTTTTTGTTCTTGGATGTGTTCTCTTGTTGGGTTTCTTTCTAGCCTACCCCAACTTGTTTGGGACAAAAAGCTTAGTTGTTGTTGTTGTTGTATTATTATGATGAAATGAAGATTAATCACTACAAGAAAAATGGTTTATAGCTAGATCTTTTGCTGCAAGGTTTTTCATTTATCAACATAGATGGTGGTATTACAAGATAAAGTTGCAAGATAAAATTTTGATGTATCTAGAATGAAAATAAAATAGTGTTATTGCAAGATATTTTTAACCTTGCAAGGAATAATGCTAAATTTACTGCTAAGTTTAATTAATTTTCCACCAATTTTTCATTCATATATGGAGAGTAGCTGATGTGGCGCAAGGTGGATTTGGTAAACAAACTTTCCCACTTTTTTTTCCAAAATATGGACGGCGCCAAAAGAAATTTTGGATTGTAAATTTGATGTTAAAAAAGAAAGAAATTAATTTTCCTTACAAACCATCTGCTTCGAAATAATTCGAATTAATGTATGTTGAGGCACATGGAGCTTGCCAAATTATCGTCTCACAAATAATGAAATAAATAAATAAACTACGCTAAAGCAAAAAATTCATGAAAGTTTAATTTTCATCATATGATTGATGCAACTTCCTATCATAAGACATAATGATGATAAATGAGAACGAAAAAGCGGGAAAAAAAAACAAAAAACTGATGCAACTGTGCAGTTTGTCATGATTTCTATTTAATTATAATTCTCTCTACAATAATGTTTGATCGGGTTGCACATAATATTTTTTTTGAAAGAAAGTACCCCAAAAAGGGGAACCCAATATCAAGTTACACATAATATTGTTTTTTCGTTTAATCGTTTTTGGTTTTTGCAGAAAAGGTGGTGATTTTCGAAATTTTCTGCATAAGCAGAGGGTAAAAGATAGAGCTTGGAACCTTCCGCACACCACAAGGAGAAAACATATAAACCGAAGGCCCGTAGCGACAACTAGAGCATACTTTTGATTATTTTTTAAAATATTTCGCTGATTTTGTATTGGCCAACGGAATATTAGATAATATTGGTGTGCATTAAAAGGAGCCCACTAGATCGATTAATTAGTTAGCAATTTAATAATAACTAGTTTATATGTAATTAGTAATAAGTAATCAAGTATCTAAATAATTTACAAGTAGGCTGCAAACGAAAAGAGACTTTTTGATGGCTATAGTACAAAATATATGTTCTATGTAGTATATAAAAGAGACTATTTGATGGCTATGTATTACTTCCTATATTTTTAAATATACTACATGGAACCTTGGAGGTTTATATATGCCTAGCTTAATGGACCCATGCATATTTCAATAATTTTGCAAGAGGCAAATTTAATATTATTTCTAGATAAGAACTAACAATATACTTGGAAGTTGAAATGAATCCTATAACAGCTGGTGTTGTTTCTGATTTTCAAGCAAGTTATTCAGTGTTAAGAACATCATAGTGCGCTGACACAAAGTGCAACTACATAAGTTTTGCATAGGAAAAGAAACCATGATGCATATATAAGTCGTGCAAATTCGCAGCTATATTGCATAGTTCTTGCCTCATTTGTTATGAAAATCAATTTAAGAAACAAAAATTATACTGATTTACTATTTTACCAGTATAATAAAGAAAGAAAATTTCATTTCTGATTTACTGAGCCTAATTGTTTAAGTCACCTGAATGATACTACCTTCCTAAATGTAATGTAGAAAGGGAATTTTCATTCATAAATTCATTTGGCATTTCTCTCAATTCCCTTTGCATGGAGATATGCCATTGTTTGATTGATAAATTAAGTTTTGTCCAAATTACAGTTTGCTAGGAAGAGAAATAACAGTAGCTTCAGCTTCGCGACAGTAAAGCTCATCAGACCAAGCAAAACTTATTCCCAAAAAAACTAACTCAAATTATCTCAATTGAACTAAATTGAATACTGGAAATTTGTAATTGGATAACAAACATAATAGAAAACAATATCTCGGCTGTTGAGCCTTAACAAGGATTCAAAAGACAATGCAGAATTGAAATTAAGAAGAAAGCTACCTAAACATGTGAATAAACTTGACTACTTGAGATAGCTGGGTTTATATCTGAATTCTGACATATCCTCTCTGTAAACAAAAGCAATCACAGAAAAGAACACAAAGATTTTACGTGGTTCGGTACAATATGTACCTACGTCCACGACTCACACACACCACACTTTTTATTTCTTTTCAATAATTTTGTTATGTTACAATGCAAGGAGAGAGGCCTATATATAGAACATATTTCTTTTACAACAAGTTAAATGTTTCTTGCACACCAAGTCAGTCATGACTTGCATGTCAAGTCAAGCGTTTCTTGTGCTCCAAGTCTGACGTTGCTTCCTTGGCAAGTTAGATGTCACATTAGATCTAAGTCAAGATCTTCCGTGACATCATATTCTAACACTCCCCCTCAAGTTGGCATGTAGATATCTCGCATGCCCAACTTGTAAATCACTTCATGGAAGATGGTACTGGACGCCCCTTTTGTCAGTATGTCTGCCAATTGCTCATCAGTTCTCACGTGAGGAATGCTAATTAATTTATCTTCTAAATTCTGTCGAATAAAGTGCATGTCCACTTCAATATGCTTGGTCCTATCATGTTGCACCGGATTGTGAGATATTGCAATAGCTGCCTTGTTGTCACAGAACAGCTTCATCTCCCTATTATCATAGAGACCAAGATCCTTAAGTACTCTCTTTATCCACAGTAATTCTTGCAAACCTTTAGCAATTCCTCTGAACTCTGCCTCTACACTTGACAAAGCCACCACCTTTTGCTTTTTGCTCCTCCAAGTAACCAAGTTACCTCCAACAAATGTGAAGTATCCAGACGTGGATTCCCTATCAGTCACATCTCCAGCCCAGTCAGAATCTGTATATCCCTCAACCTGAAGATGACCATTCCTCTTGAAGAAGATACCTCGTCCTGGGGATCCCTTGAGATACCTTAAAATCCACATGACAACTTCCATATGTTGTTCACTGGGAGTATGCATAAATTGACTCACCACAGACACAGCATAAGCGATATCAGGCCGAGTATGTGACAAGTAAATGAGTCTCCCAACCAATCTCTGGTACTGATCCTTATTTGCAGGTGCCTGATCAGAAAATACACCCAACTTGGTGTTCTGTTTGGTTGGTGTGTCAACAGGTTTGCAGTCCAACATACCTGTTTCAGCAAGCAAGTCAAGCACATACTTTCTTTGAGACAAATAAATACCTTCCTTATTGCGTGCAACTTCAATTCCAAGGAAATATTTCAACCCTCCTAGATTTTTCATTTCAAACTCTTTAGATAATTTTTCTTCCAAATCTCGGATTCCTTCAGAGTCATCACCTGTGATTATCATATCATCAACATAGATTATCAAGATAACAATTTTACCTTTATTCTTGAGGAAAAATAAAGTGTGGTCAGTATCACTCTGAGTGTATCCATATCCTCTCATAGCATAGCAAAATCTTCCAAACCAAGCTCTAGGGGATTGTTTCAGACCATACAATGCTTTCTTCAATCTACACACAAGAAGTTCGTTGCTTGAGTGACTGTATCCTGGTGGAATATCCATGTAGATCTCTTCATCAATGTTACCATGTAAAAAAAGCATTCTTCACATCAAATTGATGTAGAGGCCAGTCTCTATTTGCAGCAATGGACAGTAAAATTCTCACAGTGTTCAATTTTGCTACAGGAGAGAAAGTCTCCTGGTAGTCTACTCCATATGTTTGAGAATAGCCCTTTGCTACCAGTCTTGCTTTGTACCTGTCAATTTCTCCAGTGGGCCCATATTTGACTGTAAACACCCATTTGCAGCCTACTGTCTTTCTGTCTTTTGGCCTTGTCACCAGTTCCCAGGTCTCATTCTTTTCAAGTGCATCTATTTCTGAAAATTTTAACATTTCTATCAAACTGGTTCTTTACCATGGTAACAAAAGATTTGATGGCAAGTGGTACCTCACTTTTATGCTTTACCAAATTAATCCATGTCATTCTGGTACAATTGTCAACAAATAACACAAACCATCTGTTACCACCTAGGGATTCAACTGGGGAAGGCCCCCATACATCAGAGTGAACCAGGTCAAAAGGAGTGGTTTTGTCATTATCCAAGTTCTTAGCAAAATGGACTCGATGGCTCTTAGATTTAATACATACCTCACACTCAAAAGATTCATTCTCAAATCCAGAAAATAAACTTGGATAAAGTTTCTTGAGGTACCCGAATGAAGGATGGCCTAAACGTCTGTGCCACATCCAAATTGAAGACTTCCTACTTGAACTCGAGCCAGCAGATAAGTAAGCTCTTCCAGTAGCTATGTCTTCTAAATGATACAGTCCTCCCTTCTTAATACCACGACCGATAATCTCCTTTGTCATAAGGTCCTGAAAGAGACAAAATCTGGGATACATGAGTACAACACAGTTCAGTTCTTCACACAATTGACCTACAGACAATAGTCTTGATGAAAGAGAAGGAACCAATAAAGTATTTGAAAGAGTTAGAGAAAAGGAAAATTGAACATCTCCAGCCCCTGTGACTGGATAAATTTCCCCATTTGCATTGACGATCTCAGTCCTCCTTGGATGAGATTCTCTTATCAAGTCGTCCTTATTGTAAGTCATATGATCGGTTGCCCCTGAATCTATAATCCAACAATCGTTTAAGTTTTGGATATGAGTCATGGTTTCTGGTACTTTGGTTGTTAGAGATTTGGGGTCGGTTTCGGTGTTAGAATTCAAGGAAGAAGGATCAACTGCGCAGTAACTCGCGCAAGGAATAAACTCACACAGTAACTCGGTGAGATCTGGTCGAGAAGAACGGGTCTGATTGTGCAGTAATTCGCACAACGAGGAATCGACTGTGCAGTAACTCGCACAGGGATAAAAAAACGATAATAACGCACAGATCTCAGAACCTGTCTCTGATACCATGTAAACAAAAGCAATCACAGAAAAGAACACAAAGATTTTACGTGGTTCGGTACAATGTGTACATACGTCCACGACTCACACACACCACACTTTTTATTTCTTTTCAATAATTTTGTTATGTTACAATGCAAGGAGAGAGACCTATATATAGAACATATTTCTTTTACAACAAGTTAAATGTTTCTTGCACACCAAATCAGTCATGACTTGCATGTCAAGTCAAGCGTTTCTTGTGCTCCAAGTCTGACGTTGCTTCCTTGACAAGTTAGATGTCACATTAGATCTAAGTCAAGATCTTCCGTGACATCATATTCTAACACTCTCTACTCTCTCTAGACTACAAATATCTATTCAAATTTACTCTCCGTAATTAAAGGGAATTACAACATTGGATTCTATTTTTTTTTTTGAACTTAACATTGGATTCTATTATGTGGAAAAACTTCAGTTTAAGTACTGTCTCAGGTCACTGAGGGTCCCACCTGCAGAAATCAGCCACGAGCCCACGACCACGACTTACATCTTTTCTCCGTTAAAACTTAACGGGCTTTGTCTGGGCCCATCCTCAAGAGTACTCTTATTTAACAAAAGAGTAGACGCCGTGGTCATTTTATTTCCCTGATCTGGTCCACCTGTCTGCTGGTGATTGGCAGCTCTAATTAAAGTATCAACATTTGACTCAGTCAGTGACTCAGTAGTTCAACGGCTATCAGCTTTTGATTCCCCTCATTTAAAGGATCTGTGATCTAGGGTTTTTCGTTGGCGCCTATCAGTCGGAGGTGAGAAGGAATAACAGAAGATCGTCTCTCAGCAGCAAAAATAGAGACAGCAGCGTCATCGATAAGAAATTGGAAAGGGGACACGAAAAATAGAAACAATTCAAGGAGGTACCAAATAATCGTGTACTTGGTGAATCGGGTTAGTTTTATAAACAATAATACCCACCACATCGATAGTCACATAGTACGATGTTTCATAAATCGAAAAATCGGCCATATTTAACAAAATAATCACTGACATCCCACACATTTTTATTTATAATTTTGATTCATCTTTTTTTATGGAAAACAGGGGTCAAGTCCATATTCTTATTTAATTAAAAGTTTATAATAAAAAAGTGCAAAGGATTTTAGCTATAGTGACTAAATATAGTAAATTAAAAAGACTATAGAAACAAATAAAAGCAAATCTGGTGTAGCGCAATACTGTGTAGCGCAGCAATCCTGATTTTTCAAAATCAATCTAATGGTTCTCTCGTTTCTTTCGATTTTTCTATAATAAATGCAGATCAATAGATTGGTTTTGAAGGGTCTGGAATTGTTGCACTATACGGTGTAGCGCAACATGAGATTTGAGCTGATGAAAGTAATGCCGAAAGGGAACTTTGTGAAAGTAAAAGGTTCACGCATTGAACAAAAATTGATTTGGCTGAGTTGGTGCCGCCAATCATTCAACTGCAATTATTTGATCCAGGAGGATTTGGTGTAGAAAATGCATATTATCAGAAAATATCACTAAATTAAAGATGTTTGTTGGCATGGTGAAAAATGGATATTTCTATCTGCAGAGCAAATTGAGACAAAAATTAAAAGCCTTTCAAATTGGGTTGGAAGGCTTTCCTCAGCTTCAAACAGTGTCCTTTATTTTATTTATTCTCTTTACACGGTTTCTTTTCTGTTTTTCCTTTTTATATGATAGCAAGTTGGTTTGTATAAAGTATCGTCATGGTGTAACTGATAGCAAGTATTATAATTCAAATTCGATAAATTAACAGTGACTGTTTCCACTCAGTTTCTGTGTTTTAATTTGACCTGGAGGTTTACAAATTACATTTGGTATATAACAGTCATACAGTTTCTGTTGTAAATAAATTATGGGTTTTGATTTGTGGGTCTAGCAACAGGTTGGCTTTAGTTTACCTTGGTGATTCATTTTTATTGTAAATACAAGTCTTATAATGGATTTTTTTCTTTATTTATTAACTTTTCTTTCTGTGGAGAGGCTCAACATAAGAAGAGAAGGAGCGCAAGAAATCTGCCAATAGAGAATCAACAGAAATTGATCTCAAGGTACCTCTTTTGTTTTCTTAATAACAAGATCATGACTTGAAGTAATTTATTTTATTGCATTTCAAATCCAGCTCATGTTCATTAGCCTAATTTTGCCTAGCAAGTTCATACAGAGGCACTAATCATATTGCTTTACATATTTTGGGTCTTACTTCATCCATTCCTGCAGATTCTGGTACCTGTTTGAAATAGCCTGATTATATCATATTTTATACAATTAACACATTTATCTTTAGGTTTTCTGATGTACATATTTGTTCTAGCCTTTTTATTTTTTTCTTGTTGCAAATGTCTCTTGATTTTTTACTATTATTTCATGCCAATACAAAATTTTTATTTCTTATCCAAGTCACTTTTGTGATGACTCAGGAATATCGTGTCGGAAGCTGATGAATAAAGTTGGGACTTCATTAGTGCTGATGCCAAGTTGCGTGTTTGGCATCGTAACAGCCAAGGTTCCAGTGGTACCTGTTTGTACCAGTGTCTCTTTCTTTGTTTTCTTTGATCAAATATGTTAAATGCTTAAATTGTCGACTTTTGCATGTTATGTCTTACGTCAATGTATGGTGCTGGTATAACTATCATTAACTGAAAATTATTAGAAGTAAATCTTATTTTGGGGAACACTTTTGGTTTATCATGTCACCTAATTTATTTCTTATGACAATATTTAGGTTTTAATTTAGAAACCTGATGGGTTTAAAATGGTTTTTATCGTTTGTTGTTCAACAATTGGTTATCAAGAATGTTATAGTACTCATAGTACTGTTCGGTTACTCCAGTGTTGAAATTAATTTTTGGGGGTTATCAAGAAATATTGATATTTGGGGGTTGAAATATTGATATTTTTGGGGATTAATGTTTGTTGTTCAACAATTGGTTATCAAGAAATATTGATATTTGGGGGTTGAAATCCCACCTGAGGTTCTCAACTGGCATAACAGCACTACTTTAGCAAAGAAGAATAGATATTATATTGGAATTAATTTTTGTGTGATGTTGAAATTAATTTTCGTTTGAAATTAATTAGATACTATAAAGGTGTGCTAGCGGAAATTAAGAACAAAAAAAATTCTTATAAACGAACAGTTACGACTTACGAACACCTCTTACATCTTTAAAACAAATGTGTATTAATTTATGTGACATTATTCTTCGATCTAGCGGAGACCGGAGTATTAATATAATTTATTCTTCGAACAGTCAATACTGGATTGGTAACGTCAGGGGCCTCAGGGCCGAGTTCAAGCCGAACCTCATAGGAATATAATTTATTAAGGGCTGGGTTCGAGCTTTATCACACATAAAGGGGGCCAAGTCAGGTTTGACCGTTCCATTCACATTTGACATTACTGATATCGGGCAGGGTTTCAAGTTTCAAGCCGAGGCCCTCCCATAAGCAGGCCTCGTGGCAATCCGGATTCGCTGTTGCGCTACACCGCGTGTCGCGCACTACGAGCCGTCTGATCTTGATCGGACGGTTCATTTTTTACGGGCCTACCAATCTAGGTTACATGCACGGGGCTCCCTTGTCCATTGGATCTTAATCAAACGGCCAGCATACCGCGCGACACGCTGTGTCGCGCGGCAGCGAATCTCAATTTGGCCTCGTGGTGCTTTTCTTTTCCTTAAAAATATCCTAAGTAATGCTGAAAGGGAAGTTTGTGGAAGTAAAAGGTTCAGCCATTGGACAAAATTAGATTTGGCAGAGAGCTAATCCTTAGTAATCATCCAACTGCAATTTGATAGGAGGTTATGTGGCGCTTTTCTTTTCCTTGAAATATCCTGGAGCATCTCTGCAACTCGGAACCTAGATCAGGTGTGTAGTTTTTATAAAACAATAATTACTTTTTTGGGCTTGATTTTGACGTTATAATATGCTTGCTTTTTTCTTGACTGAACATGCCAATGCAATTTTCCTTGCCTTCTATTTTAGATTAACGATAAATCTGTCAACATTTTCAGTTTTCCTAAAAGGCAACAAGTGCATACGTTCTTAAATACTGTTTTTTAACTTATAAAAATCTTTTTTGGTTTTCCTCGTTTTTGTACATTCTCTGTTCTGTAAACTATTTAATTTCTTCAGAGAACATGGAGAACAGGCGACAGTTTGAAAAGCCTTTATATTTAAAAGGTTATTGACATGCTGGCTTTCTATTATATGTTAATGTACATTAATTCCACACAGACAAATGGACCTCACCAGAATCCAAAACCTAAGCCTATCCTACATGAGCTCTTTCGCTCTTAGATGCGCTGTTGACTTAGATATCTCAGGCCGCATACAAGCATATGGCCGTCCCATGCCTTTGAATGAACTTGCTCGTTCCATACCAATCCCGCCTCACAAGGATTCAATGCTTGGCCGCCTCATGACACTCCTTGTTAATCAAGGCATCTTTGTGCAATCTGAAGCTGGGTACCAGCTCACGCCGGCCTCTGAGCTCCTTCAAACGGAAGGCTCCAACGTGGGTGCCATTACGCGTGTCGCTACAGATGCAGAACTCATAAAACTTTGGGGTCGACTGAGTGAATTTTTCAAGGAATCTGATGAACGGTCCTTGTTTGAGAAAGTCTTTGATGGGAAAAAGTTCTGGGAATTTATGAAGAAAAAACCGGAATATGGTACTGACCATTCTCTTGCTCTCTATGTTTGTCTCACACACATATTTACATTTGTTCTCACGTTTAATTAGTTGATTAATGAATTTGCGGTTGTACAAAGATCACACACATTATAGTAATTTAATTTAAATGTAACAAAAAACAATTTTATGCATGAGGACATATATATATCAAACCGAGAAATCTATACACACGCGCATACAGTTGATATTATTACTGGAAAATTAAAAGTTTGATCTCGATTCCAAACCAGGCAAGTTGTTAGATGATGCAATGGCAAGCATGAGTAACTCGTTCATGAGAGGATTCATTGCAAGCTATCCACATATATTTGATGGCTTAAATAATCTAGTGGATGTCGGTGGTGGCACCGGAACTGCAGTCAAATTTATAGCTGAAGCCTTTCCCAGACTGAGATGCACTGTGTTTGACCTTCCACATGTGGTAGCAAAGGCTTTGAAAAGCGAATCCTTTGATGTGGTTGGAGGAGATATGTTTGAAAAGATACCTCCAGCTGATGCAATTTTTCTCAAGGTTCTATTTGCTTCTTAATTTAATTTTCTGAAATATGCACTAGATCTGTATTTCCTTGATAATTTCTCTTATTTCCCAACACTTTAATTAGTACTGTCGCTTATTATACAGAAATTTGTGTAAAGTTTACTTAAATCTCAAATTTATATGCACTGGCTTAATATATATGTAAATTGTAAAGTGATTAATTTTATGTTCTTCTGTAACATGTTTCTCAGAATGTTCTCCACGACTGGAACGACGAAGATTGTGTTCGGATACTCAAAAGATGCAAAGAAGCCATTGAATCCAACAATAATGGTGGCAAGGTCATTGTTGTGGACATCGTCATAGGTTTTGAGAGTAATGACCCGAAAGCAATCGAGACAAGTCTTTTCTTTGACATTTCTATGATGGGTTTTTTTGGATCGAGGGAAAGAAACAAACAGGAATGGCACGATGTTATCATTACAGCAGGCTATTCTGATTACAAAATTTGTCCTGTTCAGTTGGGAGTTTACTCTGTTGTTGAGTTGTATCCGTGAATACTATTGTGTTAGGAAATCGCCCAATTTTAATTTTGTGACTAATTACTAACTAATTAATCCAATTAAACAAAGAGCAAGAGATCTAGTACAAAGCTATTCGACACAAAGAGAGAAAGGGGTGGATTATTGTACCTCCCGCGAAATCGTATTCGCGGGGCTCGATCCTACGGCATGGGAATCGATGGGGTGCTCTCCTTCGCCTCCTCCATGGCGCCCTCGAGTCCACCAAGGAATTTGGCCATGTCCCAATTCTTGTGCTAGCAAGAGAAAGGAGATAGCTAATCCTTTTCACCTTTCTTCAAGTAATTCTAGCAATTAACCTTTTGGAATAGCTATTCTCAACACATGAGACCTATGGGAATGCAAGAAAGAGAGAGACCACCATGGGAGAATCAAAACTCTGCCCATGGATGGTGGTGGCGGCTAGGGAGAAGAAAGGAGGCAAGGTGAGAAGGTTAGGTTTTGCTTCTTCAAGTAATCCTTATATAGACCACTCTCCACCAACCTTTGCTTGACCTTTTTACCCTTCTATGGCCGGCCATATACATGGGCCTTATGGGCCATGTGTTAGGTTTGTTCAATCTCTCTTAGTCCATATTAAATCAATTATTTAATAGGCCTTTCAAGTTGCATTCAATTTAGGCTCAAATAGACTATTAAAATAAAAGCCTATACTTTAATTTAATTCACTTAATTAAATTAAAGTGTGATGAATAAAATTAATTATCAATATGTTGATAATCAATTTAGGATTAGCATGTTCATTAATTTATTTCTATATGATCCATTTGACTTAATTAATTATAACGGTCCATAACGTTATTTAATTAATTAATCAACTTATCATATTTTGCAATACTCACTATTGCAAATAAATAAATAATGCACGTATGGTCAAAGTCCTATTTGTGTGACCCTTTGAGGATTTATGCTACGTTGGACATGGAATTAAATCGTTATTTAATTCCAATAATCATAAGCGGTATCTAGCAACACGTTATGATTCCCAATTTGCATAAATAGTGTACTACTACAGTATTTAAATCCTGCATAAGAGAATAAATGAATTTCCCTATTTTGATTCTTATGTCACACGATATCATCGTATAATCCAAGATAGGAATGTGTCATTCTTGCAGATTATACGTTTCTTGATCTAGAGATAATTGTATAAAGTTGCATGCAAACAATCTATCTCCATCAAGGGGCCCAAACAGATATCGTCACTCACTAAGTGAATTAATGAGGGACATACGGTTTTCTTGATGATTAGCTTTTCCCCGCACAATTCAAGAGAACATAAATAAAGTCCGTATAGCAGCCCTTATCGGGAATCAGCGGTAGACGATATTTATTGAACCTATCCTCATGTGGAAAAGATAAACATCTCAAACTTAGAACCAAAATCATAACGAAATAAACAATGACACATAACACAATCCATGTGTTTATTTCGATGGGTCAAGTCCTGTGTTATGTTCCATAACATACACATATGCAATTAAGTTGGTAACTCTTTACCTATGATTAGTAGAACTTAATCATCACTTAACTTGCATACTAATCTTATAAGATAATTAATGTTCCTTGTTAATTATCAAGATTATGGACCGTTTAGATTTATTATTGTCATTCTAAAGAATGATCCACAGAGATCTACTATTCAGATCCTCAACCTGAATAATCTGTCAATAATAAACCTAGGAACAGATGATAAAATATCATCCCATACATAAACTAATAATTAAGTCATTAAATTATTGACTTCTAGGACATAACTCTAACATATTGTTTATTGCTATGTAGCTCGGAACCGTATTGAGAATCTGAGATAATTTTTTTTGTAGGGGTGTAAATGAATTAGAATGCCAATTTGGCATATGAATTATAAAAGTTAACTGAGTAACGATAAAGGAAAATTGATTAATTCACGTAGAAGGTAGAAATGGGATTATATTTAACAAAGAAAATCGCATCAAAGCATAAACATTAACAAATGCATTTATTTAATGTGGTTGTGCATTTTCAATACATGTTCATAAATGTAAGATAATCACCATGTCCAGGTGTGTATATATGTTCTTCGCAAGTATTATCGTTTATGTGCTCCTCATACAGGCTGTATTCTTTCTTAATGAAAAATATTGGGGAATGAGAATCAATTTGGCTCCGTTTGGATGGTGTGGGAAGAAGAGGAATAAGAAAAGAAGTGAAAAGAATTATTAAAAAGTGTGTAACTTTATAAAAAGTTTGAATTGTTTAATAATAAATTTATTTTTATCTTCCCTTATTCTCACTCCCATCCAAACACTCCCAAAAGGGGGCGATCAAGCCATCACTGTTTGCAATATGAAATGAAAAAAAAAAAAGATAAGGGCTAGACTATTGTTTTTATGTCCGGAAAAAAAAAACAAAAACAAAAAAAACTTGAAGTGCATTCATTTTCTATTCCCTTCAGATTTCTATTTTTTTTCAAAGGTTTAATTAGAAATGTTCAAAACCCAAATATAATTAAATTTATCAGATAAATTGTATTGGCAATTTTCTTAGTTGTTTTTTCTAGTCGAGAAAAAAATAGATATAAAAAAATATATTGATTTCCGTACAGTTATATGTAAAATTGTGAAAATTCAACTTTTTTCAGAGGAAATCAAGAAGTCGCGAATAGATATTGATTTGATGGTTAATATGAATAAATTTTTCGTATTCTCTTTGTGTTCATTATATATTCTATGTAACAGTTTTATTTTCTTACTTGAATTATACACATATTTTATTATTGAATATTTCAAAAGTGAAGATAAAGATATATAGGAATTCGAACAATCCTCCTATATAATTAATAAAGCTTTATTTTTGAATTTTTTTTGTTCATGCAAATGATCCTAAAACTGAGATGAAGTGTTAAACACAATAATTAAGAGCTATAGATTAAAAAAAAACATAACATATTGTTGCTTATTTAAAACTAACCAATTGGAGATTCTTTTACTCAAAATTAGTTTTTTGACGCAAAACGTTTACTACTTTTCGAATCAACATGCCCAGGTAAAAATTTAGATACATGCCAAAAATGCTAGAAATAAATGACAATGGTTAAAAAGAAAAAGGAGCAATCCACCCTAAATGAGAACGGTTACAATGAACTATTTTCAGACCAACAGAAGCAATTCAACCTGCTAATTACATATACACAACATGACTTTCTCGAGCAAATATTTTCCTATTTAAACATTGCTTCTCTCTTAAGCAACAGCCTGCACAGCACCGTCTTGTTGTAATTTCCAGCTGAGGCTGTTGAATCGTTCACGCGAGTAATGCCTTGAGACCTTTCTCCAATCAGTACCGGCCTTCATCATATGCGCAAACTCTTCATAACTAATTTTCCCATCCTGTAAGGAAACAAAAACATCTCAGAAACCAAGAATAGCAATCTTTCTTCCGAATTTATTGCATTTTATTTACATTTTAACAGTCCCCAGCATTAAGCCAGACCACCAAATCCAGTTTGACAAATACTATATCTGTGCCATGTATAGCAACTCAATCTGGTACCTATTTAGGTGCACTAACTAATACTAACCTTGCCATTAAGCAAATTTTACCTTGTCAGTATCAACGTCACGAACAATGGCATTGATAATTTCTTCAAAATTGGAGCCAAGGTCATGTGCTAAGTGTTCTCTAAGCTCTTCAATCTCTATGAAACCGTTGTGATCTGAGTCAAAGTATTCAAAAGCCTTTCGAATATGTTCATCATTTCCTATCTTTTGAATATGGATCGCTACGGCCATAAACTCCCCTATGTCCAAAGTACCACTTCCATCAACATCAGCCTGGAAAATCAAAATGCATTTTTTTAAAAATTACATATTGATGGGTTAATTGTTCCTGAGCATTAAGTAAAAATTAATAACAGAACACTACAAACTTGAACACTGGTACCAATCTGATACGAGCCCAATAAAATCATTAGTCTAGAGAAGATACTCACAGCCTCCATTAATACAAGAGCATCAGAATTAGGTATGTCATGCCCAGCCTTGCGAAGACCATCCTTTAATTCGTCAAAGGTTATCTCACCAGTATGCCGCACATCGAGCCTGTCAAATAAATCTTTTATGTCCGCTACTTCATCAATAGTCAGATGCTCAGCTATCACCTGTTTACACAATTGATACCCTCATATAATTAGATTAGCAAATTAACCTACCATAACATAATAAGATGTTTTATATTCCAAAGCTCGATTACACAATTTGAATTGAGATAAAATAATTAATTACCTTAAGTGCTCTCTTCTTAAACTTGTTCATTACACTGAACTGTTGGAGTCTCGTTCGGACAGACTCGCCAAGAGAAACAACAGGGGCCTTTTTTGGATTTTGCAGCCAAGGATGATCTGCAACCGCCAAAAAATATAGAGTTAGAATGAAAGGGTAAACGTTTCCAATTAATGATACCCTATAGATAATAATAGGTGATAATAATGAATAGAGATTAGGTACCAAGAACTCCTTGCGCTGTCAGACGTCTTTTTGGGTTAGGCTCTAGCATTCTCTTAACGAGATCTTTCGCATGATCTGACACTATGGGCCAGGGATCTCTTTCAAAATCTACCACTGATCGAATAATGGCCTGAGCAACTCCCTGCTCCGTTTCTGTTTCACCAGTTTCAGACAATACTTCCTTTATTACACAAATTATCTATTAATAGTTTTAAATCATTGAATGTATGAGGGTTTCTTTTTTTACTGATTTTTCGGCAATATTTTGGTTGTGCTTGTAATGTGGCAACATGGATATTACATAATAAAACCAGTTAGCTAACTCAGAAACCAAGGACACCCTTATATTGTACTATAACAACCAAAATGCCGTGCTTCATATATGAGGAAATGTTTTCAGAAATACCAAGAACTGTACCTGCCCAAAATGGAGGAACGCCACAGAGGAGAATGTAAAGAATTACACCAGCACTCCAAATGTCGACTTCAGGGCCATAATTTCGCTTCAAAACCTCAGGAGCCATGTAGTAAGGGCTCCCTACTATTTCATGAAACTTTTCATCTGGATAAAAATAAAATAAAATCAAATCAGCACACAATGTTAGCTGGCATCACTTTACCTTGTAGATAATTTAAGTTATGAACAGTAGAAGTAGATGAATTATGTTGCAACCTGCTGGGTTCATTCTAATTTTCTTTTGTCTTGATTACTTGTGTATGTTTGGTTTATTTTGGGTTTCCGAGTGAATTTATGTTTCTGTTTAAAAAAATTTTGGTTTCACTCTTGAGACGGTCTTTGATACTGACACATGCATGTATTGTAACTAACCAACAGAAAAGGGGGACTTAATCATATAAAAAAAAGTGTACAGAAAAAAATACAAAAGGAAACTTTGTTGTGTGGAGACCTACCTGGCTTAAAGAATACTGATAAACCAAAATCAATAGCCTTCAATGGAGCATTTTCCTTCTTGTTGCCAAATAAGAAATTCTCTGGTTTAAGGTCTCTGTGGATCACACCATGTGCATGGCACACCTATGACAGCAAAATATGTATAGAGAAGAAATCAGATGAAGCTAATTAAATAATTCTATTACCAAATGGAACATAGTTTGAATTTAGACAATTGCTATAAAGAACTCTATCAATATTATTTGAAAAACCAAAAGGATAAAATAAACAAGGAAATGGATGGAAATAAAAATTAACCTGCACCACTTCGACAATAGTCTTAGTAACAGTTGCTGCAGCTCTCTCTGTATAGTGGCCGCGCGCCACAATCCGGTCAAACAACTCACCCCCTTCACACAGCTCCATGACAATATGCACTGCATTGTCATCTTCATATGTAGAAACCAAATGCACTATATTTGGGTGTAACGGCAGGTTCTGCATAATTTCAACCTCCCGTCTGACGTCCTCTATGTCAACCTGTGTCCGAAGATTCTTCTTCTTAATTGACTTGCATGCATACCTCATGCCAGTCGACTTCTCGGTGCAAAGGTAGGTAATGCCAAATTCACCACGGCCAAGCTCGTGACCGACCTCATAAAATGCATTGATGTCAGTACCGGTCGGGGCCGGCAACACAGTTAGTTTCGGAGTTGTGTTCGGAGCCCACTTGTAATCTGTGACAGGTTTTTTAGTTGCCTTCTTGGTCTTGGCTGCCTTTTTCTTTCGACCCTTAGTCTCGGTGTCGCATTTGTTGGCTTTTGGAAAGTTGCAAATGGTGTTACCCATTGAGGTCTCAATTTTGTAAAAACAAAGATTTTGAGGTTGGTTATGTTGGTCATGATAGGAATTGGAATTTATTACTATGTAAAAGATGAGGCTTCTGGAACAAAAAATCGTAGAAAGAATAAAAATATCGTGCCTTCCTCTGGATTGCATGGTTGCTTGGGGTTTTGTTTTGTCTAGAAGTTATTGAACTTTGACAAAACCCCATTTTAACAAATGAATAAAACTCTAGAAGCAATACCCGGGGTTGAGATTTCATAGGCTTGATATCGTTATGACGTTATCTGTTGACAAAACAGAACCTAGAATTTGAATTCAAGAAAATAATCCAGAGTCGACTTCGGAGAAAATAAGGCACAAATACAGACATAAAAGGACAATAGAGATGCACTTCTTCTCTTCCTTGCTCCCTGGCTGTGGACTTGGGTCATTGGGTAGGGAGTAATGAGTCAAGGATCTGAACCGTTGGATTGAAGTTTTATGTCCGATTTAGATCGAACGGTTCAGATCGTCGGATGAAGAACCAAGTCAATATGGCTCAAGCGACGCAGAAGGCAACGGAGAATTGGAGCGGTGCGGATTTGCTGAAGATAGATAGTGGAATTTGACCAGAAATGGTAATTGTTTACAATCATTATTTCTCTTTAGTCAGTAAACACCTCCGAGAATCAATATTTCTCTTTCGTAGTCAGTAAACACCTTAGAGAAATAGGAATCACTTTGATATATGAAAAGCTTAGTTTTTCAAATAGTCAATTGGAATTTACAAATAGGAGGGTTCCAATGCGGCAATGCCTGTAGTTTGAGTACCTCAAATATATCAAAATTTACTTTAAAGTTCGAACTTCGAATTCATGATCTTATTTATTCCATATAATGAGCAATGGATTTCCATATAAACTTTAAATATTTTGAAGTTTATTTAATATTTGATCCAGCGTCGGAAACATGAACATTTTAAAATTAATCTATCATATGTAACTAGATTCATTCATTATTAAATCTCATGATCAGATATAGTTTGAATTTATTTGATACACTAGATCAAGATGTTCAAAAATGACTGAATCTAGTTAAGTATGATTGATTAATTTATTATGGGATCTATTAATCACGTACAAATGAACTTGAAAAATCA
Source organism: Rhynchospora pubera (assembly GCA_028095005.1). Classification (NCBI taxonomy): domain Eukaryota; kingdom Viridiplantae; phylum Streptophyta; class Magnoliopsida; order Poales; family Cyperaceae; genus Rhynchospora; species Rhynchospora pubera. The sequence continues at coordinate 343,558,356 of CM051460.1, read as the reverse complement.
TAAAAAATTAATGGTAATGCATCTCTCATGAAATTAAACAAGATCAATGGAATTAAACTTCAAATTTGAAATTTCAAAATATAATTAATAAAATAAAAATGTGACATTTATGACACCAAAAGTGGTGCACGAGAATCTTTTTCCATTTCTTTTATCTGAAATAGGAATTGAAAAACTTGGTCCGGAACTAATAAATTTTCACAGTAGTTTATCTTAATAATCTCAACATTGTATTTGAATTCAACAGATTTATTGTTGGGCAGAACCGCAGAGTTAAATAGCCGACCATCAAGCCGAAACATGAACATATTAAACCATCTTGTGGTTCATTATCTTTAATTTTATACCTTGAAAATTTAGGCCACTTAATCAACGATAATGCATTTATCAAATCTCATCATCCTTTACATCGGTATAATATAAATTATGTTCATATTCTTGGATTCTTATATTTTGTTTTTAAAATAATTTTCGCGCACGTCTAAAATATAGGTTGATTAAAAGATGTCTATAGTATAGAATTTCAGATTTAAATTTTATTTTAAGCAGTTCACAACATTATCATCTATTCCTTTTGAAGTTATCAACATTATCTAGTTGCTTAAGCAAACTTACTAAATGCCGGATGTGGCAAGCGTTAATTTATTTTAAATAAAAATTTAAGCAAATTTATTCTTTTTTTCAAATTATTTTCTCTGATGAAGGAAAGATAAGAAGCAAGCTAAAACCGCTGTATCCTACTACAGTATGGTCACCCAATTTAGTTCTCGTCGGAATAAGATAGCAAAAGAAAGGGCATATAATATGAAAATATATCAATTAGTTAAATCTCACCAAAAATCAACAAACAATCAATGTATACAAATATCTCATCGATACATATCCCGTAAAATTGAATAGCATTATCTCAACGACACATATCGTAAAATTCTTTGATATTGAACATATTTACAATCATATGCTCTAAGACCCCCTTTTCTTACAACCTTTTTACATCCCCGGCAAAAAGCGTACATACAAGAAAGAGCTAAATCTGGAATTAACACGTAAATCTTAAAGAAAATGAGAAGAATCACGAAAAGAAACCCAAAAGAAGATATCAGTTGAGCAGCAAAAAAAAAAAAATTTTAAGTTAAGGCCTTTTGTAGCCATCAATGTCGCCAATTTTGGATACACAAAACCCTTGAGCTTTCAGAAGCTTTTAGCATCCATCTAAGCAGTCACTTGCAGAGCAGGGTCCTGTAGCAAATTCCTGCTCAAATTGTTAAACCGCTCCCTCGAGTACTGCCTTGAAGCTTTCCTCCAATCAGTTCCCGCTTTCATCATATTTGAAAATTCCTCATAGCTTATCTTACCATCCTGTGAACATTCAACAATTTCATCATGCCAAAAGTGAAATAGATAAAGAATTTCTACAGCCAGCTGGCTTCTCAGGTCTTCTTTAAAACCTATCTTTTGAGAACTGGTAAGCTCACAAATGTATTTACTTTAATTTTACTTTCAATCAGTCTGTTTTGACACTTCAATGTACTGACCAATAGATTATCAAATTAATCAGGTCAGGTACAGAAATCCATGCACAAGAGTTATGCTGATTAGGAATTGCCAGGTTCTGGTTTTCAATGTTCTCCTTCACAATTCAGTGCAGGGAAATAGGTACAATTAAGGCCTAAAGTACTTCTAAGTCCGAACCAAGGAATAACAAAACATCAAGGAGAAAAGGAACCGATAATTAGTTATTACCTTGTCAGTGTCGACATCACGAACAATAGCATTAAGCACTTCTTCATGATTCGGACCGAGTTCATTAGCCAAGCTTTCAGAAAGCTCTTCAATCTCAATGAAGCCACTATCATTTTTATCAAAGAATGCAAAAGCCTTGTGAAGGTGCTCATCATTGTCAATCTTTTGAAGGTGGATTGACACTGCCATAAATTCACCCAAATCCAAGGTCCCGCTTCCATCCACATCAGCCTAGAAAGAATTTTACAGGCAGTTGTTATTAGGAAAAAGTACTTTATTTGAAGCACACCCAATTGGTGTAGTTTGAGCTCAAGTATAAATGTTTCAGCAAAATAACACCAAACAGGTCTCTGAATCCTACTCAGGTGAAACTAAAAGGCAGTAGTATGGCAAAAATTTGGAAATAACATGCTATTGGTACTTACTGCATCCATCAGTGCACGGGCATCAGAATCAGTGACGTCGTGTCCGTTCTTGCGGAGACCATCTTTCAATTCTTCCAATGTAATTTCACCTTTTTGTTGCAAATCAAGCTTGTCAAACAATTCCTTTATGCCAGCAACTTCGTCGATCGTTAGATGCTCAGCTATCACCTGTTCATACAATCAGTTCAATAAATAAAAAAAAAGTTGTTTCTTCAAGAGTTACAATGCCTATCTGTTTCGACTCGACGATAGATGAAGCCATTACTACTGAACCTGTGCCCACAAGTTACCACATACTAGGCTAGGCTCCCACCTTGACCAAACATCATTATATACTAAGCTGGATCCCTCTTCTTACTTGAACCCATGCAGTACCAGATACTGAGCTAGATGGTTACTTTATGTTATTACATTCCTTGATAGTTGACCAGAATATAAGCTGGAATCCTCATAACCAACCAAAATTCACCATTAATCAATTGCATAACTCATACAGTGGTATGACCAATAACTATCTAAAAGATCAAAAACTTAGTCTAACAAAAGAAGAACTGACTAAGAGTTATTACCCTAAGAGCTCTCTTCTTAAACTTGTTCATCACAGCAAATTGCTGAAGTCTTGAACGAACTGTCTCACCAAGAGAAACATCAGGTGCTTTTTTTGAATTTCGCAGCCAAGGATGATCTGAAACCAAAAACAAAAAGCGTCCCACAACAGAGTTAATAATTTGTTATTCATTTGCATCCTTATATTAACTATGAAATATAAAGAGGAAGCCAGAATATATTGTACCGAGAACTTCCTGGGCTGTTAGACGCTTCTTTGGATCAGGCTCTAGCATTCGTTTAACAAGATCTTTAGCATGATCTGAAACTATTGGCCATGGTTCTCTTCTGAAATCTACCACTGATTTAATAATGGCCTGCGCGACACCTTGCTCAGTGTCTGTATTATTTTTGGAAACATTTCATCTATTAGTTTAGAAGGATTAAGTAAAATTTTCATTATTTTGCAGATTAATTCATCTGTTATGATACAAAATTACTTATTCATATATTTTAGTGTTTTTGTTTCCAACGCCACCTGATTATTTTTTATGAGGCGATATTGGAATTGTTGTATTGATAAAACGATATTACGTGTGCAGACAAGTTTAAAGCATTCTATTATATTTCACACTTTCATATATGGAACTTCGTATTTCACATATGCAACTTGCTCTGACACAATAAGAAAGAAAATTTGTTTCTGATAACAATATGTAGCCCTTCTACTTGAAAGGAATAAAAGAAAAACCGAAAGGACTTTGCGGCGCTCTTGGGTATGTAATGTACCTGCCCAAAATGGAGGTACACCGCACAGAAGAATGTAAAGGATTACACCGGCACTCCAGATGTCTATTTCTGGGCCATAATTTCTCCTCAAGACCTCAGGAGCCATGTAATATGGGCTACCAACTATTTCATTAAACCTTTCACCTGCAAAACAAATTGAATTGATTCCTTAAGCAACTCTTTCCTGCAGTCTCTTTACTTCTTCAGTAATGAAATTTATAAGACTTTACAAAACTTCCAAAAAAAGGTTACCAATAACTGCATTGCCTAAACATACCTCTACTATTATAGGTAGACTGTAATTTGTTCCTTTTTATCTTTTTTAAGAAAAAAAAGTGTAGTTACACCTATTTGCATAGGTACAAGGTACCAGAGAACATTTTACAAAAAAAAAAAAAAGCAAATGAATGCCTAATTCATGAAAAATTTAAAGAGAAGTAAAAATTGGAATTTAGGTCCTAAGGAAAATACCAGGCTGAAAGAATATAGATAAACCAAAATCAATAGCCTTCAAAGGCGCATTTTCCTTCTTGTTACCAAACAAGAAATTCTCTGGCTTAAGATCTCTATGCATCACTCCATGCCTATGACACATCTGAAATAGCAGAACAAAAAGAACATGAAAACTGGCTCAAGATCACCTCTAGATTTTTTTTTTTTAGATATTTACTTAAATTGCAGAGAGCAAAGGGGGGGGGGGGGGGAGCATCTTTTAGTGAAGAAGTCGCTCTATAAGATAATTTGATGAAATGCAGTTGCATGATCAAATTGCCATTCCTCAATAATTGGAAGAATTATTAATTGGACAACCCTTTTAATGAAATACACATTGTTTTTCTTTTTATTTTTCTTTTTGGAGAAACAAACATTTGCATCCCAATTTGCAACCATAGGTCAACTTAAACCTACCGGTACACCCGAATTATTAACTGCCAAAAGAATAGAAAAGGCAAAGCAGAATGCAATAAATAAGAGAAAACTACTTAATCAGAACTAAATAAAAAAATCATAAAGTAGCAAAATCAACCTGCACCACTTCCACAATGGTCTTAGTAACAACTGCCGCGGCTCTCTCCGTATAGTGGCCCCGCGCCACAATTCGGTCAAACAGCTCACCCCCTTCACAGAGCTCCATTACCAGATGCACAGCAGTCTCATCTTCATAGGTATCCTTCAAAGTCACTATATTCTGATGCTTCGGCAGATGCCGCATAATATCCACCTCCCTCCTGACATCCTCTATATCCACTTGCGTGCGAAGCTTCTTCTTCGAAATCGACTTGCAGGCATACTTGGTACCAGTTGACTTCTCAATACAAAGGTAAGTGATGCCGAATTCGCCACGGCCAAGCTCGCGGCCGAGGTCATAGAAAGCCCCAATGTCATGGCCAGTCGGGTCCGACAGAACAGCAACCTTACCGACTGAGCTCGGGCCCCGGTTATAGTCGATCGAGAACGGGTTCGGCTTCTTCGGATTTCCGGCCGGTGCGGGACCCCCTTCGTAGGTCTTGGGAGAACTGGCGCAGCAATTCCCCATCGGATCTGCTTGTGAGAAGTCGAATTTATCAAAATTTGAGTAGATGGAGATGGATGGTGGGGTTGGAGACTTGAACTTGAAGTTGGGGGTAACGAAGCGAAAGCGACTTCAGGGGTTTTGTTTTGTTTTTCTCCACAAGGTCTCTCGCTCTCGCTCTCACAAGAACTTTTCTTTTTTGTTCTCTCTTTTTTTGTTTTTCCTTGTCTAGTGGGGTTCTAGAAGGCCGACTTGGCCAGAGGAAGGCGAACTAGAGCTCCTGACACTTGTCAGAGAGAGAGAGAGAGAGAGAGAGTTTGAAGAAATTGAAGGAGGCGAGGAAGAGGTCAAAGAAAGAGAAATGGAGATGGTGAATTGGTGATGAGAGGAAAGGAATTAAGGAAAGGAGGATTTGGCCATTGAAGAATGAAGAGTGATCGGAGGAACTCTAGAGAGGAGGGAATGGGGTAAACAAATCTTTCCTTTTCTTTTTTAACTTTTTTTTCCTCTTTTTCTCTCCGTGTGTGCTGAGCTGGCAGCGTATTAGGTGGGAGAAAGTAAATATCTTTGGCGAGTTATTTTAATTTTTATAATTGAGAGTAAGTAAATACTGGAGTACGACGGTGGTCACTCGACCTGTCAAAATTCAGTTCGTTCCGTTCCGTTCCGTCCAAACGGAACGTTAAATGGAAGAGATTTTAGTTTCGTTTTTGAAAACGGAACGAAAACAGAACTGAAATTTATAAACTTTACTGAAACGAAAAACGGAATTTCGCTGAAATCAATGGTAAATGAATTAAACGGAATGAAAAACTGTTACGTTTGACGAAACGGAACGTTAAACGGAATCAATTTCAGTTACGTTGACTGAAACAGAATGGAAACAGAACAAGCATGTTCCGTGTTCAGTTTCAACGTTTGACGGGTATAGTGGTCACTGGTAAGTAAATTTTATTTCGTTATTAAATTAAATGTTAAGTTGTTAACCGCGTTGATTATTATATTATTAAATTTTATTTCGTTATTAAATTAAATTAAATGTTAAGTTGTTCAAAACAAAAATGACAAAGGACCAAGATAGTCACACAATCAAATTAATAATTATATTTTAATTAAAATTATAAAATTAAATTAATAATTTATATTATTTTGTAAATTAAATTAAAGTAGTTAAAAAAATAATAGCTCAATCAAATTATATTAACTAAATGAAATTAAATTAAATTAATTACTTCAAACAACTAAATAAGATTTTATTACATTAAATTAAGTCAAATTATTAAATAAAAGCTCTGATAAAAGCTCAAAAGTATACTGATGCCTACCTAAGCACTGCAAAAGGACAGGCGTGCTCTGATAAAAGCTCAAAAGTATACTGATGCCTACCTAAGCACTGCAAAAGGACAGGCGTGCTCTGATAAAAGCTCAAAAGTATACTGATGCCTACCTAAGCTATGCAAAAGGACAGGCGTGCTCTGATAAAAGCTCAAAAGTATACTGATGCCTACCTAAGCTATGCAAAATGACAAACGTATTCTGATAAAGTCTGAAAAAATATCACATTATATTTATTAATTTTAAATAATTGCAAGTCTAAACTGATCTATAAAATTATTCTTCCTCAGCAAAAATATGTCACACCCACTCAATCCTACTTCCTTCAACATTCACTATAATGGAGAAAGGAAATACCTCCGACAATGAAGTGCGGGAATGGCCATCTACTCGACATGAGTACTTGCCAAATTACAAACATTCCCCTGCCAATCCAAATGAGATCGAAAAAGGAGATTATCATGCGATATGTAATAAATGTTACCGCAAATTCGACTACAATATCCATTCGCAATATGGTGGCGAGTGGCCATTATACACCCATTATCAGTGGCACATTCATGGTGGCCCAGAAAGAGACCGCAGGGAGAGATTGCGACATTACCTTACTAAACCTGAGTCGAGCAACTCTGAACTCTATAAAAAGTACTACACATAACCTGAACCGATGCCGGAACTCAAACCGTGGAAATCAGATCCTACACCCATGATTGTTTACGAAAGCATATACGATTTTCGTGGAGACCACACAGTGAGTTGTACAAAGTGTGGTCAGGTTTTCAATTTCAAAGATACCATTTTGCGTGACCACTACGATGAACACAAGAAACAAGAAGAGAGGGATGAAATTGTAAAGAGATTCAGAGTGAAAGAACAATGGTTCGAAAGGAGAAGAATGGAAGAAAAGGCCGCCGAAGAGAGCCGGAGGTTGCAACAAGAAAAAATTGGAAAAAAAATTAAGGAGAGCCTAATCAAGATCAAGAAGAGAGATGAACAACGCAAAATTGCAGTAGCTAGAATGGCTGAGATTGAGCAACAAGAAGCCGAGGCAGCTTTCTGGAACGAAGCCGCTCAATTCGCAGACAACCCGGCTGCGAATAATCAACAAGAAAATGATGAGGCTTTTTGGAACGAAGCAGCTCAACTCGCCGACAACCATGGTGCCAGTAATCAACAAGAAATGAATGCGGAAGAAGATCAACCCTGGTGGGAGGAAATTCTGCAACATGTAGATGATCAAGATCTCTAAGTTTATTTATTACTTTATTTTTAAGTACCCTGGTGTGCTCATTTATTTTAGTGTGCTAAATTATATTATGATTTTCATGTATTTTTTCCTTTCTTTTATTTTAGTGTGCTAATCTATATTATGGTTACAAAATTCAATTCTTCTTCTAATGGTGAACATATACATAAAACAAAGTGAACATATAAACGATCTAAGTGAACACATACAAATAAATAAGTTCTATAAAAATAAATTATTACATAAATATTATGAATTAAATGAAATAAATCTAATATTTAATTATAAGTTTATATTATAATTATTGCCATAAATAAATTATTACATAAAGTATTATGTACTTATTATGTACAATATTTAACATAATTGAAAATTTTTAATATTAAAAATAAAACCATCCATATCAAATTAATATCAAAACTTTAAATATTAAAATATTATTCATAAAATAGAATTATATTATACTAACATTCTTCAAAATATATATTTAATTAATGTTTTATAATATATTAATTTAATATTAAAATTTTATAATATATTAATTTAATATTAAAATTTTATATATTTAATTAATGTTTATAATAGAAGTAAAATAAAATATATTAATTTAATATCTTATCTTCAAAATATATTACTAAAATTTCATAATATATTAATTTAATATTAAAATTTCATATATTAAATTAATTTTTATAATAGAATTACAATAAAACCATGAAAAAGGCAAATTTGAGCAGTTACAACACTGTTCGGAATCCCAGATTCCGATCTAACGTTAGATCGGAATCCGAGAATCCGATCTAACGTTAGATCGGAATCCAGGAATCCGATCTAACGTTCGGAATCCAGGATTCCGATCTTACGATACTATTTATATTAAACTGATTAAATTGATATTAATTTTATTGGATTATATTATTTTAATATTATTTTTTAAAATTTCGGTCCGGATCTAGAGTTGGATCCGAATCCGATCCACCAACCATTAATGCTTAGCATATACTTTATCGGATCGGATCCGCCAGGAACCAACCACCTGATTCTTATTTTTAACTAAAAAAATACAGTTCTTAAGACCTGACTTGAGGCAGAGGATATCTTTATATGCTTGCTTATGTCACTTGTGAGGTTACAAGGACCTTATTATAACATAAAACATGGAATGTTCTTTTTATTTATTTTGAAATAAGATTGATACATTGTAGCGGTTTGTAATCTTCTTCATTACAGCTAGAATGAATGATCCTGCCAGTATGTTTATTTAATTAAAGTCAGGTGCTATTCAACGAGATTGCATTAATTTAAGACCTACAAAGACGGCACAACTTAATTACATGGTCCAGACTCAAACCAACAATATAAAATAAATAATTGCTCCAGCTTATTTGTTTTGCTCAAGTTTAATAATTAGAGGTTTGGTTTAATTTGTACCATTGAATATAAAATCTATGGCTCCGTTTGGATAGGTGTGGGAAGAAGGGAAGAAGTAGGAAAAAGTATTGGAAAGTGTGTAACTTTGTGAAGAGTTTGGATTGTTTATAATTTTTTTTCTTCTTCTTCCTTCTTCTTCTTCTTTCTTCCAACGATCCAAACGCACCCTATGATCCAAATCTGCTAGAAAATTAACATTCAATTGATACTTTAGAGTTTAGAGGAGCCAAAAATTTAGATCACACAGTTGGTCTCCTTTCCAGGTGTCCGGATTTTATTGTTCAAATTAGCTTATGTGCATTAGTACATAGGTTATAGGGTATTTGCAGGATGTTGACTTTATTTGCAAAATAAAGGAACATTATGATGTGTTACAGTATAAGTGGTAGTGCCAGGTGTCATGTACCGATAAGGATCGGTAGAGATGATGCTTTACTGCTACGAGAGCAAATAATATTTAATATAAAATAGACAGTAGACAGCGTAGAGGGAAATTTGGTTGTGTAATTTATTGCGCAATCAAACTAAGAAGAGTGAACATGACGAGTTATTTTACTTTTTCATAGGTCCATCACACGTGTCGAACTTTTTAATATTAAAAATAAAGTAACAATATAGCTCGAGCTGCAAACCAGCTGTTAGGCTCTTTGAAAGAAAGGAAGTCTTCGTACAAATTCATCCATTACAAGTTGAACTGATGAAAAAAAAGAAAGTCTTCGTACAAATTCAAGAGAGAATTTAACGACCCCGTATGGTTGCAAATAAATAAAACCAGCAACACAATCTGTACCAGTATCACTCTTTTCTCAATCGAACCCACTATACTGGTACACAATCTGTACCAATAATCAGCCCCAATTCTAATAGTCTATCTTACTTCTTTATTGCAGAAAAAAACTACAAACTACTCGTAAAACAAAGCCTACAAATATGAAAATAATAGGGAAAAAAAAAACAACATCCAAGCAAATTCAAAATTGAACTCCACGCATTGATTCATCCCAACCTTGTTGTTGTCCTTCTCTTTCAGTACCTAGGAATCAAAATCAGAACCTTAGGAATCGAAGCAAAGATTAAAAAAAAAAAAAATCAAAGGATGTCAGAGTGTGATCAAATCCTTATGTGGCTGTCAAATGAGCATCACCAGAGAACTACTAACTGAACAGGCACTAATGAACTTAACACACTTACCTTTTACTGGTTTCCCATGCCTCGTGGTATACCATTTCAGCTAACAACTGAAAACCATATCTTGTTATCAATGACACATTTAGAGTTTAAATATAATTCATGGGGCTGCCTCATTTTTTTTAATATAATATTTTATTGCTGTCAATGACGGGCACCTGTAATTACCATCATTAATGTTTTTTATGATGTGATCCAGAAATGCATGAGGGACTAACTTCACGAGAGAGAATAGGAGGGTCCAATCATTGCAAAACAGAGGCAATCAAACTACGTTTCCGGTTTCCTCAATCCAGTTTCTTTCCAAAATTCTTTTTAACAATAAATAATAATACTAAATTATTAGAAGTTAACGAGGTTTGTCTAACCCATCTCCCTTCTAATTGTTTTTCACGATGGTAAATAATAATACTAAATAATATAATATAACGAGCTTTTGTAGAATTCAAGTCTGCAGAAGTAGCCAAGTAAGCAGTGTTTCACGATGGATCTGTAGTTGGTTGATTTGCTCTTGACCTCTTCTCGTCTGACGAGGAAGAAAAGATTGCCTCTAGGCGATGTGCATCCTAAACCAAGATGATCAAATAATTCTTTCAGTGGTGTACTTATGTTAGAAAGATACAAACAAGAATTTGATTGGTTCTGACTACTAGTTTGATCTGGTTGTGTGAATTGACATGACTACGCATGATCTGTTGTTATTGCTTGAAGTGATTTGTGTTAATCTATTTGCTTCTATGGTAGTACTTGTTAAATCTCAAATTTGTTGATTGCATACTGTCTGTAAATCTTTAAAAAGGTTGGTACAAGCTTGGGATCCATTTTTTTTGGTCTTGGGATCTATTTGTGAATATCTCTGGTACTAAGGACATAGTTGTAAATTATTTTGAACTCTCCAAGGACTAATTAATTTGAATCAGCCAACAAAGATATATGGGCGTGTACCACTCCCAAGACAGGGGACAAGGATATGGATATCCCATGTGCAGTTTTGAGTTGTGCTTGTTATTTAGCTTAAGGGATTCATCCCACCTAATTTGGGTCATGTAATTGCGAATATCGGTCCGGATTCTATTGTTAAATGAATGAATCAAAGGTAAAACTGTGAAAACTGGTCCTTCAGATTCAGATGATATATAATAGCAATAATGGTTCAATAGAATACGAGCAAAATAATCATAACTTAAAAACAATAAGGTGGTGTTTTTTTTTCTTTTGTTGTTGTTGTTGTTGAAAACAAGGAAGGAGAAAACACCTGTCACTTTATACATCCTTATTACTGAGCACATTATCATCTTACCGTCCATAGTAACTTACTCCTACTGATTATATTTTCTACCATTGATATTGAATATATTTGGAAAAAGTTATATATTACTCGAATAACGATAATTATGTCATATTTTTTTAAAAAAATTTGAATAATTTAGAATCAGTTTTCTCCATCATCCTATTAAAGTATATTAAAAATTTGACATTTTTCCGTCTTTGCTAGCACGATCAGAGAATACTGTAATATATTTATACAAACTTTGAATTAAAACGCTCAAGGTATTGTTAGAGTTATGTCCTAGAAGTCAATAATTTAATGACTTAATTATTAGTTTATGTTTTGGATGAGATTTTATCATCTGTTCCTAGGTTTATTATTGACAGATCATTCAGGTTGAGGATCTGAATTGTAGATCTCTGTTGATCATTCTTTAGAATGACAATAATAAATCTAAACGGTCCATAATCTTGATAATTAACAAGGAACATTAATTATCATATAAGATTAGTATGCAAGTTAAGTGATGATTAAGTTCTACAAATCATAGGTAAAGAGTTACCAACTTAATTGCATATGTGTATGTTATGGAACATAGCACAGGACTTGACCCATCGAAATAAACATATGGATTGTGTTATGTGTCATTGTTTATTTCGTTGTGATTTTGGTTCTAAGTTTGAGATGTTTATCTTTTCCACATGAGGATAGGTTCAATAAATACTGTCTACCGCTGATTCCCGATAAGGGCTGCTATACGGACTTTATTTATGTTCTCTTGAATTGTGCGGGGAAAAGCTAATCATCAAGAAAACCGTATGTCCCTCATTAATTCACTTAGTGAGTGACGATATCTGTTTGGGCCCCTTGATGGAGATAGATTGTTTGCATGCAACTTTATACAATTATCTCTAGATCAAGAAACGTATAATCTGCAAGAATGACACATTCCTATCTTGGATTATACGATGATATCGTGTGACATAAGAATCAAAATAGAGAAATATATTTATTCTCTTATGCAGGATTGAAATATTGTAGCTGTACACTATTTATGCGAATTGGGAATCATAACGTGTTGCTAGATACCGCTTATGATTATTGGAATTAAATAACGATTTAATTCCATGTCCAACATAGCATAAATCCTCAAAGGGTCACACAAATAGGACTTTGACCATACGTGCATTATTTATTTATTTGCAATAGTGAGTATTGCAAAATATGATAAGTTGATTAATTAATTAAATAACGTTGTGGACCGTTATAATTAATTAAGTCAAATGGATCATATAGAAATAAATTAATGAACATGCTAATCCTAAATTGATTATCAAGATATTGATAATTAATTTTATTCATCACACTTTAATTTAATTAAGTGAATTAAATTAAAGTATAGGTTTTTAATTTAATAGTCTATTTGAGCCTAAATTGAATGCAACTTGAAAGACCTATTAAATAATTGATTTAATATATGGCCTAAGTGAGATTAAATAAATAAGTGGGGTGGCCTTTTTGGCCCAACTTAATGGCCGGCCATATAGGGGTAAAAAGGGAAAATGGAAAAGGTTGGTGGAGAGTGGTCTATATAAGGACCACTTGAAGAAGCAAAACCTAACCTTCTCACCTTGCCTCCCTCTCCTCCCTAGCCGCCACCACCTTCTTGGGCAGAATTTTGATTCTCCCATGAAGGTCTCTCTCTCTTGCATTCCCATAGGTCTCATGTGTTGAGAATAGCTATTCCAAAAGGTTAATTGCTAGAATTACTTGAAGAATGGTGAAATGGATTAGCTATCTCCCTTCTCTTGCTAGCACAAGAATTGGGACATGGCCAAATTCCTTGGTGGACTCGAGGGCGCCATGGAGGAGGCGAAGGAGAGCACCCCATCGATTCCCATGCCGTAGGATCGAGCCCCGCGAATACGATTTCGCGGGAGGTACAACTTCCACCTCTTTTCTCTTGTGTCGAAATAGCTAGGTACTAGATCCTCTTGCTCTTTGTTTAATTGGATTAATTAGTTAGTAATTAGTCACAAAATTAAAATTGGGCAACTTCCTAACAGGTATTAGACTGTGAATCAATACGCATGAACTAATTAAAATATGCCTATATTGTTAGTGCTTTTTGGGAAGGGGTGCATATTGCACATTCAATCATTCACAAGTTATTTCTTGTCTAGTCACAACAAACGAATGAGATTGTTACGTGTGCAGTTGTTATCTCTTATGATTAAAGTTGAAACTTAATTTGTCATTTGGGATTGATTTTTGCATTTCCCTTTGTATTGGTTGTTGGTACTGGTTCTTTGTATCAGTATAGGGTGAAATGTCAATGTACCACTGGTACTAATGCTACTTGCGTAACATTCAGTGTGAAACGTTAGTGTAAAACATTATCCCATTATGCGCAATAACTATTATAGATGCTTTTTAGATGTATAATAAGTATTGGCTGTGCACTCAAACGCAACAACAAAAATTTTAACTTTTGTTCCTTCCGTTTGCAAATCCATTGGATAACAACTGATTTCAGACTTAAGGGAATCATTTATAAGTATAGATGGAACCATCCTTGTAAATGAAACATCCATCTTGAAACTATATGTAGCCCACCGTAACAGTTCAATACAAGAAACAAGACAAACACAAGAAACATCCAACAAAGTTAATATTCAACCATTACAAGATTTTCACGTCCAAATTCATCCATTACAAGTTGAACTAATGAAAAAAAGAAAGTTCTCATACAAATTCAAGAGAGAATTTCACTATCCCATATGGTTGCAAATAAATAAAACCAACAACACAATCTGTACCCGTAGCACTCTTTTCTCAATCGAACCCACTATACTGGTACACAATCTGTACCAATAATCGGCCCCAATTCTAATAGTCTATCTCACTTCTTTATTGCAGAAAAGAAACTACAAACTACTCATAAAACAAAGCCTAAAAATATGAAAATAATAGTAGAAAAAAAAATAACATCCAAGCAAATTCAAAATTGGACTCCACGCATTGATTCATCGATCCCAGCCTTGTTGTGTCCTTCTCTTTCAGTACCTAGGAATCAAAGTCAGAACCTTAGGAATGGAAGCAAAGATAAGAAAAAAAAAATCAAAGGATGTCAGAGTGTGACCAAATCCTAATGTAGCTATCAAATGAGCATCACCAGAGAACTAACTGAACTGGCTCTAATGAACTTAACACACTTACCTTTTACTGGTTTTATGGTTTCCCATGCTCTAACAACTGAAAACCATATCTTGTTATCAATGACACATTTAGAAGTTTAGGGAAGTTTTTAAATATAATTCATGGGGCTGCCTCATTTTTTTTAATATAATATTTTATTGCTGTCAATAATGGGCACCTGTAATTACCATCATTAATGTTTCTTATGATGTGATCCAGAAATGCATGAGGGACTAACTTCACGAGAGAATAGGAGGGTCCGATCATTGCAAAACAGAAGCAATCAAACTACGTTTCCGGTTTTCTCAATCCAGTTTCTTTCCGAAATTCTTTTTAACAATAAATAATAATAATAAAATATTAGAAGTTAACGAGGTTTGCCTAACCCATCTCCCTTCTAATTGTTTTTCTTGCGCGTTGCAAGGTGTTTGATGAAAAGGCAGAAAATACCACAGTGTTATGGAATGTCGTGGTATCTGTTTATGATAGGATGGTGATGCAAATGTAGCAGACAGGTTCTATTTTCAGATGCCTGACCTGACAGAAATATCAGCTTGTGAAATAGTTGGGTGGGTCAATTTGTCAGGAAAGAAGAAATGCAGAGCAAGCTGGGTGTTCGATGAAATGCCTACAAGAGACTTGTTTTCTTCGAGTGCAGTAATCTCAGCTTATACATGGGATAAAAGGTATAAACATGCTTGAGGCTTTTTCCCTGAGATGAAAGGCAACCATATGGAACATACACAATTTACAGCAATTTTAATTCTCAATCCTACCTAACGAGTGTAGTTCTTTGAGGCTTTTTGAGATGCACTGTCGGTTTGTATGAAAATTGCGGGTGCTCAAGCCTACCTAACAAGTGTTTGGTGGAATGCCCAAGAAGCATGTTACCTCTGTCATAATGCCATTAGCTATATGCTTGGTTGTTAATGGCCGCTTTTACAGAGAAATCAGATAATTCTTTGAAAGAGGGAAGGGGATGAAAGAGTTGCCAAAACCATGCCAGTTTTCTTGGTGTATTGACAACTTGCAGGCACAAGGGTTCAGTTAATAGCTTCAACAATGATTCTTCAACAGAATTGTAGATAATTATAAATTTATACCTGACATAAGCACTATGGTTGCCCGAACAACTTGTTGTGCCATTACATTTTGGTTAAGGAGGCATAGGAAATGACCTATGATATGCCCTGTTAGCCAAAAAGACAGATGGGGGTCCACATGCAAGTGGAGTCAGAAGAGGACGTGCGTGGTACGCCTGTTGGAGAAGAGGAGTCTGTAATCATGTTGAATACATTTGTTGAGGCAGAGAGGTTACTGCATTTAGAGAGATTGTGTGAGAGGATGATGGTGGATTGCTTTGTGTGTAGGTATAGTATACCCAGCCAAAATGTACAAGCTGGCTCATTATAATTTTTTAATTAAATCATACAATAACTGGCACAACTTGAACTTATGAAAAAACCCAACAAATTGAGGGAATGGAAATTACTGAATAGTCTTCCAACCATTCTTGCAAAAAAAAGAATTCCAAAAAATATGGCGATTCTCAAATTTAACATAGTACTTTTTCTACAGTTCATTTTCTAATTTCAAGTTTTATTATGTGTGTGTTTTCAATTTTTCTTTATGGGAATTCTCTACCCTTTCCAGAGATATTTCAAAAGAGCTTAACTGTGGGAAAGAGAGGGACAACTAGCTAAAGAATGATGTGGCTCAACACATTTATGGAAGGGAATGGGGAAACCGGGAATTGCTTAGCTAATAGAGGGCTCTTGTCACCACACTATACGCCTCTGTGGCCTGGGATGATAGCCGTGAACAATCTTCAAAACATATTGTGTTCACATTACTGTCTTGATGAATGAGTCTCGCTCACATTCGACAAAAGGACTAATTAGCCGTGGACTAATAAGCTCAGGTGATTCCTGTGCTCCAGTGAGCCTGGCTATATTTGGACCATTCATTTTACTGTCAAGGAACATTTTTGTTGACCCACCAGTCATGTCGATATTTGTCGTCCTACATGTCAGTGATGTCATCCATAGAAGCATCAGCAAGTCGATCAGGTCATTCGTTTGGAGGACAGGACCTATCAGGTTAACAATTGCCTGCACTAGATTTCAGAAGGCATGACTTTTCTGATAGACTTTAATTGGTGGATTTTGCATTCAATATTATGATTTTTTAAAAGAAGTATCCATTATTATAATTTTTAAGTATGCCTATGGGTATAGAGTTTCCAGAAAAAAAAGTAGGAATTTATTGAAATAATCATTGCAAAATTCTCTCTAATTAAAAAGATAAATACTGTAACCAACATCAAATATGAAGGTTTGGACTCCCTGTATGACCTCGGACTTTATATGGAATGTTTTTAAAACATTGAAACATTGTAGCTGTTTGTAATCCTCATTAATTTCTAAAAATCCCAGCTAATAAGTCTATGGTAAGGCTACTGATGTCCTCAGTATCAGGTTACTCTTAAAAAAGTGACAAAGACAGCATGACTTAAATGGTAGGCAATCTTATCAGTAAAGTATTAATTGTCACTTGAACTGGGAACTCGGACCGTCTAACATTTCTCTCACAACCTTGTATTTCCTTTTTTTTTATGATTGAGTAGCTCAGTAGTGCTAGTAACTTCTATTAGCATTTAGCAATAGAAACTTGTTTTGTACTACAACTGTGTTAATGAGAAAACACTAAACAATATCCCAGTGGCAACTGGGCTTTCACATGTCAATCAAAGAAAATGAAAAAAAAAAACAGAAGCATATAAATTGTCATGGCCCATCCTGGCCAGCAAAATCCACCACTAGTAATCTTCCAAAAAAAAAAAAAAAAAAACAAAAAGAGCACCCCAAGTGAATGTACAAGTAGAACTGCACCTACTCTTGCAACAATTAAATTCATACCAGTATACTGCACTACCTCTAGAACAAACCAGTTTTGATAATTGGGCCACAAATCTGATGTTATCATTGAAATTAACTTGACTAGCATGCTGATTCACAATTAGGTAAACATAGTGCGGAACTGTATGCAATAATCTCATTTAATGCTAGAGAATCTCCCTGAAAATGATCCTGCTATGAAGTTTATTTAATGTCGATACTTTTCCCCACAGTATCTCACATTGATTTAAGATCATCAAACGACAAACATGACCGACAAATTTAGGCAATGTCCCCAATATGCTTTGTCAATTCTCTGGACCTTCAAGATATCTCACTTGAGAACCTAATTGATCTAGCAATAACCATAATTTGATATACCAGAAATTAGAAATCAGAATACAGCTAATATATGATTCTATTATTGAAATCATTTAGGCTAGCCATGTTACAGCAGGCCGATTCTTAGAAGGTAGGTTCTTAGATGATATCTTTCTTTTGTTTGGAAAGAAAGGAAAAAATAAACAAATGACATAAAGAAAAATGTGTGAGGTAAAACACAAAATGCAACAAAACCAGTTCCTTTAGGCAACCTAGTATAGCTTGTACAATTATACAATATACAGAACAAACAATGGGGAGCAGAGTAACACAAAACACTCCATAACCATCAAAACTCAGAAAAATAGATGAACATTGCATATTTCATGAACTAAGAAGGCGAAGAACAGGGCTAGAAGAAGGACCGCTTGGTCGGAACCCGACCAACAGCTCTCATAAAATTAGCAAGATCCAGCACTTTGGCCACCTTCAACCCCCTCTTAGCCTCGGCAGAGGCCCTTCTCTCCTCGGCTTTGCGGTGCGCCTTTGCCAGAGTATTCTGAGTCTTCTCAATTGCCTTGGCTCTCTGCTCCTCTAGCTTTCTCTGCAATAGAAAAACATCAGCCCACCAAAAAAAACTTGCAACAAGTTAAAATTATCAAAGATTATCCCACTTCCTATATAATACAGATTGTACTGATAAATAGGTCTGGTCCCAACACCAGCATGCCATATGCCATTAATATGTGAAGATTTTTTTTGTCCCAAAATTATCATTATTTCTTTATAGTTTTCATGAATATCTAATATTAAATTTGAGACTTCTTTTTTTTTTCTTAACCAAATATGGAGACATCTAATGGAGATCAAAGTTTAACTGATGTTTCTGTATACAAATGAGATTATATGGGGAATTAACAAACCTCAATTTTCTTAAGCCGTGCCGTGGCCTCCTCGACCTGCTCATTCTCCCAGCTGTTTATCAGCACCTCCTCCCGCTTAAATCTGTTATTGACCTTAGCAATCTCCTCGGACTGCCACGCAGCAATTTTTGTCTCCACTTCTTCCTTCTTCACCTGTACAACCATAACCGGTGCCCCCTCCTCGCTTCGCGCCACCTCAGGCTCAGGAGGGCGAGGGGAGACAATTGGATTATTATCTGGCACGATCGCAAGTGGATTTGTCTCCACAAAGTCATCCTCACCTATCACAACCAAAAAAAGAGAAACCATAAAAATTAAAAAGAAGAAGCCTATACAAAATTTGTTCTTGAATATATATTTCAAACACTTCAGAAAAGTTATTTCTATTTAAAATTGAAACTCTGAATTTAGTTTTTGTTGTTAAGAAAATGATTAATTAATTTGTAGAGCATCAGACCATCTTGTTTAATTTTGCTTCTGATACAAATGTTCACATAAGAAACCATCTCCGAATTGAGATCCATCTCCCACCCAAAACCCCAAAAAAAAAATAATAAATAACAGTAAAGTGAAATGAAAAACATACCAATCCTTGCCAGACCGTAATTATCAGCGTTGTTGCTATTAATTCCATCATTATTATTATCATTATTATTGTTTGTTTGCATAGTGGATCCTGCGACAACCATGGCGTTGAACTCTCTGCTCATAGTAGTGAACTGCTCGCTAAGGTTTGAGGAGTGGTGGCTCCCGGCCTCCCACGACTCCTGCCGGCGAGGCCGACCTCGGCTCGAAGATGGAGGGCTCAGAGGGTGGATGTCCCGCACTTCAGGGATGTCGATGATGTCGGCGGCGTTCTCATCGTTGCTTCTAGGGGGTGTTGTAGAAGGATTTTGATCATGCAACATGTGTGAAGTTAGACAAGATGTCCTAGGTTGGAGATGGAGGCGATTAGAGACATGGGGTTTTGTAATTGCACCTTGGTGTGTTTTGGAAAGGGATTAATGAAGTGATTGAAAGGAATAGGTGAGTTGGCTGAGTGAAGAGAAGTGGCATCTGAGGAAGCGTGGATTGGTTTGTTAAATAAACAAATACTTGAGCCTGGAGAAACAGAGTGGCAGTAAAAGAGTGTTGAATTTTCTTTTACAGTTTTTGTCCTTGTTCCTGGATATTGTGCTTTTGGTTAAAAAAAAAGGGACAAAGGAAAAATTAATAGCAAAAGAAAGGAACAAAAACAAAAAGCAAAAAAGGAAGCAGTCTCCTCTTTGCTTCGTTTTGGCCACCTGGCTTGTTTGGAACTTTGAATATAACCATGTCGTTGTATTGACCTATTCCAACTTCCAAGAGTTCTTAAAAATCTACATTCAACATGTCTAAATATTATGTTTGTGTCATATTGATTCTCTTTATGGAGCCGAATTCTTTTTTATGGGGCCGTTTGGATGTTGTAGGAATTTGAGGAATTTGCAATTCTAGACATAAATTTATTGGGAAGTGTGTAACTTTGTGAAGAGTTTGGATTGTTTATAATAAATTTTACATGATCCGATGAGGTATCAAAAAGTTTTAGTTTATTAATTTAGATTTAATATAATTCTTTAATTTCTTAATTGAAAAATACTTGGTGGGTCCAAAATATAGATGCGTTGTATACATATAATGAATGAAAAAGATGATCAATTTTACCACATTAATAAACTAACAACTATCAGATATAAAACCTTGTTCAATAATTTCAACTTCATTTTGTGAGATTCATTTAAAATTATCACTCCACAGATATAAGAATCGCGTTTAATACTTTGAATTTTAATTTGTGAGATTCGTTTAATATATTATATATATCATATTATATTACTTATGCAATCTTTAATGGAAGCTAATGTGATATTGATGTGACGATTAAAGATGCACTAAAATCTGCAATGAGTAGCAATTGTCCTACTTATTTGTCATTGTTGTATAATTGCCGCATAGACACTTGTTACGGATTTGTTTAGAACATCAAAAAGTGTATCCTTGTAACTGCAGAGGGTGATATTTTGTGCCACAGCAGCAATTATAGAAATTGTTACTCAAATTGTATCAAGTTTCTCTGTTCCCAAATAAGTTGTTTTACTCATTTTTCATATTACATTTACTAGCATTACTAACTATTGAAAATGCTAGCTAATATGATAATTTCAAACTAATGGTTAAATAACTTTTTTAATTCATAATTATTTTTATGTTTTTGTATTCAATATTGCAATTGTCTCAATAGTAACTACAACTAACTTGTATTTGAAATCTAGATGGCCTTATCCAAAGGGAGCTGCTGATTTATTTTTATCAAAACGGTTATACGTGGCCTCTCTTCCATCCGGATATTTCTTAGATAAATAAAATATAAATCATGTTCAACTCAGCAACTCTGTATTTGTGAGACAACGTTGTACGCTAAGGATATGGCGTATACGTTAACAGCCAAACTTATTGACTCAAAAAAAAGGCAAATTAATATCTGAAAAAATATCCATTACTTGTACATATATATATCTAGCTAATACATTTCGCCAACTTCACGGGACAATCTATTCAGGTAACATACTGTCTCCATTCCTGAGAAATAAAAAAGAACATATTCAAGCAATAAACAAAGCATAGGCCAACCGACAAATTGTCGGATTGATAGATATTTGACACCTCTAATAACATCAAAAACGATGATCTTGACATAAAATCATAAATGAGAAAGCTCGCCTAATATGGTGGTTTAGTTGGGACTAATCTAATTGCTTAATCCATTCAATGAACCCAAATGGTGTGCTTAGAAAAGAACTTTTGAAATGAAATCTTTCATAAGGACCCATCTATATCCAACCACTAACCAGTCAACACGGTCTGATTTGAATTTATCATTTATTTCAGAATTAATAAAACTTTTTTGGTTTCTTCTTTATGTAATGACTAATGAGAGACTTCATAACTAGTACTTCTTCCACGAGAGGGATGTTTTTGGTCGGCGCAGAAGCCTACCTTGTCTAAAGGGGTGGAATGAGGGAATATTCTTCTCTCTTTTTTTTTCTTTTGTTTGTATTTAAAATTTGGGAAAGTTTATGGTACTTTTCAAGTGAAAAAAATCCTCTATTTTCTCAAAATTTGAATTTTAAACAACCGATCTAAGCTATTTAATTTGTTCTTTGTATCATTACCAACAAAAAAATTTTCAAATTTTTTCGAATTATATATGGATCCTCTAATGATCATGGTTTTAAAGATTTTGACAAAATTAGTTAAAAATTTAGTTGAAAATTATATTTCAATATGAATAATAAATTGAACGGATTGGATGGATCATTTGAGATTTGAATTTCAAAAAAGTAATTCGAAATAAACATCTCATCTTAATTTGCAAAGCAACGTGACCAATCCCATTTAATTCACATAAATCTCATCACCAAAAAGAAAATTCAGATTAGCTTTCTTGCTTTATGGAAAGATCCCATTTAATCCTTCTGATATCTTATTATTTTCATAACCTTGGTCAAAATTATTAAATGCATGCTTCAATAAATCAAACTTAATCGCATTATATATTTGAAAAATGAAAATAATAAATTAGCCTTTTGTTTTGTTAAGAATTTTTTTAAAATGAAAAAAAAAATTCTTAACAAAACAAACAAGGAAATTCCGATCATACAAGGAAATGAACTAGAGACTAAGTCAAGCCTCATACTAATGGATAACAAACTTTATTCCCATTCATATTGCTTTCGAGACATGTGACATCTTAACTGTATCACCTTTTAATTTTACTGTTTTCTTTTTTATAAAGTATAAACACGGTAACTATTGGTCTTTTATGTGATAATAATGAGAATGTAACTCTCCATGGAATTCAAATCAAGTGTTGCGCGACACCACGTGTCGCGCAGTTCCTGGCTGTCTGATCAAGATCATATGGATAAGGGAGTCCCGTGCATGTAACCTAGATTGATAGGCCCGTCAAAAATGAACCGTCCGATCAAGATCAGACGGCTCGTAGGTGCGCGACACGTGGTGTAGCGCGCCACCAGATCAGGATTCATGTGCCGCCGTAATCACTTTCTTTTTTCTTATTTGATCTCTAAAAGTTGCTAAGAAAGTATCAAAGTGCGGCCATCCCAATAATCTTTATTGGTCTACGCACTAAATATATATGATTAAGATAAACAATTATAGAAAAATTCAAAAAATGTACGACCTCATCTCCCCCATGATAACGTTCAAAACTCCATTGCGTAATGCTAATCCAGCTGTCAAAAATTAGGACGGATATTATGCACGAGTTTGGTCTAATCATCAAAAGAAAAAAGAAAAATAATACACATAAAAATATAAAAGTAAATTTCTTGTACGCAATATAGATACGCCACAATTGTGTGGCACGCTCTTGACAGGTGGGGCAAATGTAAACTAAATTAAGTGGCATGAGATTGTATTGTACGTTTGAAAAATAATTTGTTTACTTCGGCCGGCGTTAGAAAGTTATTTAATGAAAGCAGAAGCTGGTAAAATATTCTTTTATGATAAATGAGAATTGAACTTATCTAACTTATTTTTTAAATTAAATATACTCAAAGAACCTCTACTCAATATGCAATTTCCTTTACCAGTAGGCCAAATGTTAGTTCTCGTAGCTAGTAATATATGATTTGTTTTTAAATATCGATATTATTATAATAATAACATGAAAATAATAATTTATTACTATTGAAAATTGATAATGAAACAACATATATTTTTAAGTGAAATTTGAGCATGCATGTTCTTAAAAAAAATAAATATATTTCATAAGATATTAAAATTAAATGTATTTACGTAAAAAAATATCAGATAATATCTCCACCTTTCGTATTTAAATCCTCCTCCGAACTGTGGTCCATGCATCAATATCACCATACAAAATGACCTCCCATTTCTGCCACAGAAGATCCGAAATATGTAGAAGAAGCCCGTACCGTCGGCGAGAAGGCAAATACAAAGAGAGGGACACGTGTACTATTCCGTGGGTCCCACCGTACCAATTCGCTATTGCTGGCGCTGTCAAGGACCAACGTGGCCATTTATGCTGAAAGACTCCACCACCATGCTGCTGAGTGTATGTGTTAATGTGTTATTGTGTGCATGAGGCTTTCGGGGCCCTCACGGCTCTCCCATCTATTGCCCCCAGCGTCGCTTTCAGTGCTCCCACAAGGCCACAACAATTGGGGAGCGTATCCTCTGGATGGTTGTAATACAACCATCCAGTGGACGTCTTTGGATACGAGCCGTCTGATTTAATCTAAACGGTTAGATTTTTTCGGGCCTATCAATCTTAGTATCATGCACGGGACATTTATAGCCATTGAGATTAAATCAGACGGCTGAGATCGAACCATCCACTGGATGGCCATCCAGAGGATGCGATTTCCAACAATTGAGGGGTGCATTTATTTATTTAATATATAAAAAAAAAGATAATTGAAAGTAAAAGTAGTTGAGAGATGTTATCCTCTATATTGCTCTCTTCCGAACTTTTTTTTATTGGTTCATTTCATGAGGTGTTTTCATGAGAATAGAATGATCAGGTTTGAATCAAATAAGAATTTTAAGGAAAGGATTGTTGATTTATTATAAAATTAATTTATTAATTTGGATGCACCCATTTTATTAATAAATTTTTGTGGATTATTCTATATTTGCAGTATGGTAGATGACAATCACGGGTGTATAGCTGGATTGACATGACAAACAAAGTGAAGTCATTTTCAGAACTAAGTTGGTCATTAAATTAAAGAGGTTAAAAGGAAAGATGCGCCAGCTAAAATTAAATAGTAGACTTGACCAATGGATAAGGGGCACTTGGCAATTTAGATATCGTACAAAAATTTTCACGGTCCAGCTCCTATCCAATTTTCTAGTAATAATACAAAATGAAGACGTGATGGATGATTTGTTACATTTAATTTATTCCAAATTAACTTTTAGTGACCTTGTAGTCGCTAAAAACAAACTAGGATGACCCTTCGCATTCAAAATAGACTCTGCGCGCCATTTAAAAATTTTTCCTGCCTACTTTCATAACCTTAAATCTGGAAAACTCAAGTATACAAACGATGTTTTAAATGTTGAAAAAGAAACAACATTGGTTTCGTTATGCAGTAAACATACTTTATAAACACCTTAAAAATAGTATTGAAACTTTAAACATAAGAAAAATGTTGAAATGAATATGAATAACGCTAGAGTAAAACACGTTTGACCTCAAAACACGATCCTAAACTCCTATTAAAATTTTAAATGGTCAATCCGAACCACTTAATGTGAACTTCATCTTAAATTTTTCTTTGAGATCATTTTAATTTTTTTTTTAAATTCCCTATTATTTTCAGATTTTTTTTAAATGGAGGATTCAAAATTAATGAGAATTTTAAAAAAATTAAAGAAAAAATAGTAAAAAAAAGTGAAAAAATATATATAATTTAAATCCTCAAAGAGATTTCATTATGGAGAACAAATTAAGCAGATCGAATTGGTCGTTGTAATCTAAAAATTTAAATCCTATCGTGTTTGATGAACTCAAGTGACAAATATATTTGATTCTAACATTACTCAATGAAATAAAGTAGCAATTCTTAAATGTCATATTTATTATGTGCCTTCTTCATAAAGCAAATAATAACAAAATAAGAACTTGGACCATGAATGTACTATATTATTTCTTTTTCACTCTATAATTATCTGGTCGACATCTCAGTAACATTACTTATGCAGTTATGCTGCCACTTTTTCTATGGCAAGCGAAAAAAGAGCTTGACGAGTCTGATTTATAGCCACTAATGGCACCGGATCATGCGTCGCATCGAAATCGTATCTTCGACAAGGATCTTCTTAGTCCCGCAACCGCAAGGGGCGACAGACAAGGTGCTCTTCGTCTTGCTGACAAACAATGCAAGTATGAGTGTATGACCACTCCATTAAACATCTTACACAGTTGCGCTATATGTTATTTTCTGGATCTTTTTCGTAATATTATTGTCTTATGCCTTTTTCCCCTGCTACTCTTCTACAGGTAAATTCTTTTATTTTATTATTTATTTACTTTTCTTCAGAAAGTCTTCAGGTTAAAGCCCCAAACTCATGCTTCTCGTTTAAATATTGGTGGTTTAAAGTCTATTTATTTGTCTGGTATAATTAATATAGCAGGAATTGTGCTTACTACTTCACTGAAAAAATATTAAAAAAAAAAAAGATTAAACCCATATGCGGGCCAAGAGTGTGAAACCAGGACAATGTTAATGTAGATTGAAGTTCTACTTGGGCTGAAAGTTCCTATAAATAAATGAAACCCAATGGACACAATATTTTGAGCCTAATTTTGTTATTATACGTTTTGACCCAATATATATTTTTCGGTCCGATTCTGCCAATGTAAATCTATTCAAACTCAGTCCAATTTCACCTTATTAGGCCTAGGCTCATTTAAACTGAACCCAATTAGGCCTTATCTTCTCATTAAACAAACATCCAAAATAAGGTCAAACTTCAAACTTCAAATTCTTGACTGATAATAGATAGGGGTGCATAACGTGGAAAACGACCACGAAAGTGGTCATTTTCGTTAACCGTTGCATTGATGCACGAAATTTTTATACTTATTGCGTTGATTGTTGCATCCATTTAATACATGTTGCGTCGATTGTTCCGTTGATGGGAACGACCAAAACGGTTATAACCGTCTTTGACTACCTAACTGTTTTGCATTTTATTAAGATGTAAGAAAATAAACTATTCTGCATTTTGTATGAAACAGAGATAGAAAAATGACAGATTAGGTCACGTGGGAAAGGGAAAGGAGGCACTATAATCACCTCTTGCTCTCGACGGCGATTGTACTCGGTGGTGCAGAGGCGAGAGAGATAGATGTGACTGTGTTCGGCGGAGAAATGACGGAGCGACGCTGCAGAAATCTAATTTTACTCATTTCTCCCTCGATCTCTCTGCTGAGGTCCTTTGCAATCTAATAATAAAACCATAAAAAAAAATTTAGACGAAATGCGCGAAATAAACGACCACGAAACGTACCAGTTTCACTAATCGTTTCAATCTGAGACGAAACAATATTTCTATTTGCGTTGGTTGTTCCGTTCCTTAAACGAAACTGAAATCCTTATCCGTTACCGTTCAGTTCCGGACGAAACGAAACGAAAAAACGATTGAAACGACTACCGTTTTCAGCCCTAATAATAGACTAATAGATATACCTGTCAAACGTGAAAGCGGAACGTGGAACAACCTATTTTCACTTCTGTTTCGTTTCAGACGATGAAATTAAAATCTCTTTTGTTTTCGTACCATTTCGTCAAACGAAACCATTTTTCCGTTCCGTTTAACGTTTCATCCTTCATTTACTATTGGTTTCAGCAAAATTATATTTTCCGTTTTGGTAACGTTTATAAATTTCAGTTTCATTTCCGTTATATTTTCAAAAAAGAAACTTATTACTCTTTCGTTTAATGTTCCATTTGAATGAAACGGAACGGAATAACGTTTACAAACGTTGATATTGTTGATATTGACGGGCCTACTAATAGTAGTCTGTTCAAACGTTGAAATCACAGATTCACATAGCAGTCAAATGAAGGCTTCAATAAAAAACAACGACGAAAGAGAAAAAATGTGTCAGTGGAAAAAGCCCTCGTCAAAGTCTCCACCAACCTCATCTCGCTATCTAATCAATTATTTCGAACGGATTCTTTTGCAAGTGTCAAGTGCACCCGCATTAGTGAAAAGTCAATAACCAAAAAAAAAAAAAGGAATTATGAAAACGTGAGAAATAGAGAGCTGGTTGGTAGTTGGCACGAATTTAAGCAGCATTTAGGATGATGTTGATTCAGGCAAAACCAAAATAATAAATTAAATTAATCGTCGGAAATATGTCTGTCCGAGAATCGAAAAGTTAGATCTTAGATTAAGGATTTGGCGAATTCGAATTTTGTATAAATTTAGTGTGACATTGACCTTATTTTCTCCGTACGCATCATGTTAGACCACTCCGTTTGTGCAATGATGAAGTATATTTAGCGTTCAAATATTAATATCAAATTGTGTACGTATGATCACTAGATTATGTATGTACAATCATTTATGTAATTCGATGCAAAAACTAGAGTCGGTCACTTGAACTTCAATTCAAGTTTTAATGCAACTTAACTTTTTTCCCAACAATTTAAACTTTTTAACGGTGTAAATTAAGCGATGGAATAAACATTATGAAACGATAGTTACACCGACCTGCATTGTTAAAAACTTATTCATAGACAGACTATTTACTTTTTTTTTTTTTTGAAACTAGTAAGGAGCACCCACCACTCTTCAATTTTGCTGAAGAGCTTCCAACTACGACAGATTATTTGCTTGTGAAAAGAAAATATCCTATTCGTTCTTATATATTTGCATAACATAAAAAAATATTGGAAAATTCTGTCAAGAGAATCAATTTCTAAATCAAGTTTTAATCTCAACCGCTCATTTTCAAGAAAAAAAATTTATTAGCAATCATAAATAATTGCGATCAAAGTCCGGTTTAAAAATTAATTCTCATGCAGAATTTCCTAAAAATATTTTACAATTAAAGCAAATCGGGACATCATCACGTCAAGCTGTTAGTAGCTAAGTGGCATAATTTTCCTTTCCTTTTGATATAGTACATTTTTTGTACAAAATACATGTACGCTTGCATTTTCCTTGTATACTAACAACGTACCAATAATTAATTTGCATCCAGTCTCCAAGGGCCTTATATATACTGCAATTAACAGAAGGTAATATTATAACAGAAACTTGACACACGTAGGTCTCCAAAGCGTTTCGCCACAGAGTAACCCGCTCTATTGCACGACAGGGTTAACGGGTTTAGAACAGACCCGTTATTATCCCGAGGTAGATAGATGTATGTAATGTAGATATTTGATTGCCCGCTCCGACCAGCCGCCTTTTTTAATCCCCACTTCCAATTTCCAAACCCCAACTTCAAACCTTCAAACCCTCTTCCATTCCTTCTCTGAATCCTCTCCTTTGACAACCGAAAATGGAAGAGAGGAGAGAAGAGAAGCGAAGAGGACAGAGGGTGAAGGCGACATTCAAGGGCAAGTACGAGGTGTCCGAGAAGGCCTCAGTCGGCGCCACGTTGGTCACTCTCTCGGCCGGCGCCGGCGACCTGAAACTCAAGGCCACCGCCACCGACGCCACCTTCTCCTCTGGACCTTCCCTTGAAGGCCTCTCGCTCGCCGTTGAGAAACCCGGCGCCTTCATTGTCGACTTCAATGTCCCCAAGAAAGTAAGCCTTTGAGGGGTTGTCTCTCTGATTTATTTTGTATATTAGGTTATTTTGTGGAATATATGTTGGGACGGTTCAGCTCTGATTTTGACATGAGATGAAATTAATGATCATGGTATTTTAGTGTGATTAGAGTGTAAGAAGGTTCCTGGGCTTAATTTGGTTTGGTGAAATGGTAAAATTTGGAAGTTCAGGTCAATAATTGACTTCAGACAAATTTGTACTTTTGTCGGTTTCAAATTTTCTAGGTTACTTTGTAGGTCTTGGCAAAGTTTTTTGTTGTAAGCTTCTAATTTTTTTGCTTATTATGAGGTGCAACATGTTATGTCAGGTTTGCTACTTAGTCTTTAATGAATTTTAGGGGTACTGTCTCACTGAATAGCGTAAGTGTTTGAAAAAGGAAAAAGTGTTTGAGCTTGTCCTTAATTCTCTATTAGTGGTTCTTTTCCAAAAGAGATCACCTTTAACTGCTGAATAGGAAAAAAAATGTTTTGAACTCTTAAAATATTCGCAATGATTATATCTGCAGTAGTGCAACTTTTGCTAGTTTTTATTGCTGTAAGCCTGTAACTGACAAGATCTTTTTGTTGCCGTACTGCGTGTTTGACTAATTGTAAAGGACAAATAAGCAGTATTGCGTGTTGTCAGGATTAGCTCAAAAAACATTGGATAAAGTTAAGTATTTTAAATAACCTGTCCTTTTGGTGCTGAACAGTCAATTGATTTCCTTATTTTCTTAAACCTTTTAGGATGTGCGCTTTCAATTCATGAACTCGGCACTGGTGATGGACAAGCCAGTGAACATTATGTGCACACACTTGTGGCGGGACAACCGCACTGCAGTTGACTGCACCATGGTGTTTGACCCTGCAAACAAGGTCTCAGTGAGCCATTCAGTTGGGTCAGGTGCCTGCCGCATCAAGTACGCTTATGTACATGGCGAGTTCCGCAACACTGTGTTTGAGCCATGCTATGACACTGGCAAGAACGCCTGGGACTTTTCTCTAATAAAGAAACTGGAAGGCGGCGATGCAATTAAGGGGTCGTACAACTGCTCCAGCAAAGTGCTGGGACTTGATTGGATCCGTGATTCTAAGACCGATGGAGCATTCAGGGTGATTTTTATGTTGCTCTATTTTTTTTTTCAATCTTTGGTTTCCTTGTTTCCAACAAAACTATCTTTTGGTTGTTAAGTATGAAGAGGTGTTTACCCATTAGGCAAGTACACGCCCAATCGATAGGCAAATAAAACTCCAACATTATTTGCAAATGACACCTTTGCATGAGAATTCAATTCTATTGAACCAACCCAGTTGCATAGCTCCTAGAATTAAATTTGTAACTAAGCTTAAGATTCAACTGCGCAATATCCACTCTGACCTTTACACGGGAGACAAAATCGTCAATTTTCAACATTTATGCACCTTTCCCATCAATCTGATTTAATATGACATAAAGATGGATACTGAAACTGTTGCTGGTGTCATTACAAATGATAGCTTATCTTTATGGGTAGTTCCTATAAAATTGGATCAGATAATATGATCCCAGTGTGTGGAGCTATATTCTGTTAGAGATTTATGGGGGGCTTAAGAAAAAAAATTAGTATTCAATATGATGAACTTATAATTGTTCTGGCCTAATATTGTCTGCTGTTTTCAATGGTTTCATCACATTAAATGTATTCTGAAACTATAATTGATGTCATTAGGGCGTTACATATGCACAATTTATCTTTTGGTCGGTTCCTGTAAATTCTGAGCTGTATTTATGACCCAACTGTTTTGAGCAATACTTGATTAAGCTTAAAAGGGTTAATTGACAAAATTTTGACACGCTATGCATCTTGTTTCTCACTCTTTTTGATGGTCCAAAAGCTTGTCCTAGCTTATAATATGATTTCCTCTTGCAGGTGTCTGCTTCTCTTGACTTGTCTGAAGAAAACAAAGCTCCAAAACTAATGGCTGAGCGTACTTGGAATTATGAATTGTTCTGATCTCGTGGCAGGAGAGTTTTGTAACATGTAGTGTCACCGGTTTACTTTCAAAAATGAATTATTATTTCCCTCTGTTGGTAATGTATGATCAATGTGAGGAGTTAAAGATATACTTTTTTATGTTAATTTTGTACCTAATAAGTCATTGGCGAGCCGAGAGGCGGTGAAAATCTGTTTTTCTCGGTTTTGTTTGCTCACTTTTGTTTAGAGTTGTTAGGTCAGGTGTATCAAAAATCTAGAGATGTTAGGTCTGCCAACCAAGATTAGCATCAGTTTTAGGGGCCAAATAATTTTGCATCTTTATCTTGTCTGGATGAATATGCAATATATAATGACGTAACAACTTGTTATCTAGTTTTGGATAAAGTTTGCTGTTGCAAGTTTGTTGCAGTGGTTTCTTTCATGCAAGTTGCAAGTGTAGTTGCATTGGTTTCTTCGCTCTATCTTTTTTGCAACAAACAATTCAAATTGGCTCAATAGGCATATTTGCAAGCTAGATCTCGAGTAGTCCCTACTTTCTAATCTATACTTATCTGCTTTGAGCTCTAACATTTGGTGGATACAGTTGCATTACGTTAGCAGCTCAGGAGAGTTACCATAACTTGTTATCCTTCCTTACCATGACTGTAAAAATGCACGAAACGTGTTGTGTTCTCTGAATCTTTGTTGATAAAAAATATGCCGGAATATGAGAGGAATGGTGTTAGTGGTAACACTGGATCCTGTCGGTGCTGCCGTCACCAGTGGTGAAGGGAGGGGGAGGCTGGCGAAGGCCAGATCTTTTCGCCAGCCTCCCCTAATAATTAAATTTTGTTAAATTAGTTATTAAGTTTTAACTAATACAATTAATAATTTGGTCCCTTGGCCTTCTTGGTACTAATCCAAATGTAATTTTTGAAGTCCATCATCAAATCTTTCTTCGGCCTATAATATTTTCTCTCTCTTTTTTTTCTATTTATTTTTGAGTTTAAGAGAGAAAAATCCATCGACGTTGAGCAACACCAACTCGCTCTGATATTTCGTCGCTCTAGCTCCATGCAACCACCCTTCTTCTTGTGCCGAGACTGCACCCTACTCTTCTAACCTCTGTCTTGGCTCCTGCTATTTTTCTATCCTGGCTTCGTCACTGGATGCATACATCATGGAGAATATTCCTCACAGGCTTAACAAACTCGGTGCCGATGTAATATGATAGAGATTATTATAAATAGAGGAGAGAGAGCTTAGTTTGTGAGAGAGTTGAATGTAACGAAAACAATTATGGAATGAAAAAGAATTCTTCTCCTTTCCTGTTCATCTCTTATTTTGGTAGATCGGTAGATGTAAAAGGGGCGAGTAAATGTCAGCACCTCTATTCAAACCTTCATGACAATGGGTAGATAGATCGGTAGATTACTTTCCTGTTTTCGGCTAGCAGACTTGTCCAAGATCCAATATTTTTTATTAACATTTTCAAACATATAATTAATTGCTTTCCGAATTTTGTCTCAAATATAATCTATTAAAATTTTTTAATTATAAATCAGGTACTTTTCTATAAATAATTACATTAACCATATAATTAATTGCGTTCGCATGTCCGTGCTACATGAAGGTCTTAACTCATTATGGTTCCGATTGGATTGCTTAGGAATAAGAGGAATAGTCTATTCTTAGGTGAAAAATATTGAAAAGTGTGTAACTTTGCGAAGAGTTTGGATTGTTTGTAATAAATTTATATCTAGGAAGAAGCTATTCCTCATATTCCCATACGATCCAAACGGAGCCGTGTCGGATGTGAATTCTGCAATTAAGGGTTTGCTCCACAAACGTTGATGTAATGGAATGGGAGAGAGAATGGGAAATAACTCTTAATTCTCAAATTTGAGGTGACAAATTTTGCGTTGCAACAATTTTATATAAGATGTTTCCTCATTTCTATCTTTAACGTCCATTTCCACTCTTTTTTTTCTGATCTGGAGCACGTTAACCTTCTTAGGCAGGCCGCAGGTGCGGTCAGTCCACCCTCCTCTCCATTCACCCTCTCCAACCCCCTTCTGTAGCAGATGGTTTAGGGAATGGAAGCCAAATTCACATCCTCTGTAGAAAAGCAGTCATTTGATCCGAACTGTCCAATCAATTATGGATGCTCCATAATTAACATGATTAATATCAAATTCGTTGAAATTCGCGCGATCCGTAAAAATCTGCTCGTTAAAATTAGTAGATCGGACGGTTTAGACCGAAGGTCTTCCCTCTACAATCTACAGCAGTGTTTTGAAAACCGTACCGGATATCGGAAATTTTCGGTAATACCGGAAACCAAAATGGTGACCGAAACGGCGGTATCCGATATTGTGAGAGAAAAAACCGGAAAATTTCGGAAAATACCAGGAAATATCAGATTTTTATCATTTGATCGGTAAGGGTGCGGTACGGTTTTAAAAACACTAGTCTACAGACCTTTTGAGGTCCGCATAGGATGTTCATCCGAATGGACGCCTACTACCGTCATTGTAAACTGTAAAATTGTAATTAACGGAAAAAGTAAGGTTAGAAAAGATTGATGGTCAACATGCAAAATCGCGCCCACTTATCGCTTCTCTTTTCCAAAAGACACAAGTTTCCCTCCACTTTCTCGATCCGCATTTTTTTCGCTTGGCGCGCTTTCTTTCCAAACCTTCCCATTCCAAAACTTCCAAATCCCTTCAATTCTCCACTTCCTCTTTCTCTCTCTCAACCCTGCAACAAGCACATCTTCGCTATGGCTACAACCTTTGACGAAGAAGAGGATATTATGCTTCCCTTCTCGGAAGAACCTTCTTCTCCAGTTCGACCCAAGCTAAAGCGCTTGAAAAAGGCGTCTGAGAAGCAACCTTCAATCCACCTCGCTGCCGATCGACCACCAGTGAATCAAACCCTACCTCCTGATTCATCGGAGGAGGCGCTCGATCCGTTATTTCCAGACTCGGAGGGGTTGGTCGACGAATTGAGGAAGGAGGCGGCGGATCGAATCATAGAGAATGAACCACTACTCCCCGATTCCGTCGAAGAAGAGCATGTAGAAGATGACAGCCTCGATCCACTTTTCCCCGACTCAGGCGGCTTGATGGAGGCATTAAGGAGGGAGAAACTCGAAGAAATTAAGGTTCGAGATACGGATTCTCCAAGTTTGGAGGATGAATCTGTAGATCCAGACCAGGATGAAATGAATGATGGTCTAGATCCTTTGTTTCCAGAACCTGGTAAGTATAAAGCTTGGGGAGGTGAAGAGATTGGAGAAGGGGGATTGATGGAGGAGCTGAGGAAAGAGAATTCGGCTAAGAAGCGCCTTAATTTTGGTGGAGATGGTGAATCATTAGAGAAGGAGACCAAAAAGAAGAGGAAGAAATCTAAAGAAAATGCTGATTCTAAGCAGAAGGAGTCTTCGCGAGACAAGAGAAGATTTGAAAAGGTACATATGTTGAATTTTGTTTGTATTGTTAATGTATGGATTGGGAATTTATTGAGACTGATGTGTTTGCTTACTTTCAATTATCAGGAGAGAAGAGCTCAGTTGGGCCTATTGCATGTTGAGTCCCAGAGACTCCTGCGTGGTATGCTATTTTTCATTTCTTTTTAGAGTAATTACTGAATTTTAGAATGCACAAAGCTAATGGTTCCAATTGTCATGTGTAGAAACATCTGATGCTTCATTTAAGCCTGTACCAGTTGTTCATAAGCCAATCTCGTCAGTCTTGGAGAAGATTCGTCTTAGAAAGCTGGAGATACTAAAAAAGTATGATTTTCTAAAAGCAGAAGAGTTATTATTTTAAGAAAAGCTTGTAATGATTTCAACTTGGTTTCCCTTGTAGATCTAGTGCTTCATTTCAAACAGCTGAGAGTGAGTCTTGGTCTGTTGATGCATCAGAGGTTCAAAATATGGCAAAAGATGATATGGATTTGGGTATGGTATGTAGAAGCATCCTTCTTTTATACTTGGTTTTTATAAAAGTATCTATATAACTATATTTTTATGTAAATTGTACAGTAAATTATTCATCTTTACATCCGTAATAACATTGTTGTATTGTTCTAGGGTGGCAATGGTGATCAAGCTATGCATGCTAGAAGCAGTGAATCCGCACTAGAAGGTGAAAAGACTAGCGAGCTTCATAACAACAGGGAAAATGGTTCTGAGAAGCAGAATCCAAATCCAGATACTAGTGAATCTACTTCAGATGAGGTAAGCATGTGGCTCACATGGTTTTGTTGTTTTTTTTTTTAATCTTTGGAAAAAAAGGTTCAAAAAAGGAAGATTCTTTTGAGTTTTGATACATCTGTTTAAAACAGAAAAAGAAAAGAAAAAGAAAAGAGAGATTTGTTGACAATTTTTTAGATAATGAGATCAATGATTTTAAAAATAAGTTAGGTGTTGTTACCTTGTTAGTATTTCCATTTTCTGTGAAATTAACAAATATATGTTTGTAATGAAATAGGAAAAATTTGGCACTACTCATCGTAGCAATGGCAATCATAACCAAACTCAATCAGAAAATGATGTAGCTGACAACAAAGTGGATGAAGTCCCTGGTTCGTCTATGCCCTGTACAAAACCTGCTGTTCCATCCAATGAAGTGTTAGTATCATTTTACAACATCATTTACATATGCGTTCCTATGCATGAATAACATCTAACAGAGAAAAGATCTAAACCTAAGGGCTAAGGCAATAAGACCTAAATTGTTGAACACACAGCAAACAGGCTGACTGTTAGTGCCATTTGTAAATTCAGTAGGAAATTTATTGCAGACTTTATGTTGTTGGCCAAACTCGCATTGAGGAAATTCATCAAATACCTTATGCCAGTCTGAAATATGCTTTGGATGAATTGTCATATTTCTCTATTCTCAAGTAAATTTTCGGATCCTTGGGCATAGCATAAATTTGCATTTGTTTATTTCTGTCATTTCTTTTTTTTTTCTGAAAGCAATACGAGTTTAACCATTTTTTCTCTTGACATATATATCAGTTTGTCATCTTCATCAGATAATGAAGAAGAAGAGGAAGAATATAACGACAAAGAAAATATTGACCCATTTTCTCGAGAATTATTCTCAGTGGATGACAAGAACACAAAATCTGCTGTCCTAAAAGATTTTCTTGATGAGGAGGCTGAGGAAGAGGATGACAGTGACCATGACCTGGCAAGATTCCCAGAAAATGGAGAAGATGATCATGATGATGATGAAAGTGATGAAACTGAGGTGCTGAAAGATTTGATTGCAACTGGATACAAAGAGGGCAAGAGAGACCATGAGAGACGCAATGAGCTCCATTTAAAGTGGCTCGAGCAGCAAGATGCGGCTGAGACTGACAATGTTCTGCAAAGGCTTAAATATAGTAATTTGCAGAAAGAAGATTTAATGGATGAAGTCGAAGAAGAGGATGAAGATGAAGGAGAAGGGTCTGAAGATGATGCTATGTTGTCTGATTCTGGTGCTGGTGCAGGTGGCCCAAAGAATATTTTGCGACAGAACTTAGAAAAGGCTAAGCAGATGATGATGTTCAATGATGATCATGATGTTTATGTCCCATCAGATGAGGATGAGAATGAGGATCATTTTCTTCGTCGGCGCATATCGAAACCAGGGGTAAATACTAACATTTACTTATCTATATTGGTATTGATGAATGAGTAACATCATACAAACCGCACCTGTAGCAACTTCCAGAATTACAGCACACATCACAAAGCATCAAAGAAAACAATATCCAGTTCTGACCGTTACTAGCTTTTCTAGTTCGTCAGAAAATAGAATTGCAATGTGTTTTTTGCTTTGGTTTCTATACCAAAGATGACAGAAATATAATGGTAGTAAGGTTTTTGCAGAGCATTGTTTCCCTGTTTATATATTTGTTTTCTTAGTACATTGTGACTCACCTTCAATTAGGGAAATAAAAAGCTGGAGAACAACTGTATACTTGTTAATTGATAAATGAATTTGATTCCTATTTTCTAAATCTAGGACACCAAGATTACTTCTCCCTTGGAAGATGAAGAATCTAAGGAAGTTTTTGGCCTTATAAAGAAGCTTAACATTGCCCCTCCCCCTAAGAAGAGAGGAAATCAAGCAACAAGTATGAGTTGTTTTTTGTGCTATTTCTGTTCTTCATTTTCCTTTTTCTTAATTAATTAATTATTAATAATATATTATCTTATAAGTCTACCCCAACTTGTTTGGGACAAAAGGCTTAGTTGTCGTCATCGTTGTTGTAATATATTATCTTATACTCCAATATGATTACAGCAAATCTGGATATGCTATCTGTGGGGAGAAACAGCAGCAGCTTTTCAAAGGTGAGTTTATGTCTGGTTGTTATATGTATATCTTGATTGTATTTTTGCATGGGAGCTGACTCTTGAAGCAGGTATGACTTTATGACTTTACAAGTGGCATGGTTCCTTCAAATGACACTAGAAGAAATAAAATTGATATAATATCAGATCGTTAGAACTTCAATTAGATAGAGGTTATTTCACAAATAGAACTTTAATATAGGTTAATATTGTCTGCACTATGATAATTGATCATAATGCACTGCCACAATAAGCTGAAGATGTCTGGCACATGCTTTATATGCTTGATACTGAAAAGTTAAATTGGATACTTACAGTTTTAACATGGTAGTTACATTGATGACTTTCGTCCTTGAATGTACAGTGTTGTTTCCCATGCTTAGTATCCTCTTTTCTGTTAATAATATTCTGATAAGTATATGTTATTTGTTTTTACTTTTTACAGTTTTTTGGTCGAAAAGCAAGTAGTTCAATGAGTTCTTCTCGCAAAGCTGTAATTGGTCGATCATTCATTTTTGGCCGTGATGACAGTAACAGCAGAAGTGGATTATCAACTGACGACCAGTCTTCTGAGAACAATGACCAGTCACATATGGTATATCTTCCTTTCTAAGAAATTCAATGTCATATGACTTCTTTCTCATTGAATCGTTGTTGGAATTTCCCTTAAAATAATTCTAGAATGCTAGCTACCTAATCCAAAATCAGCACATAAAAAGTGAACAGTAAAGGTCAACATCAATTATC
Source organism: Rhynchospora pubera (assembly GCA_028095005.1). Taxonomy (NCBI): domain Eukaryota; kingdom Viridiplantae; phylum Streptophyta; class Magnoliopsida; order Poales; family Cyperaceae; genus Rhynchospora; species Rhynchospora pubera. The sequence continues at coordinate 343,520,127 of CM051460.1, read as the reverse complement.
ACTGCACAACATATGTACGGCAGTACAAGTTTACCATTTCATAGCATCTTAGAGCCATGCAGATTGGTGGACATCAATCAGCTTAATTCCCTTATCTTGCAGGATCCAAAAGAAAAAGATCAAATGCGTAAGCCAACGTCAGCAAATCTGAGAAGCTCTCAATTGAAATCTGCTACAGTTGCAAATTCAGGTGTCAATTCCAGTTCTGGTTCCTCACTATTTGAAATCCTGCGTCGGTCATCTATCAGCTCTGATGAACAAACTGAAGACAAGAATCAGATGACAGAGTCTCAAGCTACATACATCTACTCTGCATTCAAGGTAGGGAGAGGGTTTTCAAGAGTTGATTCGAAATTCTGACATCTAAGGTATAAAGCAAACTTGATACAATCAAATATTCTATTTTGGCTATTCCTCCATCTATAATGTCGAGAAAGGATGGTGATATCTTATAAGGAGTCCTTTTGTACATTACTTATGATGTGAGGCTTTATTATTTTTCGTGAGTTCTGTCTTTTTAAACATGCATTTGGGTAAATAAATTTTCCCTCAATTCTGGAATATATTCTTTTGCAAAGTTGTACTTTATTTTCCTGTAGCTTTTGAGATTCCAGGTTCTATGCGTAAGTAGAAAGTTCAACTTTGTAAATTGTAATAGTGTTTTTTTTTTATTACTCACTAGAGTCCTTTCAGAGCTGTGGCTATGGGCCCCAGGATCAGAGTTTTGAGGGATGTTTGGCAACACCTTTTTTTTTTTCCGACTAGCAACATGCCCTCTGGGGGTGTTTGGCATGCATGAGATTAGTCTAACTTCTAGGTTAGTAAATTAACTCTTAGAAGTTAACAAATTTGCTTAACATTACTATAATCCTTAATCCTTGATTTCACTAATCTAGTAAGAAGTTAAAAAAAAGGGTGAAAAGTAGACTAAGAAAGGGGAGGAAACTTTCAGATTGATTTTTTCTTTTTCTTTTTTTTACCTTGCTTTGTTATTATAAAATTAGGAGGTTAAGGATAGGGTATTGTTTAGCAGATAAACTTTCTGCTGCACCTTTCATTTTTCTTTTCCTTTCAATTTCTGTTGGTAACCTCCTTGATTTCCTGGTTTTACTTGTAAATTGGGCTACCTTGTCATTCCCTATGCACTCAGGTGTTGGGGGTCTACCAGGTTTACTTGTTCCCCAGTGTTTATCTCTGATTCATAAGTCAAAAAATATTTTTGTGATTAGGAAAATCCATCACTTCTCCCATAATTTTTTTCCTTCATATCTGCCAAGTTTGCAACTTGTCTGGCATTCAACGAGTCAATGGACAGTGTGTCAGTGTTAGGCAATAGTAAGTTAAATTGACAAATGACAGGTACCACGGTTTTAATACTGCTTGACAGTTTCAATTGTAAGGTACAACCATGTTGTTGCTTCTACGGGGTTGAATTTTGAGCTTTTGGTTTTAGGTAGAACTAGAGGTTCTGGTTCATCGGCCATTTTAAACAGCTTGGTTGAAAGGCTAATATTATTTCACTGAGCAGCTGTAATTTCAATTCAAACAAATCCCCTGAAGTCTTCTAAATTGGAAATAACTCTCTATAATATTGTTAATAAGAACCCTTTTATAATTTTTAAATATTTTAAATAGAAAAAATTAGTTGTGACTAAGCTACCCTCCCTCTCTCCACAGTTGTATTCCAGAGTTGCTTATGAGCATTACACATTTTGTTTAAAATAAAAATTAAATTCGTGTTCACTGTTCAGTCTGATTTAGTGAAATATAACTTAACTAGACCACAGTTATAGTTCAGAAATATGTTCAATTGCGAGTTTGCGACTCCGACAGTGTTGAAGACACGTACTGTCATAATAATGGAACGGAGTTGAATATTCTTTCTCAATACATGAGTTCATACGAACACGTGTTTTGATGTGTCAATGTGCCAATATTCATCTACAACTGTCATATATATATTACAACTAATCAAGTTGCAAAGGTCTGATTGGCAATTTTTGCTACTGCCTTGATGACGGTGTTATCCATCCACTTCACCACTGCATAAGCTATTGTAATCAGGCAAAGATATTTTGTATGCTAATTTATGGGACATAGGCATGGGAAAAGAAATCCAAATCCTGTGCTGTAGCGCGTCACAGGCCGTCTGATCAAATCTTAATGGATGAGGGAACTGCGTCACAGGCCGTCTGATCAAACCTTAATGGATGAGGGAGTTTCGTATATGTAACAGATTGTAAGGCCCAAAAAAATTTAACCCGTCTAGATTTGATTAGACGGTCCATGTGGTGCGCTACACGTTGTGTCGCGCGTCACAGAATTCAGATTCAAAAGAAACCCAAATCCTACTACGTCATGAATTTTTAGTCTCTCTTATTTCTCCGAAATCTCTTTTTACTTTTTTTAAAAAGAGCTAATAATGTCGAAATTTAAAATGTCAAATATGCATTTACTATTGAATTGAAGTGTTCATGTTTAAATATAAAATTTCAAATATAGAATAACAAAATGTGCTAAACTGCTAACTAAAGTACAACGAAAATTATCCTTCTATTGTTTATAGTTAACGATTAAATCATGATTAAGTGTTTGTTGTCTTTTATACAAAATCTTGAATAGTAGCTTAATTTGGACTGTAAATGTTTTGTGTTTGTAGTGTTTGTTAATTTACAAGCGCTGGTTGGATATTATCAGTAAAAATCTAGCCATGGTATTAATGATTTGGGCAAATATTCATTTGGGAAAAAAAAAGTCTATATATGATTTGTCAGCCGATTCAAAAGAAATAGTTCCTTTTAATTAGAAAATTACATTTGTTGCCCCAAAGAAACAACTTATTATTAGCAAGCAGAAAAAAAAATGGACTTGATTTGACAAAAATAGTGTCAATCATTTGTCGAATAACTTCTTAGCACACACAAAAAAAAATAGCAAGTAGGATTTAACTATTCTAGTAAGCTTTACAAAAAAGAAAAAATATAATATAACTCTCATAAAGCAATAGGATTATAGGAACATAGTAACTCATATTTTTAAACTTTAAAGGGCATCTATCTTTTGCCATGCTTCTAGGCAACACCAAACATGGTCAAAACCTTTCATATTAAAATACCAATAATTTTTATTTTGTTATTTTCTGGTTGTACTTTCCTTATAGGACCTATTTTTCAACCCAAATCGTGGCGGGACAACACTCAATTGACTTCCCAGTTATAGAAAAATTCCTCAGGGACCATTATGTAAATTTCCACCTTACAAAACCATTCACCCCTGGTCAAACTCAAACAAAAGCCCAAAATGAAAAAAAAAAGCTGTAGTCAACTGACCCCCTAATTCACTGTTCACACTCTCCGAAGCCTTCCAAGTTCCAAACTTCCACAATATAAAAAAAAAGTTCCAAACTTCCAATACAACTAGATCGTGTCTCATGACTCTCATACATCTTACAACTGGACCCCACTATCTGCCAAGTTTGTAACTTGTCTGGCATTCAACGAGTCAATGGACAGTGTTAGGCAAAGGCAATGCTGACTGTAAGGTACAACCATATCCATATGGTCCATATCGTTACTTCTACGGGGTTGAATTTTAAGATTTTTTTGGTTTTAGGTAGAACTAGAGGTTCTGGTTCATCGTGTATGTTAAACAGCTTTGTTGCATTGTTTATATTACTTCACTGAGCAGAATCATTTAAATTGAAATAAATCCCCTGATGTCTTTAAAATTGGAAATAACCGTCCATAATATTCTTACAAAGAACCCTTTTTATTATTTAAAAAATAATTTAAATAGAAAAAATCAGTTGTGACTAAAATACCCTCCCTCCCTCCACACTCCACAGTTATATTCCAGAGTTGCTTATGAGCATTTACACCTTTTGTTTTAAAATTAAAATAAAAATTAAATTCGTTTTCACTATTCAGTATGATTTAGACGAAACACGACTTAAGCAGACCACAGTAATAATTCATAAATATAGTTCAATTTCGACTCCGACAGAGTTGAAGACACGTAATGTAACAACAAATGAATGGTGTTTTTTTTTTAATGAAAGGTCATGGCCTTAAATTATTAGGGGGCGTTTGTTTGTGTAGTAAGGAGTTGCATAATTTAAGGATGCCTAAGTGTTTATGTAGTATTATGTAATAGATGTTTGGTTGTGTAGTAAGGACGACTAACTTAATGCATGCATATATTCATGTCAAAAGACTAAAATGCCCTTAAATTTGAATTAGTATTATGTATTATATTTTGTGACCTAATTATTGTTAGTTTTTAATTATTATATAAATTAATTATTAATGATGATAATAAATCATTTTACTATTATGAAATATTAATAATTACTTTTAATTAAATATTATAAATATTATTATTTATTTTATAATAAAAATTATTATTGATTAATTATCTTCAATTAATTATTATTATTAATTAATATTACTTGTTAAATATTATTAATTATAATAATTAATCTTTGTTATTAATTATGATTTTTTAATAATTATTGTTACTTATTAAATATTATTATTTATTTATTTATTTATTTATATTAATTAATTTTTTATTTTTAATTATTATAAAAATTAATTATTAATGATAATAAGAAATTATTTTATTATTATAAAATATTATTAATTATTTTTAATTAAATATTATTAATTATTTAATAATAAATCAATATTGTTTATTAATTATTATTATTACTTGTTATATATTATTATTTATTAATTATAATAATTAATATTTATTACTAATTATGATTTTTTAATAGTTATTGTTACTTATTAAATATTATTATTTATTAATTATTATTGATTATTAAATATAATTATTAATTATTTCTAAGGGGTATTGTTGGGAAAAAAATTAAAGGGGACTAGTGCATAACTTATGCAACCTATTTAGGTTGCATAACTTATGTATCCTTAAGGCATCTTATGTAAGAGGTGTTTGACGACTTAAGAATACATAACTTAAGTTATGCACCTTTTAAGTCACCAACAAATGCCCCCTTAATCAGTAAAAAAGCGTTACAACTTTTTGATCATCACAACAATTGAAATTGGTGCCCTAATACCCAAACAATGGAATGGTGTTTTTGATCCTTACAACAATTGTATATTTTTTTCTCGGTACATGAGTTCATATAAACACGTGTTTTTGATGTGCTAATGTGCCTAATATATATTACAAGTTTACAACTTATCAAGTTGCAAAGGTCTGATTGGCAATTTTCGCTCCTGTCGTGACGTTCTAATCCATCCAGTTCACCACCACATAGCTATTTAGCAGTAATTAGGCAATCAGGCAAAGCTGTTTTGTATGCTAATAATTTATGGAACAATGGCATGGGAAATGTTCAAATATATAATTTCAAATTTGGAATAACAAAATGTGTTAAACTGCTAACTGAAGTGCAACGAAAATTTATCCTTCTGTTGTTCATAGTTAATGATTAATTCAGGATAAAGTGATTTGTTGTCTTTATACATAATCTTAGAATATTAGCTTAATTTTTAGTGTAGATTATGTAGTGTTAATTTTGTATTTAACATGTTTGTCCAAAAAAAAAATTGTATTTAACATGCGTCTATTGGATATCAGTAAAAATCTAGCCACGGTATTAATGATTTGGGCAAATATTCATTTGGAAAAAAAAGGATATATATATTATTTGTCAGCCGATTCAAAAAAAATAGTTCCTTTTAAATTAGAAATTTACATTTGTTGCCCCCAAGAAAAGACTATTATTAACAAGTAGGAAAAAAAAATGGACTTGATTTGTTTTACTTTAACAAAAATAGTGTCAATCATTTGTCTATCTAACTAATAATAACGTCTTAGCACAAAAACAAATAGCAAGTGGGATTTAACTATTCTAGTAAGCTTTACAAAAAGAAAAAAAAAATGAACTCTCATAAAGCAATAGGATTATAGGAACATAGTAACTCAAATTTAAACTTTAAATTAAAGGGCATCTGCGTTTTGCCATGCTTCTACGCAACACCAAACATGGTCAAAACCTTTCAAATTAGAATACTAATACTTTTCATTTTGTTATTTTCTGGTTGTCCTTCCTTATAGGACCTATTTTTACACCCAAATCGTGGTGGGACAACACTCAATTGACTTCCCACTTTCCCAGTTCATAGAAAAATTCCTCAGGACCATTATGTAAATTTCCACCTTACAAAACCATTTATACTCCCTTCCCTGGTCAAACAAAAGCCCAAAATACAAAAAAAGCCCAACCAAACCGAACTGACGACCAAAGCTGTAGTCAACTGACCCCGTAATTCACACTCTCTGAAACCTTCCAATACAACTAGATCGTGTCCCATACAACTTACACGTGGACCCCACTAATTTTACGCTGAACAATTAGACAATTCTCAGATATGAATGGGTTGATATGATTTGGTTATATAAGATATGCCACAGAAGATCTAAATCCAGACGATTTTCTAGGGCACAAAGATTGGCGTCTCTATCTACCATCAAAAGCCAAAATTATCTCTTCTAGCTGCCAATCCTTCCATTTCTCTCCACCTCTCTCCTGTCTCTCTCTCTCTCTTTAATTACGATTTTGGAGCACAAAAAGGAGACAGCTTTTTTTTTTATATATATCCCTGCTTCCTCCTTTTTTATTCAACCAAAACTAAAAGAGGTGCGTGTTGTCAATTCGTTTCCTCCCCTTTTTATCTTCCTAATTTCGAACCAGATCGCGTGCCTAATTTGGGGTTGATCTCTTTTTGTTGGTCTACATGTTTAGATTCAAGTGATGAGACTTCTCTGTGCCATTGGTTTTGGGTGCTCGATTGAAATCGCTGCGCAGCACCTCTCTCTCTCTCGTTTGATTGAATAAGATGCCATCGGGGTATCTGACGAACCAAAAAGGGCTTCAGACCTCCACGGAGCTCCTTCTGGCGCGAGGCCGAAGCTTTTTCTTTGGAAATACTTGGTTTTTCATCTCCCCAAAATCGCCTTTGAGCTTCACCAGGGTTTTCCACGCCGGGGACCGACGCACGCCGTTTCCTTTCGTTGAGGCATTAGGTCGAACACCTTTCGTGCGTGGTTCGGAACCTGAGGAGAGGCTTTGTTCTAGTGTTCTTCAAAGGGGTTTGATGTCGGCTTGTAATCATATTTTCGGTCAGCCTCAGCTCAATGGCAGGAAATTACAAGGTTCGGTCAAGCAAGGCATTGCTATGCCGGTTACCGCACGGTCTCATGTGTGTTATGGATACAAAGGGATGGATTATTGCAAGAGCGGGAATTTGAGGAATCGGGAGCCATGGGGTTATAATATGGTGTATAGGTCGTTCTGGAATGATGCTTTTTCGAATAGTTTTAAGTCAAACTCTCCAAATGAACCAGGTACTTAGCAATCTTTTTGCCATTGCCATCTTTTGAAACATATTAGAAAAAATTTAAATATATTACACATGTATACAGCTTTCTTTTTTATAGTTTAGAATTTTAGATTGAAACAAACAAACTGTTTGCATGGTACTTTATTTATAATGTGTCAACATGTGGTTAGATTCTATGTATTGCTAAATTGACCTGCTGAGCAAAACCGGATAAGGCCTCTTTCAAACTTTACAAAATAAAGCATGCAAGCAATGATACCAAATTTGTCATGAGGCCAGTATATCAAATGAAAATGTCTCAACAAATATTGACAATCCATCTTAGTTTTTTTAGAGGCTCATTACACTGATAAGTGATAACCATTAACTGTGTTTTACATTACTCGGCATTTTCTCTATCTTGTATTGATTTCCTTGTTCTATTTTCTCAATGTTAGGGGTTCAAGATTTCAAAGCACCTTGTTCAACAGCACCTTATTCTTCTGGGGCTGCACCTGAGGTGTCATATGATGGTGCTCCTAGGGACGAGCAGTCTGGGGTTTCTGGCGCTCCTAGTGACACGTATGTATCTCATGTTTTTCTGCTTAATTCATGTACTGGATTCAATTGATGAAAGGCCTGATAATTTGTAACTGTTGATTTTGCTGTCAAATATACCGATCCTCTCGACTTTGTTGTTTAAATTAGTTTGGTATAAAGTTTGCCTTTTTTTTTTTTTGCATTTATGTATAATACTATACACTACTTCATTCTCTCTTTCCTATCGTCCTATCTAATATTAGGGTGCTGCACACGCAAAAAGTCAGAAATAAATATTTTTCCTTATTGATGAATTAAATTGTGTTATGCAACAGACCACCAGTTGATGCTAGGCCACTGAAGCTTCTATCTGGTTCCTGCTATCTCCCGCATCCAGACAAGGAGGAAACTGGTGGAGAAGATGCACATTTCATCTGTGTTGACCGACATGCTGTAGGTGTAGCTGATGGGGTCGGTGGCTGGGCTGATCTAGGCATTGATGCGGGCCAGTATGCCAGAGAACTCATGTCGCACTCAGAATCTGCAATCAAAGAAGAGCCCAAGGGATCTGTTGATCCTTCGAGAGTCTTGGAGAAGGCTTACACAAGCACCAAGGCTCGGGGCTCTTCGACTGCATGCATTATTGCTCTGACAGATCAGGTTTCTGCTATTTATTTATTTTTTTTTCCGAGATTTGTGGTTTATTTGTATCTTTGTATTTGCTGTGTGTAATGTTTGGTAAGGAATGTGCATCCTTTGGGCTTCCTTTTATGAACTTTTTATTGGATTAACCAGTCCATTTGTTCTCAAGTTTTGCTCTTTTAATAAAATGGAATAAAAGGAAAAAAGTAAACAGTATAGGCATTTTCTGTGACAGCTGTTTAGTTTAGCAGTCGGACGTGAAACTTCATCAATTTAATTGACATTTTTTCCCCCCTCATTTTGTAGGGAGTTCATGCTGTTAACCTAGGGGATAGCGGTTTCATTGTTGTGAGGGAAGGCTGCACAATATTTAGGTCGCCTGTACAACAGCATGATTTTAATTTCACTTATCAGCTTGAGAGTGGCAATGGTAGCGATCTTCCTAGTTCTGCGCAGGTGTGTTTCTACCTTCGAGTACTATGAAAGTCTCCTTATGTAGAAAAGCTTTGCTACATGCACATGAGCAACATCTCTCATCGAATATGAAACAAAGAGAACCAAACAACTTGGAAAAATGAAAACGGTAGTCTGGCTGCATGCAAGAAGGATTGTACCATAATGGTTGAATCTGACTGTTTTCAAGAGAGCATCATAATGTTTGTGGTGCCAGTGCTAATTATCCAATGTTGAATTTTATAGAGGGTTTTACTTCTGTCAGCATATCAAAGCTGCACGGCGGTACTTGTGAGCATAGGAAGCTGAATGTTATTAGCATAGAATAAATATCTGCTGTTTTCAGTGAAGTAAAATAGATTTAAACCCCATGACTTGAAAATTGCTTTCTTTGGTTAATAACACGTCTTTTTCTCTCCGTAGGTGTTCAACTTCCCTGTAGCATCAGGTGACGTCATAATTGCCGGCACCGATGGCCTTTTTGACAACCTCTACACCAATGAAGTAACTGCTGTGGTGGTGCATGCAATAAGAGCAGGATTTGGACCCCAGATCACAGCACAAAAGATTGCGGCCCTTGCTCGTCAGAGAGCCCTGGACAAAAACCGACAAACCCCATTCTCCACTGCAGCACAAGATGCAGGATATCGATACTATGGTGGAAAATTGGATGATATAACTGTTGTGGTCTCTTATATTACCGCCTCAGACTAGGTGTTTATTAGTCTGTTTCCCATGTAGCGGTTTTATGGGGTGTTTTGTGTAATGACTCACCGAGTCTGCAATTAGAGGTGCATGTTACAGATTTAGCTATGGAAGTTGTGCCCCAGAGAACTACGGATAGTAATGGGATATTGTTTAGCATTGTATACTCAGAGAGTATTAACATCCTGTGGTGGTGATTCATGGGGCAGCAAAAATACTTTTTCTATTTGATATCGTCACACTCTTGGTGTGGAGTTGTGTATAGGAGGCTTTGTTAGGTGTTTACATAATTTGAAATTAGTTTATTAGAGCTTGTGGAAGGCAAAAAAAACCTTTTGTTGTTACACGGAGGATGTTTATTTCCTTAAGAATTTGTGGTCTTCATTATTCTTAGAAACTTAAAATTCAGATTGTTTTGTATTTGCTATTGGTTAGATCAGTGTTGCTTTAATTTATCACACCGCCTTGCATGGAAAGAACGAACATGACCACTAGCTGGTAAATAGCAAGTAGTGTACTATTAGAGCTTTCGTTTTCGATCTGTTGTGTGGCCATCTCTGCTTAATTTTTTTGGATGTGTCCGTTTGGATTTCATTTGAGAAGAAGGGAATAAGAAAATAAATTTATTATAAATAATTTAAATTCTTCATAAACTTACACACTTCCCAATACTTCTTCTCAATTCTTTCCTTCTTCCCACACCTTATCCAAACGGAGCCGAAAAAGTTTAATATGCACCATAGTGCATAGGACATTTCGTGCACTACAGACTTTTTCGAAAATATTTTTGTAAATTGACAAATCTAATTTAACCAATCTAATCTATATATTGAGATCTCATACCAAACCAAAATATACAATTTTTGAGATTTTATTACTATTTTTTTCGAATTTTTTAAAATATGCCATTTTTGGAATGTTGTACTATTTAAAATTTTCCAAAAATGTCATGTTTTAAAAAATTCGAAAAAAATAGTAATAAAATCTCAAAAATTATAAAATTTGATTTTATATGAGATTCCAATATGTAGATTAAATTGGTAAAATTAGATTTGTCAATTTACAAAAATAATCCAAAAAAAGTCAACGGTGCACAGAATGTCCTATGCACTATAGTGCATATTAAACTTTCTCATCATATATATATATATATATATAATTTTTTTTCGTTTGGATGTGTAGTATCATTGTTGTTGAACCTCCGTGTTATTGGATGGGGCATCCCTGATTAGGTGGCTATGTTTACATAAACTATATGATCTCAACTGAGGGTCAAAGCTGCTTCTAAAGAAAATGGAAAATTCAGAATTGTTACAACCATCAAATAATTCTGGACAGCTGGTCATAAGCTCAAAATAATATGGTCAGTTGGTCACTATCTGAGAACAAACAAATATAATAATAAAAAGGAGCACAGGACTGCACAACAGCTTTATTTGTCTAACTCCCCCTCCCCCCCTTTGGGATTCAAATCCTGTGTCGCGCAATATACCGTGTAGCTCACAAAATGACAAAACTGCTAAGCCATAGATTCCGGACCCGAATCCGCTGTAGCGCGGGACACCGTGTAGCGCGCGTACGAGCCGTCTGATCTTGATCGGACGGTTCATTTTTTCTAGCACCAGATCTGAATTCATGGATCCCACCTTAGCCAAGCTAGAAAGTGAAAACTGAATTCCTGAGAAAGTTTCGTTTGACACCTCATTCATCTAAATACTTACTAGGTAGCTACCGCCTAGAGTTTCTAAAAAAAAATATTTTTGGAATCCTAATACTTAAGGGTGCGTTTGTTTGTGTAATAAAGAGTTGCATAACTTAAGGATGCTTAAGTATTTATGTAGTGTTATGTAATAGATGTTTGGTTGTGTAATAAGGATGACTAATTTAATGCATGTATATATTCATGTCAAAAGACTAAAATGCCATTAAATTTGAATTAGTATTATGTATTATATGTTGTGACCTAATTATTGTTAATTATTAATTATTACAAAAATTAATTATTAATGATGATAATAAATCATTTTTACTATTATGAAATATTAATAATTACTTTTAATTAAATATTATAAATATTATTATTTATTTTATAATAAAAATTATTATTGATTAACTATCTTCAATTAATTATTATTAATATTTAATATTACTTGTTAAATATTATTAATTATAATAATTAATCTTTGTTATTAATTATGATTTTTTTAATAATTATTGTTACTTATTAAGTATTATTATTTATTAATTAATATTAATTAATTTTTAATTATTATAAAAATTAATTATTAATGATAATAAGAAATAATTTTATTATTATGAAATATTATTAATTATTTTTAATTAAATATTATAAATATTGTTAATTATTTAATAATAAATCAATATTGTTTATTAATTATTATTATTACTTGTTATATATTATTATTTATTAATTATAATAATTAATATTTATTACTAATTATGATTTTTTAATAGTTATTATTACTTATTAATTATTATTATTTATTAATTATTATAGATTATTAAATATAATTATTAATTATTTCTAAGGGGTATTGTTGGAAAAAAAATTAAAGGGGACCAATGCATAACTTATGTACCCTTAAGGCATCTTATGTAAGAGGTGTTTGGTGACTTAAGGATACATAACTTAAGTTATGCATCCTTTAAGTCACAAACAAACGCCCCCTAAATGCATTCATACATGCAACTAAAATTACATTGATGCATTATAAAATAAAATTTTAAAATGTTTCTCTTATTCTGTAAACCTATATTTAATCTAATTAATGTTCTTACATTATACAGCTATGCAAATCATCTGCTATAACCTATATTAAACTCAATTAGTTTTATATGACTAAAATTTTTAATTAGCAAGCATACAATTTCAAATTAACAATTGACTGCAAATAAAATAATGTTGAAACTTTAGAAAATTGAACTATAATAGATTTTCATACTCTGACAATTTTAATATAAAATATTTTGAATGATTACTGATTCATGTAGAATAAATGAAAATATTATTTTCTTAAACAATAACATCGGAAACGAAGTCAGCATGCCAAAATTTCTCAGAAAGTCGAATTTTTGTACATCATTTTTTTAGTAAACATTCAAATTAATGGCGTTCTTATCAATTTTGATAATTTTAGAAAACTAAAACCTTAATAAACCGCTTATTTTGTTCTAATAAAGGGCATATGTGAAAGAAACAATTGTCCCTACCTAGGGAATCGTATCCTCTACCAACCTGCAAAAAGTTGGTAGAGTGCTCACGTCTTGTCTGAATCGTTGGATGAAGATCTAACGGAACTCACAGAGACAGGAAAAAATCGCTCAAATCCACCCTGCCCGTCTGCCCGAGTTCGCATTCCCTCTTAAAAAAAAATTTATAACTCTCTCGAAACTTCGTCTGCTCCGCCCCGCTTTGATTGCCATCTTGAGAGAGAGAGAAAACGAAAGAACCCGAGAGAGAAAATTCTGACGGTTGAGAGAGACTAAACCTGACGGCTTCGCCTGATTTAGTCACAATCCGACGGCTCCGACTGAAATTCGAGAGAGACTAAACCCTAGAAACAAAGAGAATGCGCGACTCTCCGACGGCTGCGCCTAGCCACCTTCGATTTCGTAAAATCGAGTTCTTCTAGGTTCGTTTGTTCACCTTGTGTTATTTTCTTGATAATTTTGTTGAATTTAAATAGTATTTTTCAGTTTTTTGAATTTAGAAATTTCGATTTTGTTTGTTATCTTTTCTTGCTTTTTGTCTGAACTAAAGAAAATTGATTAGTTAATACTAAGGCCTGACTTGTAAAATTTCGTAATTTGACATTTCACCTTGATCATCACAGTGTTCATATCTATCGAGTATTATTGTTTTTTCTTTCTTTTTCTAACTTATGTGAATCAAGTTGCAAGAATTCTGATTTTGAGTAGTTAATTTTATAATTTCAAACCTCTTATAAAGGTATTCTCTCTTCACTACTTTTTGATGTTTCTATCTGAGTACCCCTATAGTATACTTCATTTCTTTAATTAATTTGGATAGGCATGCTTGGGTCCATAAAGCTTCCTTAATCCCTACCCGTCTAGGGCCTTTGACACGGCTCACTGCTCTAGGTGCCTGATTCCTTGAGGTGGAAATGGTAGTTGGCTTTCTTTGCTATTTACATTATTTTAATAATGTTATTTTTGTCAAAAAGATATTATTAAGATTAAAAGATAGCACAGCTCAGGTTAACTGATGTATTTCAAATTATGCATATATTCTGTGACCACATGGACATGGACTTGTGTCAAATTTCTTACTAAATATAAATGAATTAAATAAACATGCGGTAATAATATTTGTAATTACCTGCCAATTTTGATATTTGAATTGCAAAGGTAGCATGTACTTCAGGGAAATCGACAGAGTTCTCAGACTGGGAGGCTATTGGGTGCTGTCAGGTCCACCTATAAACCGGAGAATATTCTACAATGCATAACCGGAGAATATTGAGCTATTGCCATTCCCCAAGAAGCTCAACTCTAGTCCTCCAAGGATAGCTAGTGGCTTAACACAGGGAGATATGGCAACATAATGGATATGAATGCTGGTATGGGTGGGTTTGCAGCTGCAATCGAGTCCCCTAAGTTGTGGGTCATGGATGTTGTAGAAACAATTTCTGATATATCTACGTTGGGTCTTGGGTGTAATCTTTGAGAGAGGATTGATAGGGATTTATCATGACTGGTATTCTTTTTTTTAATTTTTAACTTTGTTTTATACAGTATTTTTTAGCTTGTGATTAGTTTCTGTCTTGTAGACAATTTTTAATAGAATTTGGAGTTGTAATGGATATTTAGTAGTATGTATTTGCTATGGATAATTAGCTATTTCTTCAATTCACGTGAAGTTTGCTATTTGTTTATACTAGTTTGAATTTGAAGTTTGCTATTTGTAGATAATTTGGAGTTGTAATGAATTTGAAATTTTCTATTTGTAATGGAAATTTAGGCGATGCCTTGCTGCACTTCTGTGTCTTGCCATATTTTTGCCTATAGAAACATTGTGTATATACCAACAAACATACATAGTGCCTACATGCATTGTCTATACCGGCCTTTGAAAAACATAATCTATTTCCCACTCTCTCAATATGAATTGCTCAGGGAGCACATTATTATTAAATAAATGTACTTATCACAACATACATTTTAATCCGTTGGTCTGGTGGATCCCATACAACTCAAATCGATGTAATTCAACGACTCACTGGAGTACGTTATTCTTGATCACAATATGTACCGGCCTTAATTTGACAGAATCATTACCATGCTCCATTCTCCAATGTTATCTTCTGACACGCAACTAAGCGGTACACAGTCTCACTACAAATTAAGCACCGTCAGAACTCATAGTTCCTCTTCTCCCTCATGACACAAGATGCGTGAGCACAATCATAGCTCCTCTTCAATGGGCATAGCTTCTCGGGACGAACATCTGCTGGCAGCTTTGCACTTGCTCCTTTTTTCAGCTCTCACTCTCTTTGGATCTCACTCTGGAAATAAGTAAAAGATGACATATGGTATTGATTTCAGGTGCACACATATAGGTTGTACAGACACAATGATATTACTATTAACTTT
This sequence comes from Rhynchospora pubera, assembly GCA_028095005.1. NCBI lineage: Eukaryota > Viridiplantae > Streptophyta > Magnoliopsida > Poales > Cyperaceae > Rhynchospora > Rhynchospora pubera. The sequence goes on along the minus strand of CM051460.1, from coordinate 343,504,798 downwards.
TTACTCTTTCTTTGATCTAATAATACCACGTAGGATGGAATATGTCAACTGTACAATAATTCAAATCAGATACTCTATCAATGCAAAACAATAAATCCCTTATCTGTCATTGTTGCTCTAAAATGTGAAACCTTACTATGCTAATTTAGGCTAGGTCAGAGTTGTGCCATTAAGCTGTAACAAAGATTAGCTTGTTCTGTCATACGTTTATTAGCATTTATTTATTTACCAATGCTCAACCCATTAATCTGTAACAAAGATTCTGATAAGAAAAGCTAAAAACTCACCTCATCCTTGCTTCCCAAAGCAGTGATGAAGTCCTCGCTGTCCTCCCTGCCAAACTTGCTTATGTGATAATCAAAATTTAAAAGTCAAATTTGATTGTATAGACTCAGTTAGTACGCTTGCTAAACGAGAGAGAGAGAGAGTTGCCGAGAGGTGGAGACAGATCGCAGAGAGAAGGTCGGTGAAGGAGTGTGAGAGGGAGGCGTAGGGCCTCGTGGGCGATGGCCAAGAGAGGAGGAGCGCAGAGAAATATAAAATAGTTTTTTTTTTCAGAGTAATTGAAGAAGAGGGCAGTCGGCCAGTCGGGTAGGGTCGTATTATTTTTTTTTCTCGCGCGTGCCGTTGGATTCTAATCCAATGCTCCAAAATAGGGGTCGGCACTCTCCCAACCTTTTAGAGGTGGGTAGAGAATACGATTCCCCTACCTAGTTCCACTCTCCCAATTCCCAAAGGTAATTACTACTTACCATCCAACTCTTTGTCATCTACGCCATCCAGCAGGCTCTTTCCAGCCTTCCTGTCCACCCTTCGTTCGGCCCAATGACAGCCCAACCTCTGCCTCCATCCATGTCACGTGATATCATGTGAGAAAGATATTTCTTTTTTTTTGAATTCTATTCTTTCCTCTTTCTCCCGATCTGCTCCACCAATGGCGATTTGGATTGCGATGAGCTTCAACAATGGCGGAAAGATCTAAATTCTCTCTAAATTTTGTGCAATTAAATCGTCTATTACCTTTTCTACTCTCTTCTCTGCCGATATCTCTTGTCTTTCTCTAATTTCTCAAAAATCACATCTCAATAGACTGTAGATTGTAGATTAATCTGATTTTTCTACTTCTGGTTATCAAGCTTTGCTAATACGAAGAGGAATCAATTACCTTCGAGAGTGATGTCTGGATCAGGTTAGTATTTCTTTCAATTTTGATATTTTTTTATATTCTAAATGGTTAAATATTGGATCGAGACTCTTATTCTTAGATTAGAACTCTGATGAAGCTATATTAACAACAGATTTGTTATTTTCAAGTTGCAATTAATCTTCACAATTGTGAACTGATGGATTGAATTATTGTCCTATATAGATTATGTTACTTTTTGTTTGAACATTATTGTGTTGATTGTAGATTTTAATTATAATTTCACTCTCATATTGTTTTAATTTTGTGCTAATAGCATGAAGAGAATGTTGGAATTTACTTTTGGTCGAGTTGTGTTCGATTTATTTCACATAAATGTTCAGTTTATTTTCCTATGTGTTTATTTTTTATATGTTATTATGGTCTTTTCTATATATCCAGTTGGTAATTAATTCTTATAAGTGTTCAGATTGTTTCATACTAGTGTTATATTAAATGTCTGTATTGTTTGAATGTTGTATTTGATTATATTTTTATTTCTGACATGGTATAATTGTTGTCTTTATATGAATTGATTTGAAGCTTACCTGGGATATACACTTCTATTCTTTTTCCCTTTTAAGGTTGATGTTGGTCTTGATGATCATGTTCTAGGATATCATTTGATTAAGGATACTGGCACTACATTGAAAGGAATTATATAGCTTAGGTATGTAATAAATCTTATCTTATTTCTTATATGCCAAAATGATTACTTAACAATTGTATGTGTTCAGTTTGTGTTCACAAGTGCTCAATTTGTGGCCATCTTTTGTTTTCGTCAAGCACATTTCTGAAAGTGTTATGTATTGCATGGTCTGAAATGATATCTTAGCAGTTGTATGTGTTCTGTTAGTTACCATAAGTGTTCAGTTTGTGACCATCTGACGTTATTTCATTAAGCTAATTCTGAAAAGTATTATGCATGGCACTGTCTGAAAATGATTCCTTAGCAGTTGCAAGTGTTTTGTTAGTTGCCATAAGTGTACAATTTGTTACCTTCTTATGTTAAGTCATGAATATAATTCCAAAAGAATTATGTATTGTACGGTCTGAAATGATTACTTAGCAATTGCAAGTGTTCTGTTAGTTATCGTAAGTGTTCAATTTGTGACCTTCTTATGTTAAGTCATGAATCTAATTCCGAAAGTGTTATGTATTGCACAGTTTGAAATGACTACTTAGTAGTTGTAAGTGTTATGTTAGTTACCATAAGTGTTCAATTTGTGACCACCTTTATGTTAAGTCATGAATCTAATTTCGAAAGTGTTATGTATTGCACAATTTGAAATGACTACTTAGCAGTTGTAAGTGTTATGTTAGTTACCATAAGTGTTTAATTTATGACCATCTTTATGTTAAGTCATGAATCTAATTTTGAAAGTGTTATGTATTGCACGGTCTAAAATGATTACTTAGTAGTTGTATGTGTTCTATTAGTTACCATAAGTGTTCAATTTGTGACCATCTAATGTTATTTTATTAAGCTAATTTCGAAAGTATTATGTATTGCACAGTCTTAAATTATTACACAAATTCTATTTGTTATATTAGTTACTCTAAGGGATCATTTCACTAACATTTTATGTTTGTCTGTATTATGTATTCCACAGGTTTGTGTTGGAATGGAGTCTTGTTGCTGCCATTATTGTTTTTTTCCCCTACAATTCTTAAAAACTGAATTGATATTGTAGTTGTTAGAACTTTGTAATTTGTGGTTTATTTTATGAACATGTATGTGCTTGTTGTTATGGACAAATGTTTTTTTAGGTTATTTATTTTTTTTAACATGAAATGCTTCGTGAATAGTTTGTTTTGTCATTAATTGAACGGTTTGTCATGTGATTGAAAATTTGTATGTGTGGTTAACAAATTGGTATCTCTAGATGCATCGATCTCAGTTGAATGGATGGATTGCGGTGTCCAATTGAACATATAACTCATATTAACTCTTTTCTTGAGGTTATAATAGCATGAAAAAAAGTAAAATATTAACTGAACACTTTGTGTCGTCTAACTGAACAAATAAACTTGTAAAAAAAAAACTGAATAAATAAATTTGTCATATTGATGACGTGTCACAAATGAGCTCTAGAAAAGTGCGCCAAATTTCTTGCCAAAAGTTGGGAAAACGCTGCAAAAATTGAAAAATTCTATGCAAAGTCGCCCAGGTCATCAGAATAGCCCACCAACAGGCCCATTTTTGCGTGCTGGATCCGTTGGATGACTCGGATGACTAATGAGTGGATGACGGTTATCAGCTCCGATTCCCAAATGCCAAAGGCTCCGTTTGGATGGTGTGAGAATAAGAGTAATAAGTGAAGAAGTATTGGGAAGTGCGTAATTTTGTGAAGAGTTTGAATTGTTTATAATAAATTTGAGAGTACGAATAAGCTATTTCCTTATTCCTAAGCTCATCCAAACACAGCCAAATTGATTATCTAAAGTTCAATATAATTCTAAATAAGGTGCCAAACCAAACTTTCTCCAGAATTCAGTTTCCAGCTTGAGTAAGGCTCCGTTTGGATAGGTGTGGGAAGAAGGGAAGAAGTATTGGGAAGTGTGTAACTTTGTGAAGAGTTTGGATTGTTTATAATTTTTTTTCTTCCTTCTTCCTTCTTCCTCCTTCTTCTTCTCTCATCCAAACAAACAGGGGCGGATCTACCACCGGGGCGGGTGGGGCTAGAGCCCCACCTCACGCCGTCGAGCCATTGGAGCCCCCCTTTAGCCCCAGCTAATTTTTTCTGCCATTGGAGCACTCAAAAGTGAGGCTGAAGACTTAAACAGAGGTTGTCAGACCCACCTAGATATTTTTTCTAGATCCGCCACTGCAAACAAAAGCTAATAGGACCGCTTAGCAGTTTTGTCATCTTGTGCGCTATACGGTATACTGCGACGACACAGGACTTGGATCCCCCTCTTTGTACCTCATGTCCCATTCAAGTTTTGTCGAATAGCATATTCAAACTCAATAATTTATATTTATCCCTTTTTTTTTTTGGGGTAGGCAATGAGCTTAAAGAGGCACCTGTTGGTGAGGTCCCTTTAGTATTTATTGCCATCTTAGAAAGCTTAATTAATCTTAGGAGATCGACGATTAGTTTGGTCGTTTAACTTAATTTGCTACTGGTTGGCTTTCAATTTGGTACGTGTGGGTACAAGGGACATATCACAATTCACAAGGACAACTTTTTCATGGTAGAGACGTACAGCTTTTACCTTTTGTGCATCATGTTCGTATCGTATGCAGTCTTTCTTTCACCCTTGATCTACTCCAAAATTGTTTGTTTGTGTATTTATGTACGAGGTATAAATGCACGTAAATAACTCCTATGGAACTGCTTTTATTAATTTATTCACATTTTGGCTTTTTTTTTTTAAACTTTTTAGTTAATTGTTTGTATTTATTTATTTCTTTCAACACAGCAACCACGAGAATGTGGTTAGTTTCAGCGATAAATAAAAATTTTGTGGATCGAAAATTCAATTTTAAATAGATTGATTACGTTTTGAAATGAAAATTAATTACAATTTGCGTACAAACTGGACACGACTTTGTCAGTCTTAAATGCGTTGAAGTTGTCGAGTTAAAATGTTAAATATAAGACTTAATAAATATATGACTAAAAATTCTTTTATGAATTTTTAACCTCGCGCGTTCGGCTACTTGCATTTAAAAATTAGTAGATATTCTGAAATTTTTAGATATGAGAGGCATAAACTAAATGTTTGCAAAGAATATGTCAATATTTTGAATAAAGGTTAAGAGATTATTAAGTAAAAACTGAGGACAAAGCAAAGTAGCTTAAGTCTTCAAAGTTCAAATCATTTCTCGAACATAACATATACGATTAAATAATCAAAATTATCAGGAAACACAAACAATAACGATAATAATACAATGTCCTGAGCTTTCTACGTGTTAAATTAACTATCACATCAATCTATTGAAACAACCTCCTCCAAAAAGTAGCTACATCGCCTAAAAGTAGCAGTCAACTGTATATGGCTGAAGCTTTAAACCAAACCCTCACTAAAAAAAGGGCCGCATTTGTGCTTCAGAGATGTGTCAGAGAACGTAAATGATTTCACCTCAAATTAGATTTCAATGTCATTTCGAGTTAGCATTCCCTCCATTTTCTTCAGTCAATGAAGATGAATTTAAGCACAGTGTAGTAATAATTTCTGGCCCATGCTTCTGAATCATCTCTTCCTATATCCATACAAAAAAATTTGAAGCCCACAAAAAGTCAGAAATCAAAACAGAAAAAGTCTCTTTCACAACTTAACCTTGTACTTTGACAAATAAAAATTATTATACCAACAACTAAAAGGCATCGATTTTGGAATCTCCTCTAGAATAAGCAACCATTAGAACTAGTGAATTAGTAAATTATAATTTTCTGCATCTACTCAACCAAGTCATACTAAGAAGATATTTCAACCAAGTCATATAATTTATTGACGCTGGAAATTTTTCATTTTGCTTGATTGTTATTCAATTATCACGTAGGGAAACATTTACAATTTTGAGGGCAAAAAACCGTCTATAATTAGTGGACTACAGCTTACATAAAACATATTGGAAATGCTTGGAGCAAACTACCAGTGTGGAACTTTTCATGAGGCATTTAAGTGAAAAGGTAGGACTTTGGTAAATAACACGCATTGCCATTGGAACAGCGCATAATTGTTGAGATAATTACACACATCACAGTGCAATTAGACTCTCATTAATGAGAATCAATCTTGTTAAATTTCAAAGTTTTTTGTTTTTCTAATTTCTTTAGACCTTCCAACTTACTAAAATTTAATTGTGTGAGTCAGTATTGATAACTATAGATCAAATCGAGTTATTATGACAAAACATTAGGGACAAAATAGACAAATTTCTGTTTTAGCAGAAGTTGGTTTTAACACAACCTAGTGTCGCACTAACCCAAAAAAACTTACATTGCACGTGAAATATAGCTCTTGATGCAAATGGAAATATCAGGTACCATTTGCATAGACATAATCAAGAAGAGAAACCAAGTGGGGACTAACCATTAACTGCTTGTTTTCAGTTTCCACATTTCGGCAAGCTTCCTTGAGTTCAAGAACCTTTGCTTTCAGATCGCTATTCTCACTGGTCAGCTCTTTAACTTTTTTCCCCAAATCTTCGCACTCTTGCTATAAACAAAAGGTGAAAAAATAGCAATTTGTAAGAACCAAGATTTTTGGTACATGAGTTTTTCTGTTTCTTTTGCTTCGTAAAGTGAATCCTCTTTATTATTATTATTATTATTATTTTATTTTATTTTTTTGAGGTGAAGGGTTGAGGGTGGGTGAAGGAGGGGGCTGGGAGGACCAATACGATCTTTACAGCAATAAACACCAATATCTTTTTTTTTTGGGTAACAAATAAGAAAGCAACTTAAAGAAGTAAAAAGAGAACAAACCTGCTTCCGTAGCCTTGACCTCCTCGCAGATTCCCTGTTTGATTGCTTTCTTCTCTCCCGCTTCAATTCTCTCTCGTCCTGCAGAATTTATAGAGTAACACAATATATTAGTGGGGTTAACAGTTAGTTGTACATGTTGTTGTGCATGCAGTGGCGGATCTAGAAAAAATATTTAGGTGGGGCTGAGTGCTCCAATGAATCATTTGATCGAACGATTTCTCTTCTTTTGTTCTTCAGCCCCACCTTTGAGTGCTCCAATGGCAGAAAAAATTCGCTGAGACTAAAGAGGGGCTCTAGGGGCTCGACGGCGGTAGGTGGATCTGCCCCTGTGTGCATGTGTTACCAACATGTCATGACTCACAAAAAAATTGTACGAATGTTTTCAGGTGTCTCTGTGGCACTTCTTCCAAATGCATGCATTGTAACATCAACAAGATTGCATTTGATAGAAAAAATAGACTTCTGAATACTGAAAGAGTGATAATTTTATTGTTAAAACTTCACTCACATAAACTAGAGATTTTGTTAATTTTATAATTTTATCTCTTACACATAGATGAAAGGGAATGAGTTGGAATATGAGTGCTTGGGAGTAAGTGATTGGTGTTGTAATTAGTCGCACCTAGAAGGGGAAAAAAAAAATAATCGGAACTTCTACTAATCTAAATTACTTAGGTGTTCTAAACAAAGAACATGAAAGCTACCAACTGATGATGGGCTACATCAGGTCTTGAATTCAAGGCAAGAGCACTAGTATGACTGGTGTTCCAAATATCCATCCCCATGTGCAAATTAGTAGCTGGTGGGGTGACAGCTGCCCTGCCAGGTGCAGAGACTGGAAGCTTAGAAGCAGCTCTGGCTCTCACATGTTGTGATGAATCATTGGTGGTGGTGTTATTATACAGAGCCAAAGCCTGAGATGATTCCCCTAGTTAAATTACAGAACCAAACATAATGTTAGACATTATGTTGGATTTCAAAAATTTCAAAATTTTTCTAAATAAGGTTTTCTGGAGGGTCACAAATTGAGGCTAAGCCTCAGTCTCTGCTGCCTGTTTGAGTTTTTATTGGGAGATGATGATAACCCAGGTCTAGGATCACTATACTAGCATATGCAGGTTCAAAAATCCTATCAATTAGTCTGAGAAAGGAAAACATTATAATTGGATTTGATTGATTGACAACCTTCTGTAAATGATTTCCCATATTTTCTCTTTTTGGCAGAGGAACCCTGGAAAAAAAAAATCAAACGAATTTGCAGAATTAGCACACACCAAGGCCCAAGGGTTACAATTTCAGTCTTAGTATGTAAGCGAGTCAAACAAAGCCACACTAATTCCGAGGAGCTGGATGGTAACACAATTACCTTTTGTTGCCATTCATTCCTAGTAAGTACTGGTTATGCAATAGCTTACCTTCAGAGCAGTATCAAACATCATGGGTATCATACTATCAAACATCCATATTCTGCTAAAAACCAGGATTTAAGAATGATTCAGTGAGCAGAATCAATAAAAAAATATGTACCTGTGCTTCTGCATCATCATCTCTTGTTCCTGATGAATCATCACTTCCCTCGTCGCTGCTGCTAAAAAAACAACACAACCACCAAAGAGATTGTAACAACTAAGTACTACATTTTGGGAAAATTCAGTCAAATACAACAGATAAAGGACAAAAGTACACCAAAACAAACCTTTGAGAAGCCATATTTCCAGAACCTGAGGTGCCTTTCCCCCCATCTCGCGATTTTTCAGGTGTGGTTCCGGAACTACCCTTGTTCTTGTCCTTACCTTCTGTCTGTCTTCCTTCACTTTCCCCCATTGCATAGGCCATGCTCTGTAAACAAACCCATTAGACAGAAGCAGAGGATGGTAACATTGGGATGAGGAAAGTTTCAAAATGCATCACTTACGACAGCCATCGATGGGTGGGGATAGTACGGTGCTGAGTGAAATGGTGGGTAGGGCATGGGAGTTCCGTATGCAGGCATGACATGCTGCATCTAGGGAAGAATGAAAAATTAGCAGCTCCTTGCGAATTCAATTTTACATAATTCAATTTTTCATGAAGAATAAGTTACCACATCTACAATTTTCAACATAATTGAAGCCAACTAATCAGAAACCAGGGTTGCCAATAAAGTATTAATTCTTTTTTTGGCTTGTTCTACAACTGAGCTTAAATTCAAGTCTTCAAGCTTTTGGCATAAAACAACTCAAATTATGTATAAGAATTCCCTCCAGACCAAACAATCAAGGTCAAAACTAATGCATCATACCAAATTCCACTCTTCAAACCCTTAAATTCAGCATGGTTTACCCAATTAACTACTCACTTAAAAGAAAAAAAAATAAAATAAAAGCCAATCATGTCTTTACACCTTTCAGACACAATTCCAACTGTCAAACAAAGTCAGAGAACCAGACAAAATAACCCCCATATCTCCATATATATATAAAAAAAAAATCATTACTTTCAATTAAGTTCCACATGCGGACAAAAGCAATTACTTTCCAATTCCTTTTTCCAAGGGTGTAACTGTGTAATTAACTCCCTCTACACGACTACATCATACCATTCGCTATTCCTAGTCTCGACATGAAACAGTACCTGTCCAGGCCACACGTAAGGATACATGGCGTGCCACTCGTTAGAATTCGGGTAGGCCGCAGCAGCGGCCATGACAGCGTGGTTGGCTGACGTGGCAGCATCAGCTCTGCTACCTAGCTCGGGAGGCTTGTTCTGTCCCTCCGACGCCATGCGCAAGCGCTTTGAACCACAATTAGACTACAATTCGAGTCGGAATCGGGTGTCAATTCTCAATTTGAGAGAGAATTCAATGAGAGATAGATCCAAGTGGAGAACTTAGGAGAGAGAAAGTATGGCAGTGGGAAGTGGAGAGAGAGAGAGAGAGAGCTAGGGTTTGGAGCGTGGCGAGAGGTGGAGAGTCTGTCCGACGCGGCGATCGATGGATGGATTGGAGAGAAGGGATTTATGGGAGAGTGGTGCGGCTGGGGCCACTGAAAGAGACCGTATTCCTCCTGCTTTCCTTTTGTGCACCTGGAGTACAGAATTTATATCAGTGGGTTCTGGAGCTCTGGAATGGTAGAATTATTTGCTGGAGCGTAAGAGCAAAAGGTGCTGGACTAAAATAGTAAATTTACCATTGGTGATTGATTAGTTAAGCTTTTTATATACCAGTTATACTGGCAGTTATACTGGAAATTTTGACTAAAGATTACATGAAATTATAATTATTAAAATTTTTACCATTTAATCTATACTTGTCTACAAAGATTGTACTTTTACAATGAAATATAAATTACATCATCTTATATCTATACAATGTAGGTACCATCAGCAGCGATGTTTATTTTTCTAAATTTCCAATCAATCAAATGATAATATATTAATCATCAAAAATTTACTAAGAAAATTTATATCAAAATTTCCTTTATGCTGACATTTTTTGTTTTACTTTATTTCTCTATATAAGAGGATTGATTTTTATTTATTTTATTACTTCATAGAGCACACAATTTTAATTAATGTGAAAAATTTATAGTGCATAATATTTAATTCTAGAAATTAAACTGGTCATGTACTTTTGAACAAATAAAAAAATATTGTAATCCTTAAAGTGCTATAAATTAATATTTTATTATTTATCATTTACGAGGACATTCACATAAAAAATACAATTAACGATTCTTTTTTTCGATTATTGTTTTGGAAAAGATTAGAAAAATTATAAGTTAAACAAATACAATATAATTCTTTTAAAACTCTATTATAAAGCTATAAATTTTCTTCAAAACTTGAAAAAAACATAATTCTACTGGGGCATTCTAGAGGAGCCACACAATCAATTTAGGGGTAATTGACTGGCCGCTTTTTCTGCGGTTCGGTGTATAGACGACATTTACACCGAGCAGAACCAAAAAATTGTCTTAGTTTGGGAAAGGTTCGAGAGGGGCAGATGTGGGGATGGGTTGGACACCGGGATCCGCGCGCTGATTTGGATAACACGACGTACTCGCTATTGGCTACACCTGGAGTGGAGACGTGCCAGACTCGTTCACAATCATGTTGTCCTGTAGCGAGTCTACATTCTACCAAGAGAAGCGTCTGAACAACCTCTTACATTGTTCGATACACATATGAAGTTGTAGAAGATCTGGAAGCAGTTTGATCCGACAATGAGGATAGTAGTTAGGCAAGGGTTCGACTTTCATTGGGTAAAGCTGGTGTACCGTACGGCTGTAGTCCATCTGCAGAGAGCGGAGATAATTCAGTTTTTTATTTCGTTATTATTATTTTTTTATCTCGGGTAAAAATGCTAAAAATGTCATTACGTCACTGAGCGGTTTCTAATTTTCTATCGATGCTGTACAGTTAACTATTATAGGATGCCTAGCTGGAAGTAGAAATTTTAATACAAGTCAGCAAAATATATATATTTTTTTCGAAAAATCGACAACATTGTAATTATTGCATACGAATAATATATTTTAATTAACATAGAAAATTATATTATTTTTACTAAAAAAATTACATGAATAATATTAAATGTAAATATTTAATTGAAAAGAATTGTAGGACGATGGCGCCATGTTATACATTTAGATTCTTCTGTGATGCCACATAGTGAAATAATTTAATTGTTTGAGTCGGATCGAATATGTAAAAAACTATGTAGTTTTCTAGAGATTTTTTTTTTTAATTCGTGTAACTACCTGTCGTTATAATGCCATAGTTATAATGTCATCGCATCTAATTGTCAACGAGTTACTATTAAAATAATGCTTTTGCACAGCAACTACCTGTTGTTAGTCCAAAGTATGAAAACTTTTGTTCCCACATTTTGTCTTCAGAACAAAGTGGCTTTCTAAATCTTCATCCAATTACCTCCCAACTTTATACAATTAAAATTTTTGATATTTTTTACTCTCACTTGATATTAGTTATACTACAATTAGCAGAAAACAAAATACAACAACGGAACTTGAAGTACATATTAGAGAAATGACTTGCGTGCCATTTTCTGGATAAATAAATTAGCTAGACGGAGCCATAAAATTTTTTGATCAAGGATTATATACTGCTTTCAAGAATCAATATGAACCATTAACTTAAATGATAATCATGGGTTTCGATAATGAAATAGACCATTTTTTATAGGGTTCAAATATGAATTTTTTTTTAAAAAAATACATATATAACACTTAAAAAATAGAAAATCTCTATTTATAAAAAAAATAGATGTCCTCCTTTTAAAATGATTACTAAATCTTCATAGATACTTCCTCCTATCTCACTAGAATAACGACTGACCATTTGTGCTGGACTCCCATGTTCAATGCATTTACAAATATATAATTGATTAATTAATAAATTGGTAGTTCAAAAGTATATAGGGGCCGTTTGGATCGCTTAGGAATAAGAGTAATAGTCCATTCCTAGGCGGAAAATATTGGGAAGTGTGTAATTTTATGAAGAGTTTGGACGGTTAGGAATAAATTTTCGCTCGGAATTTGCTATTCTTACTTATTCCTTACCCATCCAAACAGCCCATAGATATTTCATAAACTAGGCCTCAATTTTTGTTTTTTTTTATTTTTTGAAAAGAAATTAGGCCTCACCTCAATTAGGGGTGTCATTGTGTCAATAGTCTAACGCTTTTGTTCCGTTCCGTCTGAAACGGAACATAAACGAAATGGTAAATGAGTTACTTTTTCAAAGACGGAACGGAAACGGAAGGAGTCGAAATGCACGTTAGTGTTCCGTTTTAGAGAAAAATATCTGAAATCAGTGGAAAATGAGAAACAGAACAGCTAACAGAACGGAAAACTGTTCCGTTTTACGAAAACGAAACGAAAATAAAATGATATTTTGTTAAGTTAGCTGAAACGAAACATAACAGTTCCGCTTCCGTTTCACACGTTTGACACCCTGAACCTCAATTGATTGAACTCTTTCTAGTTTCTTCAGTGAGGTCCACTACTCCGGCACTCCGCTTAGATAGAGATCACGATTCGCATCACGCCCTGTAGATGTAGGTAACAACCGTTAAACCGCCCAAAATAGTGAAAACAAAACAAATCAGAATCAATTTACGATTCTCTATTACAAGTCCCATACTGTGAACCATGTCCCGGTAATCTGACACATCGACCCCGGTCGTCATATTAGGATGGTATTCTACAGTCGACCCAAGTCGAACTGAAATAGTAGATTCTTACAGGAGGATCCGAAACAGAAAATCCGGATTTGGATCTTATCCGAGAGGAGCGCAAGAGCAAGAGCCCGTGACCGTGACACTCTGTCTCTAACATAAAATTACAGTCTTACCCCTGTGACGTTCCTCCACTCCCACGCTCCCACGTACAAACAAATCCACCATCCCAATTCCCAAGTCTCGACTTCAATTTCACATCAGAAAAAAAAGAAAAGAAAACAAAACATGTCAGAGAAATCTCTCCTTCAGGTGCCATCACCAAACCGTAAGGTCAACAAACGGGAGAGAGGAAGGTGAGAGATCGAAAGAGAAAGAGAGAGCTTGCGATAGATACCTCGCACCTGCTCCCATGAGACAGAGGCCCCGCCATTTCTCTCCTTCGCTTTCCACTCATTCTCCCAGGATGAAGTGAGCTTCTCTCTCTCTCTCTCTCTCTATTTTTTTTTTTAATTTTTTTTTTGTACCAAATCGCTGTAGAAACCCTTTATAGTTGGCCACTAACTCCCTTGGCGCCTTGTTTGCGCTAGTTCTCTGTATAAATAGTTTCGTTTTGGATGTACTCAGACACTTCCTTTGGATTGGGAGAGGATAAGGATTGAACAATGGAATATTTGTTGTTGGGGCTTCTTCTAAGGAGTCATTAATTGTTGAAACAGATAATTAGTGGGATTCATAAATGCGTCAAAACCTTGTTAATTAGTTATACACAGGTGTCATAGCGGTTTTATTTGGTTGTTTGAGTGGTTTAGATATGCATTTTAGATAAAAATATTTCAAATTTTCATTAAGAGTTGCGGTTCACTACAGTATGAGGAACTGATCAAACTGCTCCTTCACAATTTTACTCAAAATTGGATTTGGAGACTCTAAAACCACACACACACACACGCACACACACACGCACAGAGACAAAAACACATAAGGAAATTGCTTCCATACTGTAAATTAGTGCTAGATTGTTAAGGAATAATAATTGCATAATTGAGAGAAATTGAATTATCCATATTTGTAAAGTTATTAAAGCAGCAAGAAAATACCACCGCTGTGTACCAAAGAGTTACCGTCCAACCAAAAGAGGGGAACATTTTGATCAATCACTGCTAGAGCTTAAAAAATTGGAACTTTAGAAATATCAAAATAAAAATGATAAATTGCAATATGCAACTTACATACAAATGCCCAGGGAACCAGGTACAAGTTACTAGGTTGAAATCATTAGCACATAAGCATTTTAATTCTTAATTTCAACATTCAGTAGCTAATAATACTAGTAGTTTTATTCCAATTTAAATTTCTGTAAAAGTAGGGATGTGTCTTATTATTAATTATTTATTTATTTTTTTTACAGAGCAAGGACAATATTTGGCTTCTCTGTCTCTCTTATTCTAATTAACTTGGCATCTATATTGGAAAGAGCAGACGAAAATCTCCTTCCAGCTGTTTACAAAGAAGTTAGTGAGGCGTTTAATGCCGGTCCAACTGAGCTTGGCTTTCTCACTTTCATAATGAACTTCGTGCAATCTGCATCTTCTCCCCTTGCAGGTATGATGTCAAACTTGAGTCTGGTCGGTTTTGTAGTATGACATTTATCTCATATACCCAATCTGAAGACAATTTATGAAATTAATTACAGAAGCAATGCTCTTTTAAACTAGGCCTGATACTTTGCTGTACTTATGATTATGAATGTAACAAGTAGCATTATAGTTAATTCAAGCAAACAACCAAATAAAATATCTCCGTATAAATCTATACAATGACTCAGTGCAACTTGAGATTGAAAATTCTCTGAACTTTATATTAGTAGTTGTGCACTTGAGGAAAAAGGTTTATTGCAATTTGGGGAAATTTTGTCCTTTGTTGAAACCATCTACAATATCTTATATATGCTGATTTTACAAAACTTTTGGTTTTGGCATCTGAGAAATTAAAAACAAAAGAACCCTGAATTAATCATCTGCCGCCATTTATAAATTAAACCTGTCTGGTGTTCTAATCTCATTAATCCTTATAAATTAATCTTATAAATTATACAGGTGGTTCCATTTTGACCCATTTCAGCTTTGTTGCGGCTACTCTTTCTAGGTATTCTTGCATTGCGCTATGACCGCCCGACAGTTCTTGCAACAGGGACTGTGTGTTGGGCCATCTCAACTGCTGCAGTCGGTGTGAGTCAGCATCTCCATCAGCTGGCTATCTGGCGAGCAGTAAATGGGTTTGGACTCGCCATTGTCATTCCGGCTCTCCAATCTTTCATTGCTGACAGTTACAAGGATGGGTCCCATGGCACTGGCTTCGGACTGCTGAGCCTTGTCGGTGCAATAGGTGGAATAGGTGGAGGTATATTGGCAACTATTATGGCTGGACAGGAGTTCTGGGGCATGCCAGGCTGGCGGTTTTCATTTCTCATGATGGCGTCAGTTAGTTTAGTGATTGGGCTTCTTGTGTACTTGTTTGTTGATGATCCAAGAAAGATCTCTCCAACGTATATTGGGGCTGATGTAGAGTCTGTAAGGTTCAATTCCATCCTCAATATTTCTTCAAAAGGAAAAAAAAAAGAAAAGAAAATTCTTCTTTGTTAGTAAGCTGACTAAATTGTGAGTGCTGTAGCTTATGAAACTAGCTTTACTGTTAATTGTTTTACTGATTAAATACTGTGCTTAACTTCAGGTCATATCAGCTAGGAGGGAAAGTAGGCCTAGCTCGACCTTCTCTCTGGCGTGACTCATTGATAGCAATGAAATCTGTGATGAAAGTGCAAACATTTCAGATCATCGTGTTGCAAGGAATAATTGGTTCTCTACCTTGGACTTCCATCGTTTTCTTTACAATGTGGTTCGAACTTATTGGTATGCAATTTGATATTAGTTTAGTGCAAAACTACTGTCCTAATGCAGAGTATAATATTAATAGTTTCTCTTACAGGTTTTGACCACAAGAGTTCTGCTGCCCTGAACAGCCTCTTTGCCATAGGATGTGCCACTGGTTCCTTCATGGGAGGATTCATAGCAGATCGGTTGTCACGAATTTACCCTGATTCGGCCCGTGTTATGTGTGCCCAATTCAGTGCCTTCATGGGCATTCCCTTCTCATTAATCCTCCTTACTGTGATACCACAGTCTGTAGATTACTGGTTCGCATATGCTGCAACTCTTCTCTTAATGGGTTTGACAATCAGTTGGTGTGCCTCATGTGCAAACAACCCTATGTTTGCGGTGGTTGTGCCACTTAAGCACCGCACCATGATTTATGCCTTTGACCGTGCATTTGAAGGGTCGTTTGCCTCATTGGCTGCCCCGGCCGTTGGCATTGTCACAGAGAGAATTTATGGGTATGACTCGAAATCCATTAGTCTGGCAAATGGATCCCCACAAGGGGCATTGGCTCTCTCCAGGGGACTGCTGACGATGATGGTTATTCCGTTTGGTGTTTGTGTTTTGTTCTATAGTCCCTTGTATTTAGTTTTCAAGCGGGACCGAGATAATGCTAAAATTGCCAGTATTAAGGAGCAGGAGCTTACCTAAAACCTGAATGGTGTCTTAGGGCTTAGTATATAGATTCACTTGGTATATTAGAAGTTCCTTTTTCTTCTTTTCCTTTTTTCAAATCAAACGTCTGGCTTTTAGTTGATTATAGGGAGTTTGAAATTTAACATGTCGATTCTAATTCATAGGTAGACACAACTTTTGGCATTTATTCAGTTGATGTCAAATTATCCATATTACGTCTTCGCCTTTTTCTTTTTGTTTAGTTCGTTGTATTAGTCATTTTTCATTTTTTCACTGCGTTTTTTTTGGGCAAAGTCTGAAGTCTGAACTGACATTTGAAGCTTACATAAACCATGACATGTGGTAAGCCAATGTATATCCAACGCAGTGAAACAAATCCTGATTCTCAACAAGAAAAATGACCAAACTAGGCTGTGAAATTTTAATCTCTTTAGAAAGTTAGTATTTCTACTTGTTCTCTCTTTCTTTTCCTTTTTTTTTTTTTTAAATGCTGGACAGGAGTCCTATTTTTTAATCTGTAACTTACGAAATCTCTATAACAAAATATCTCTTCTGAGTTAATGGAATATAAGAGGCAGTTAATAAGTATATATAATTAAATTCATATGTAAGTGTATAAGTTAATACATAAATAAATAAACAAAGAAGTAAGAACTAAATACATAAATAAAAAACAGATAAACAAATACATTAATAAATACTTAAATTAATTAATCAATTAATTTATTAATTATTACATAAATAAATAAATATATAATAAAATGAAGAATTAAATAAATAAATTAATCAATCAATAAAAAAATACTTTCTTGAGTCCCAATTTGTAGATGTATCGCTGTTAATGGAATTTGGGAACTTGAATCTAATTCATCAACTAGTACATGCAGGCCAGAACACGAAATTTCAAATAACGGAATTGGATGAACCAAGCACATCCAATTTTGCACAGCTAAAAAACAAAGATATTAAACAGTATCATATAACGGAAAATAATTATAAAAAATACTAGAAAGAACCACAATCTCTTTCCTGACCTAGACCATGTTGACTTCATTCAGGTTTTCTCCGCATTTCCCTATCGCTAGTAGCTAGGTCGTTACTTTGGATAAAGATCGGAGGTGTGTTTCTGCACGCAAAGCCAAGCTCAAGTCTCCAATTAAAAAAGTGCAACTGGAACTGGAGCGTGCAATCCTAGAATCTACACAGCTGGCCTAACAGAAACCAACAACATACAATACAACAATAAACAAAGGAAATTGGTGTTTACCATCCCTCATTTTTCCCATCCAACCATCCAATTAGGCGCGACATTCTTTTTGGGCCCGAGCGTCTGGCCCATCTAAACATCAAACGGAATCGCGCGGCAATTAAACATCCCTCCGAATCACTGGACCGCTCCAGTTGCTTCCTTTCGTTTCTATCGTGATTTCAGATTTCAAAATCCCTTACTTCTTCTGGCGATAACCTTCATTCTCTATCGTTCCTTTATTCTCTATCGTGTTCTTGTTGATAATCTTTCGTTCCAGTCGCCTCCTTTCCGCTGATAAACAGGTGTGTAATTTGTTATAATTTCATTCTCTTTATCATATTTCTTCTATTATTTCTGTAAACCTCCTCTTGTCCCTCGGATTCAGTTGAAAGATAATTTCTGTTGTAATCTGATGCGCGATAGACACACAGTTACTTCATTGTTTCATCAAGCGTACAAATTTGGTTGAAATTTTTTTTACCATTACAGGTTTTGTATCGATCTTGTGCCATTGATTCGACAGATTTTGTAATTTTTACAAAAATGTCGGGATCAGGTTAGTAATTCATGACCGTTTACTTATTTATACATTTAATGTCTTGATTAAATGTCGGAATCGAGAGATTTCTACATGGATGGATGGAACAATATGTCACAAGATGCTATCTATATTATTTGGTTTATTAATAAATTGATTAATTATTCCTCATTCATCATATAATTCATGTTGTGGACTGAAGCCTCTAAAATGTGCAGTTAGTTGCCTAACCTATTGTGTTAAGTGCATATAGCCATTTAATTATATTACCAGAAGAGATTGGTATGGTTGGCATGATCAAATTTATGTGGATTCACACGAGTGATCAGTTTGTTAATTCAAACGTTTTGATAAATGCATCTAGGGATGTGATAAAGATATTTTAGCGCACTTCTGTCATTGCTCACAACCTCTTACTATGTTTTAATAGGTAGTGATTTGGACCTTGCTCAGGATTTACAATTGAGTACTCAACGTGAAGCAGGTGTTGAAGATCCGACAGGGTTGGATGTTGGTGTTGATGAGTATGAACAAGGAGATGATCAAATTGTTGATATAATAGAGGAGGGTAATCAATCTGTTGTTGAAGTTGGGTTAGATATAGCTGCCATTGAACAACCTCTCCAGTCTGTTGTTCCTCCACCATATATTGGTATGGAATTTTCATCCAGCGATGCGGGGCATATGTATTACCTACGTTATGCATTTGACCGGGGTTTTGGTGTAATGAAAAATGGAGGGTCTAGCAAAAATGGCAGAAAAAGGGTGATTATCACTTGTTCAAAAGGTGGAAAACCTAAAATCTCTGCCAAAAAAGCGATACCTGACAAAAACAGAAAGGTGGAAAAAGAGCTTTGCAAGGCTCGTTGTCTCGCACTTTTTCCAGTCCGACCACGGAAGATCAGATAGTCCTCTATGGGGCGAAGAAAATGCGGATCAGATACCCCTCGAGCATCTTAAGACCCGTCGTTACTACCCATTCCAAACGAGCGAAGGGCACCAATGCGGCTCTAAGTACCTCGAGAGTTGATTGTTTGTCGTAGGTCCTTTTTTTCCAGTAGGCGCAAGCCCCTACTGTTAATTACCTCCGGACTCAGTTACGAACTGAGCCAAGAGCACCTCTAGATCGGGATAATCAAAGTTTAAATGTCGTAGGTGGATGAAGTCCATTTTAATAAAAGGGGTTGTGTCTTGATAGGGAGTTTCAGGGTGAAAAGCAATGCAGAAGGGCAGCTATTTTAACAGAGCCATGCAAACATGAATGATGTGGTTTAATTCTTTAGTTTCACATTTTAAGACATTTAGGTTGCTTTTACTTTGCTGTGTCAGGCTTAATGCCGTTACAGAGATTTTTGAGTTCGATACTAGGAAATTTAGTATCCTAGATCAATCCTCAATCGTTTAGAGATTTAGAGATTTTGGGATTTCGTTCAAGTCTTGAGTACAGATGCGCTACGCCTCCTCTTGACATGAACTTGGATGATGGCCATTGATTGACTTTTCTTCTGGTCATCTGGGCATCAGATTTCAGTCTGCTTCTGGTCAAACATGCTGTGAACTTGTAGAAACAGGCTGTTAGATTTGAGTCCAACGCTAGAAAATAGGGTATTCTAGGTCAGTTCTCAATCGTTTGGAGGAATTTAGGGATTTTTGGGATTTTCGTTCAAGTCGCGAGTACAGATGCGCTATGCCTTCTCTTGACAGGAACTTCAGTGATAATTCAGAATTGACTTTTCTTTTTTTCTCAATCTGAACATCGGGAGGGTGTCTCCTTCAGGGCGAAACGCGATGCAGTCTTGAAGGGACGAACTTTTGACTTTTAAGACTTTATGTCACTTTAGACTTTGTGTCTTTTGAGTCACTTTTAGGCTTTGTGCCATTTTGACTTTGTGTCACTTTTAGATTTTGTGTCATTTTGATTTTGTATCATTTAGACTTTGTGTCACTTTTAGACTTTGTGTCATTTAGACTTTGTGTCATTTAGACTTTGTGTCACTTTTAGACTTTGCGTCATTTAGACTTTGTGTCATTTAGACTTTGTGTCACTTTTAGACTTTGTGTCATTTAGACTTTGTGTCATCTTGAAGTTTCGGCTTTTGATTTTGTATTTTTAGAAGTTTGAACTTTGAGTTTGACTTTTAAGTCTGGCCTTTTAAGCTAGCACCTTTGGAGTTTGACTTTTGAGTTGGGCTTTTGAGTTTTGATTCTTTGGACTTTGGTTTAAAGCTTGAACTTGGTTTGAACTTTTGAATTCGGGCATTCTAGACTTTGGACTTTTAGTTGTGACCTTTGAGTTTTAAGTTTTCGGTGTTTGGTTGAGATTTTGAGTTTGAACTTTTAAATTTCTATATTTTTTTTTTACCTTCTTAGTGATGTATATACTTTATTTATTTCGATTTTGTTTGCAAGTCTTAGTGCTTGACTGTGCCTGTTGTTCAGAACAAGAAATGTCAAGTGTACCTGCTGTCCAGAACATAAACTGTTCAGATGTACCTGCTGTCCAGAACGTCGAATATTCGAAATGATTTTCTTTTGCTCCATTTCTTTTTCTCCTTTTTTATTTCACCATATAAATATAAATTTATCATTATTGTTATTATTATCATTATTTTTCTACTTATGGTCATCCCTTAACCAATTAATTTTAAAATGTCTTATATTTTGGTGTTTCAGCATAATATGACACGTCAAAATGTTCCTCATATTTTTCTTGACATTTTGATATTTTATGAGAATTTTTCTGACAATCAAGCTATTTTTAATGCATTTTTGAAATTTTCTGCTTCACGGGATTTTCTGATTGGCTGATACTTTGCTGTTTGTGTTCTGCCGTCAGGGGTTTGCTACAGGCTGGGCATCACAGAGGATCCGAGAGATGCTGGGGAGTAGGGTTTGATCAAGTCGCTTGGTTCGCGTTCGCGCCTGTGCGCCGAGCGAGTCGAGGCTGGATCTGGATTCGACCCGTGGACTTCGCTTGGCGGTGTTGCTGCCTGGGTGCGCCAGGCTTATGTAGCGTTCTAACCCATCTCCCTCCATCTTTTGGTCGGGTTTCTAACATCTTTCCGTTTGACTGGACGCCTCCATTGGCGTTGTCAACGAAGGATTCTGACGCCTGTAGTACCTGCGGCCAGGTTGGTAGGTGTCATGAGGGCTTTGTGATGTTGCTCCGGCTGTCCCTTGAAGTCACGTTGGCCAATTCAGAGGGTTCTGGCCTTGGTTTGCTTTGGACCCGCAGTCATGACGAATGGCAACTGATTGATAAGGAGCTGTGGTGAATTGTCTTGACAGAGGCGTCACGAAGCATCTCTTGGGCGTCATGGAGTCACCTGCTCATTCAATTTCATCCTGAACTTCCTAATTTGAGATAACATGTTTTGGCTTTCTCTTGGTCTGACAAGGTTGAAAGCCAAAATACGGTTTGGTATGTAACTTATCCCCCAACATATATATTTCTTTAACATTTCATCATGCTTTTGTTTATTATTTTGAACTAAGTGTCGGACATTCACAGATTGGACATTTAATCTTTACATTTCTTTCATCATCCATTTTTCTCAATCATGTATGACTTGTAACTTGGAGTTCAGGTCTTGCCCATCCAGCTGGTCAGAATCAAACTTGGGTTGTTGTTAGCTACTTCATTAGTTCAGGTCCATATGTGTGAAGCCATTTTATTTACTCTCGACCTCTGACATTCTGTTATTTTTTTGCAAGACCTCAAGCAGTTCTTTTTTTTTTTACTGTAACACATATTCAAAGAGTTTAGACAACAATACCCCTATGGATATATGAATTATAAGACTTATTCATTGTTTTCTCTATTTGATATACTATATATTTCTCCCCCTTTTTTTACTGGAAATAGATGAGGTGATATCTTTGTTCTTTATTGTTTTGCAAACATGTTTATATTATATTATCATATGTATATTTTTTTTTACTTTAATGCATATTACTATTACTGCTGCTTGACTCAAGATCTTTTTACCATATGATGAGATAAATCTGAAAATGCATATGCTAGGGGCATGTTTTTTTTTTACTACCTCTTTTTCATGTGTGTTGAGGGCATGCTTGCCTAATATGCTTCTCCCCCCTTTTTTTTTTAAAAGTAAAAAAGGAAAAAAGAACATAACCTTTACTGAGATAAGATCTGGCAACATATCTATAATTGATTCTTTTTTTTTTTTTTTTTTTTAAAAGATAGAGTTTATTCATTACGTGTTAAGAGCCTTTTCCTCACTCTGAACATTACTTATTTGCACATATACCCTTGACCTTTTGTTTTATTACACTTTACTAGATTTGACTTTCCTTACTGCTTGTTTTCATACATGAGACTTGCTAGAACTAATGCTAACCATAATAGAACACAGCTAAGTGCATGAGTGTGCGCTCTCAGGCAAGCACCCCTCATGCATTAAGCCATATCACTTCATGAAACTTCATATTTCAACATTTTTTATTGACATAGACTTTACATGTAATTCTTGGAATAACATATTATTGATGTTGAGACACAATTAAACACATGAGTGTGCGCTCTCAGGCAAGCACCCCTCATGCATAGAACTATGTCTCCCCTTGGAATCTTATATTTTCTTTAGCATTTTTTTATATTAAAGGATCCATTAACACGGACAAGTGTGCGCTCTCTGGCAAGCACCCCTTGTCCATGCCTCTGGACCCTAGAACAGTGTGAGCAAATAATTTACATGAGGACTCTTATGCAATCTATACTTGTCTTTGAAGAAAAAATGAAAGAAAAACAGGAAAGCACGAAGGCGGGAGGCAGAATATCAAGGAGTAAGGGTTTTGAAGATAAAACTGATATATTGAACACAGTGGTTTTCCTACCTTTCCTTGAAAATTACTTCTACTCGATTACAGAAAGTGTAATTAAAATTTTTAACAGAGTTTTGGCTTGCTCTCCCCCCTCCTTTTTTTCCTTTCTCTACTCTTGATCTTCTTTTATAGTTGAAATCCTTAGGGCTTGGTTCCACCTTCTTGCCACATGGCAGCATCTTCTGCATTGGATTTGTGATGGAGGGGTCGGATGTAAGGTGAGGTTGCCGCCATACTTTTACAATTCCACCATCACCTCTCTCTCTTTACTTCTTTTCACTGGCCAATAAGAATATGACATTTGGCATTTGAACTTTTACTCTTTTGTACAGGATGCTTGGAGGAGGAGTTACACCTATCCTGGCGCCAATTGATGTGTTGTCCTTCATCCAATGATTCATAGGTTGATGAAGGGCTGTGATTTACATAGAGGGGGGATCTTCTTTGATGCATAGCTGTGGCTATAGGGTTGTAGGTCTGGCACATTGGCAGCATGCCTTCATTCATTCCCTCATAAGTTTTCAATTGGAGGCTCCCTTAGTGAAAGGTAATTTCCTTTAATACCCCTCTAACATGTGCATATCTCCTTTGTTACTCAGGGGCAAATCTGGAATTATGTTTCTCTATTTGACATTTGGCATAATTTTGATGGCTGAGTATTGTATTTGCTGTTTGAGTAACACACCTGTTTGCTAATTCTTCTTCCCCTTTTCTGTATGACAAGTGGGGCTCATGCCAGGGGAGATAAACATTTTTTCTTCACCTATCCATGCTTACAGAAGGGAGATATAGTGCACACATGTGCTGCCTCCTTTCATTGATTATTGTTCTATTGATCTCAACACTCAAAATTTGCCTTGGCAACATTAATCCTATTGTTCTTTAATCACAGTTGACATAATTTTTGACATATAAACATGCTTTAACCCCTTGGGACAGCCCCACCTGCAACAATCTCAGATAGGATATGAGGGGGTATATTTGAAATTTGAGGCTTTTGTGTGCATGTTTTATGGATTTCAAACTTTTGTCCTTTCTTCAATTTCCTGATTTACCCCCATTACATCACGCATGATATGCTTTCCAGGTGCCCATGGGTGTTTAATGATCATCTGCATGCTGGATACACATGTGTCACCTATTTTAATTGCATCCAGCCACTCATCATGCCTTCTTCATTTTCTGTATACAGATGAACGGTTGTTGATGCACTTATTGGAAAAAGGAAGCCCTTGATGCTACATTCACTTTCTCTCTTTTTCCGTATATCATTCAATGCCTTGTACTATGCTCAGGGGGAGGAATGATTATTTGGGAATCAACGGTTGAGAATCGAATTGACTGGGGAAATTCTCCCTTCCTCAATTACTTCTCTGTACGCATGGTACACTGCCCTGACGAGCCTAGAACCTCCTTTTCAGTGCATAGGCCAGAAAAGGATTTTTCTTCTTCTCCATTCGCTCCTTTCCACTTTTCTATTTACCGTTTCCCACTTTCTGGCAATTACCTTTCCTTGCATCTCCTTCCTGTTTATTGTACAGTCATATTATGCTCAAACCAGTGAGAGACTATCTTGCTTGCTAATTCGTGGTATGCCCCTCTCCATTATTTGCTCTCGACTTTCGCCGCCATGGCTATAAGGTCCCTTGCTTAAGCCAGCTTCAATTGACCTGAAATTACTCATTATTTCCCTCTTCTTGATCTAGAAGGTGCTTCCCAGGTATGTCTCCTTAGCAATTTCTCACTAATTTAGCAAAATTTCACATGAATTTGCTTCAGTCGCTAATCCTTTCTGCTTTGGTCATCGCGCAGTCTGATCATCATTTACTGCCGAGTTTGGTGTCATTGTATCGACGAGACCATTGCCTTTCCGTTGGCCAGACTGGTTGAGGCTGAAACGGCGCAGAGCGGCGGCGAAATCCCTCCTTACGCCAGCGTACGACGTCTGTGTCAGACATACAGTACTGTTCTATCTTTTTTTTTCCTTTTTTTTTTTTTGAATAAGTAGGTCCCACAGCTCTAGACCAATCAGAAAATTCAACTAGATGTTTTAATTCTAGATTGACATCCGGCCGTTGATTTTGGATAATTATATCGAGAATTTATCAGGGCCATTGGATCAATAGGATTTTTTATAACAGTATTCATTGGTTTGGGTTTAAATCCCAATCCGAATGGGCTTTCAGTCCTGGCCCAGAACAGTTTTTTTTATATGAGTTTAAAGGCCCATCTGAATCTCTCCATTTATTTAGCTCTGGTGAGGTTCATCTCCATTTGCTCCAATAATGGAGGTGTCCATTTAACTGAATTTTGAGGATAATTGAGCTGCTTTATTTTTAGAAAAATTGTTTGGTGCCCATCCATTGGTCAATTTGACATGAAATTTTGCATGGCTCCTCACAAAAATATGAAGAATTTAGCTGCCACAAATTTTCTATTTTTAGGACTCCGGTAATTAATTAAAAGGATATCATGGGCACATAATGGCATTCCTCGTAATTAATTAATTTACTGTCCATTTTTTTCAAGAATTTCTGTGTTTTCCTTTCATGCATTATGACCAATTATCAGGGCTATTTTGTTGGGTCATTGGTTATGTGGATGGGATTTTGGTCATATGGTTTTAGATTTTGGTGATAAGATAGGAAATCGTTTAGGATTTTGTGCAGCAGAATTTAGAGGCAAACAAATGCCCCCCACCAGAGTGGACTGTGAGATATATCGATCAGTCTACTCTGGTGTCCCCAATTTCTAGGCATTTTCTAGGCTTTCGCCCCCTTTTTTTTTTTGCAGGTAATTATGGCTTCGGTTGATGAGATTTATGATACTGTCCCCCGGTTTGAGATTGTCAGGACGGGTTTCTATGGTCCTTCGGATGAGGCCATTGAGTCTTATATCAGTGATTATTTGGATCCTCAGAAAGTCCATGTGCACCTTCATCGTTTATGGAAGCGCGCCATTCTCAGAGGAAGAGATAATTTCCATGGGCTTTTGGTTCGGCACAATCGTTTACCCTTACCGGCCATCTATGACTATCCAAGCCTTGCTGTTGACCCTCCTTCGCGCACTGAGGAGCGCCGAGACAGGTATTACACCTCTCATTGTTCCATTGGTCGAGATAGGCGCGCTATTCCCTCCGGTGACCTTGCAGGTATTTTTCTGAGCCCCACTGGTCGTTCTACTTTTTCTGCTGATTTTCACTTGTTGAGTATGGAGATGATGGAGGGGCATGTTATCCCTTGGTCTCCTGGGAATTTGAGGGTTCAGGGTGATTTGAAATGGAGTCCCGGGCAAGTTGAATGGACCCGATATGTCTTGTGCAGTATGGGGAAGAAATTGGATAAGGTTGAGATTTTTGGAGGTGTGGTTTTGGCTTTGTTTGAGTATACATGGAGTTCCAATCTTCTGAAAGCAATGGCCTCCAATTGGAATTATGTTCATAATACCTTTTCCTTAGAGGATCGCGACGCCACCATCGATCTTCAGCAGATGTCTGGCCTCATGGGGGTGCCAGTAGAGGGGTTGGTTTATGAGGAGAGGGTACCGCCTGATTTTGAGCTCTATGGTCCTGATCACAAAGGGTTCCCTCTGCATTCTTCATCGCTTCGGGCAGTTTTCCGGATTTATTATGAGATTGCCATGTCACGTGGTCAGCGTGGCTTGGACAGGGATGTCCCGTTGAGGGACTGGGTTCGCTATTTCACAGACTTGATACCTGAGAAGAGGGCTGCGCATTTTGCTAATCCTTTGGAGCCGATTAAATTGGGTTCTGACAAGACATATATTCCTTCTGAGCGGGTGTCATTCTCAGATTTCTGTTCCCATGAGTTGGACGATGAGACAGTCTTGACTGCCTTTTTGGCTTGGTGGTTGTGCTATTTCCTGATTATTTACGAGCCGGCCGGGTATATTCGCCCTGGGGTCTTTGTGGTGGCGAATGCCTTGGCTCGCGGTAAGCGGGTCTCATTGGCTATTCCAGCTTTAGTGAACCTTTATAGGTCCATGAGAGAGCTTACTTCTTCGAGGGATCCTTCCAGGGCCACAGTGGTTATGCCTTTACACATCCTTTCTGGTTGGTTTTACCTTTACTGGGAGAAGTGTTATACTCCATTGACTTCTGCTGGCATGAGGCAGTCATTGCCGGGTTTGATTCATATTGCTGGTTGTACCGTCCGTGATCCGGATCAGATTACCGCTCATTTGTGTTTTACACAGAGTAGTCAGTTCATCATAGATTACCGCCCTGAGGCTTTCAGCAAGGGTTGGCCTAAGGACACTGGGAAGCCATATATTGTCAAGGATGTGGCGCCTCGTCAGAAGGGGGCATGTCCTAAGTTGTGTTCCCCTCGACACAGGCGGGATCGAGACTATGCCGTCAGTATCAGAGCGGGGTGTTTATCCATTCGCATGGGGAATAGGGTGATCCATGAGGTTTACAGCCCTCACCGTTGTGCTTGGCAGTTTGGGTATGACCAGGCTATTCCAGCAGTTTTCAGCTTTCCTGACTCTCCTCGAGTCACTTTGCCGTCATGTGCAGCTTTTAGTGCGTTTTCAGTGCGTTTGGGCACCGACACTAGTTGTGTTGTTCCTCCGGCTTCTCGCCTGGGGACATTGACTGGAGATTATGACAGGTGGTTTAGGGGCTGGTCTAAGATTCCTCATGATGTCAGCGTGGCCATCCTGAAGGAGAAAGTTTACCCTCGTTCCCGGATTGTTCCACAAAATCCGGAGGTTAGACAAGGCGGTTTCAGACCACTGAAGAATTCTTTTGGGGTTGATGGTTTTGTGCCGATTGGCGTGAAGCCTTTGGAGTATGTAGACCCTCCTCCATTTCCAGACGGCCATTTCCCTGGTTCGTTACTTTCCTTTCTCATTTGAATCACCTTCTTGGTTACCTTCTCTCTTTCTTACGGCGATTTGTTCTTCGAGGCAGGTCTCGGTGGGTATGATTTTGGCCATTTTCACTTCAAAATAGAGGGAGTTTTCCCTGCTGAGGGAGAGTCTTCCCAAGCTCTTATATCAGAGCCTTATAGACGCTGGGCTATCTACTCAGGTATTGCATTTCTCTTCTTTTTTGTTTAACTTTGTCATCAATGTATGTTTGTTATGATTTTGGTTTCACAGGTGTTCATAGTCTCCCTCCTTCGGTGGAAAACGAGGAGTTAGCCCCTTCAAGGGGTCCTTCTCCTGAATACCCTGATGAGTTGGCTGAGGAAGCAGCTAGGCGGCTGAAAAGGCAACGTGAGGATTCTTTGGTGGAGGAAGAAGCGACCCGGTATGAGCTTCGACGGCGGCTGAGGGAGAGCCCTTCAGATGACGGGTTTTCCATGGAGCCTCCTCTCCTTACACCACATTCATGTATGTTATTTCTGTCTTTTTCTTCTGACTTCATTCCATTTAATTTTGATTTGCTATGAACGTGTCATGGCATTTTTCTCAGGGACTGCATGTTCTGGCATATGGGGTAGCGCCATTCTGGCTGAGTCCGCGGTTGCTACAGAGGACATTGAGATGGAAGAGGTCGAGGTGGAGACCGTTGCCGTGCCGTTTGAAGAGATTATGCGTCCCAGATTGATTTCTCCAGCTCCATTTATCCAGGAGAGTGACTTCCTTGTCACGGATGACTCTAGGGCGATTGTTGCTGTTACCGTCCTTTCCTGTGAGACTGCTCCGACACCGGCCATCTTTCCAGCGCTTCGAGGTCTAGGTATGCCTTATTCACTGAGATTTTTACCTTAATTTCTCTTCTGTTTCATTTTATATTATTTTTTGTCTTGCTTCATCTAGGTCGGTTTCCTTATACTCTGATGACCTTCAGCATTGAGTTTTGGGCTTTGGGCTTACGGGATTTGTGCCACTCATATCAGTTGTCCCTTCAGAGTTTCATGAGTGTTGATGAGCTGACGAGCCATGTCATGGACATGGAGCTGGACGTTCTGGATCATGCCTCCATCTTATGTCCAGGTATTTACCCATAATTTCCCTTGTCATCGTGATGTGCATTTCATTTTTATCATAACCTTTTTCTTTTTCATTCAGGAGAGAGCCCCTTAGGCGGTCTTGCCTTCCAGACTCTCCATGATTTCCTTTTCCCTGAGTCAGACATGGTTCCGGAGCTTTCTGATGAGGCGCCACTGGACTACTCCGAGTGGGAGGCTCTTCTCTTTGACTCTATTCCTCTAGCCGTGTCATCATCTGCTAGCGGGGCGGGTTTGCCATTGTCGCCAGATACTGTGTTAGTTGAGCCGGTAGTTGGGGCGTTATCTCATCGGAGGGATGTTGATTCTGATGATGATTCCGAGAGAACTCTCGCAGGTGTGGTGCTAGCCCTTCCCTGTTTTGCCTCTCTCGTGGCGGGCGCTTCTCGAGAGGTTGAGTTGATGATGGGTTTCCTTTGAGTAGGAGTTATGTAGCGCGTTGGCGCTTTGTATCTTTTCTTTTGCTATGGTTTTAGTTTTAAACTTGGTTTTAGTTGGTCATTTCTGATTTTGTAGCGGCTGGACTTTCTGGTTATGTGATGTTTTGGACCTTTGTTGGGCTCTCGGTTGTAGTTTATTTATGGGCATGGATATTATATTTTGGTGTCATTGGGCTCATCATTTTTTCATTAAAATCCTTGGATCGCGAAGCGATCATGTTCCTTGCAAACCGCCACGCCTTTTGATCTTTTGTATTTATGGGTAAATTCGAAAAGACGTATGCTTTCTGGTGCCCTAATTTCATTTATATATATATATAAGGCATCACGCGTACGTGTCTCGTATCATTTTCTTCTTTTTCTGAACTTTCTTTCTCGGACTTCATTTTCCATGGCCGGCGTCATAGATCCAAGGAATCCCAAGCGTCCCAGAGATGAGGGTAGTTCCTCTGCCCAAGGCGCGCCACCTTCCAAGCCTAACTGGTCATATGACCCAGGCAACCGTTATCTGTTTCGAGACGACGAGGCTTTTGAGTGTTATCAAAGTAACATTGGTGAAGGGGGGCGTGAAGTTTCCGCCTGCTTTTTCTTCCATCCTCAAGGTCGTTTCACCACCCCTTATATGAATTTAATAACAGGGTGGCTTAATGCCTGGAGCCTTCATGGCCTATCCCAGCTTGATACCCCGTACCAAGTTATTTTATGCTAACCTCCGCATCATCTTTGACCACCACGGTACTCCTTCTGCCTCTTCTTATCTTTTTGGCAGGCTCTTTCACATAGGGGTGGAGGATTTGGCTGACTTGATTGGTGCCCCAGATACCTTAAATGGCTTGTCCGTTTATGCCTTCGGGAGTTGGCCTCGTGAGCAAGGGACATACCGGGGCCATTGCGAGTGGTTCAAGGTACCCAGATCTGAGGCAAGTTCTGAACTGGTCTCTACTACGCATTTGCCCGCGCTTCACCGGTAGTTTTGTCGTTTATGTGTTTTTTTTTGTTTGCTATCGAAGGATAGGTTCATGACTATGAAGTTTATATGTTCTTTTCAGGTTATTTTTCTTGGTCATTAACTACATCCTCTTTCCTCAGGGTGAGTTATCAGATTTGACTCGTCCAGGGACTTTGTTCTACCTTCGCTTATTGCTCCTCAAACGCGGGAAAGCTAATCTTCCCAGCCTCATCCTCCAAAACATGCATCATGTCACGAGGTTTCCCAAGGGCCATTTGCCTTATGGGAGTTTAATCGAGGCCTTGATGGAGCGGGCTCAGATTCCATTGCCTGAGACGCTGTGGGGGAATCCAATCACTGAGCGGCTTATGCTGTACCCGCGCAACCTGCTCTTAGATCTGACTTCCTTTGGGTGGGTGGAGATGGTTCATGGCACTCTGGTCCCTGACCCCAACTACCCGGTGAACAGTCATATCCTTCATAGGTTTGCTGCTGTGAATCAGTATAGTCCGGTAAGAGAGGCTTCTCCCCCTTCTCCAGATGGCTCAGCCATTGAAGAATCTCTTCCACTCCAGGAACACATAGACCAGCGTTTTAAGGAGCTAGACCAGCGACTGGAGAATGTCGAGGCAGTGCTTCAGTCAATTCATAACACCTTGGAGACTTTTGCAGGGGCGATGGCCGCAGCTCAGGCGCCTCCAGTGCCTCCGGTGTGAAGAAGTCTTGGATGTTTGGTCATTTGGTTTTGTTGTTTCATTGCTTCGTTTCGTATGTTTTTTTTATTGTTCAAACTGTGGTAATTTTGGATAGTTTATGTTTGGTATTTTGACTTTATGATTTGATTGGGGTAATTTGGAGTCCTAATAACTTTTGGTCTGTTGGTCTTGGTTTACAGACACCTGTTGAGGTTTATTAGTGATTTGGTTTAGATTGTCATAGGTAGCGACTTTAGATATCGCTAGTGGGACAGATATTTTTTTTGTTATTCTCCCTGCTCTTTGGTTACGGCAGCAAGGAACATACCGGTGGGATTTGTCTACTCTACATTGCTGCCTCGGTAACTAGGACCGTTCCGGTGGGACTTGTCTGCTCCATATTACCGCTCCGGCATGTAGAATAGACATTCTGGGTATAGCACGCAGTGGGACTTTGTGCATCGTTTTCTGTTGGTTGTTTTGGTACGGTGATAAGAGACGTACCGTCGGGACTTGTCTGTTCCATATCACTCTTTTGATGTAGTGAGATGGGGTTTTCTCCTGGCTCTTTGGGTACGGCAGCTAGGAACGTACCGTAGGGACTTGCTTGTTCCACATCACTTCTTGTATGTTGTGAGATGTTTTTTTTTTTCTTCTCCTGGCTCTTTGGGTACGGCAGCTAGGAACATACCGTAGTCGGTGGTTTAAGGCCCAACACGACCATGGGCCCCTCTGGGTATTAGGATTTATGAGGCCTATTCCTTGACATGGTTAGCGGACATCAGCCGTGGTATTTTCCGTTTTCAGAGGGGCTTTCAGGTTTGGTTCGGTCTTCATCCATTTTTGGTAGGTTTTGGCAAGGATTACATTTTGAGTAGACAGGTTGTCTTTTCGATCTGTAACTGTTGAGGATGTGGTTTTGATTAATCCCATGGTAAATTTCACCTTTCGTGTCTTATTTTAGAGTTCAAGACACAGAACTTTTGTTCATCCTTTAGTTCGGTGAGATGAACAGGCACCTAGTACTTTGTTTTAGAACAAAGCACAAGACTTTGGTCATCTTTTTTTGGGTAGGTGTGATGGACAGATCACCGCATTGTGTCTTAATTTAGAGTTCAAGACACGGAACTTTTGTTCATCCTTTAATTTGGTGAGATGAGCAGGCACCTAGTACCTTGTTTAAAGCACAAGGCACAAAACTTCTGTAGTAAGTTTCACCGTTTGTGTCTTAATTTAGAGTTCAAGACACAGAACTTTGTTCATCCTTTAATTCGGTGAGATGGACAGACACCTAGTACTTTGTTTAAAGTACAAAGCACAAGACTTTTTAGGGTCACATTTTGGAATGTAGGCCGTTTGTAAAGGAGACGTTCCATGAATGTCCATAAGGACAGAACACTCCTTTTACCTTGGCCCGGTGGGACAGGACATTTTGTGTATGTTTTTAGAAGTTTCGGATTTTGGACTTTGAAATTTGCCTTTTTATTTAGGGATTTGAGAATATTTAGGGAGATTTGGCTTTAACCTTTTATTTGAGCTATATTTTAGCTTGGTTTAGTTTCTTTTGGTCATGTGCTTTTATATTTTGGAATAAGATGTATTTTTTGTTGGACTTGGATTTTATTTAGGATTTCGACTTAGGGTTATTTTAGGAAATTTTGAAGGGTTTATTTTATTTAAAGGTTAATTTATTACTTTAGGGTTTTGGCTCAGGGATACCCCATAGTGTTCAAAAGAACGGAGCACCTGTCGAGCCTTGACCCGGTGGGACGTGAGAGCTTTCCTCTTTACCTAAGTGAAGAGGTGGTCGACTGCCTCGCAATTGTCTGCCCAGTCGGTTTGTTGGCTGCTCTTCCTTTGACTTTGGTGGGCTGTGGGAATGTTGGGGTAGTTTTGTCCATAATATTTCTTCAGGTATCTCCCATTTATGGAGGAGACAGGGTGTTTTCCATTTGAATCCGCGAGTAGGTAAGCTCCGCCTTCATATGCTTGTTCTATGACATAGGGGCCTTCCCAATTTGGTGCAAATTTGGGACCATGGTGTCGGCCGAGGATAGGTCGCCTTAAAACCAGCACCAGTTCTCCTTTCTTGAATGTTCTAGGTCTTGATAATTTCTCATAAGCTCGCGCCATTCTGGCTTGATATAACTCCAAGTTTTGTTGAGCTGCCAGTCTCCTTTCATCCATTCCATCCAACTCTTGCAACCTTAGCTGCGTTTGTTTAGTCAGAGGGATTTGTGCTGCCATGGCTATTCTCAGTGACGGGAGCTCTACCTCGATTGGTAGGACTGCTTCTGCCCCATACACTAAAGAATAAGGTGTGGCTTGGGTTGCTGTTTTATGAGTGATGCGGTATGCCCACAACGCCTCATGCAGTTTCTCATGCCAATTTCTCTGATTATCTCCGATGGTTTTACGAAGGATCTTGATCAATGTTTTGTTGAAAGCTTCCGCTAGTCCATTGGCTCTTGGATTGTAGATGGAGGAATATCTCCATTCAATTTTGTGTTTATCGGCGAAGGCATCAATTTTGGCATTCTTGAAGGCCGCCCCGTTATCAGAGATTATTTTCCTTGGATTTCCATACCTGTAAAGCACCTGAGTGGTAAAGAACCTGACCACGTCAGAGGCCTTAATTTCACGGTATGACCTGGCTTCGGCACATTTGGAAAAATAATCCGTAGCGGCCAATATGAAGCGGTGCCCACTTGAAGCTGGTGGGTCAATGGGGCCTATGATATCTGTTCCCCAGCTCTCGAAAGGCCACGATACCACTGTGGGATGTAGCACATTTGGGTGTTGGTGTATAAAATCTCCATGAATTTGGCACATGTGGCATTGTCTGGAGAAGTTTTCGCAGTCACTGATCATGGTGGGCCAGTAGTAGCCCATTAGTTTGATTTGTACTCGCATCCGAGAGCCCGATTGATGGGCTCCGCATACTCCCGAGTGAATTTCTTGCATAACTTGGTTGGCTTCGGTTTTCGATATGCATCTAAGCCATGATCCTTCGTAGGATCTCCAATAGAGTGTGTTGTTCACGTATACGAACCTTAGGGCCCTTTTTCTGATTTGTTCCCTAATAGCCTTGTTCGCAGGTAATTTTCCTTGTTGAAAGTAGTCGAGAAAGGGTTGTCTCCAGTCCTCTTGGTTCGAACCCTCGGTTGTCATGACTTGTGTGATTTCCCTCCATTCTTTTTCATGTTCCCTTTCGAGTGTTTGGATGTCAGTAAACAGGGTTTCTTCCTCCTCGTTTCTTTCCTTTGGGAAGCAAGGGGACAAGGATCTCCTGCGATGGACAAGGACTTGGATTTCTTCCTGACTCGGGTCACTGAGTTCATTAGCCAATCTAGCCAGTGCATCGGCTTTGCCATTCAGAGACCTTGGGACTTTCTGGAAGGTAATATATGTGAATTTGGCCATCAACTCAAGGGCTTTTTCATGGTATTTGACCAATTCTGGTTTTCTTATTTTGAAGAGGCCTTCGATCTGACTCAGGATGAGCTGAGAGTCTCCATAGACTTCTAACTGCTCAATACCCATTTGAAGGGCAATTTCGAGTCCAGCTATTAGGGCCTCATATTCAGCTTCATTGTTTGTGCACGGTTTGGTTAGGCTCAGAGCATGTCGGAGAATGCCTTTCTCTGGGGTGACGAATACCAGCCCTACACCGGCTTGTCGTTTTGGTAAGTTTGGCTTGACTGCTGGCTGGATGGAAGATGATCCATCGAAGTATAGCTTCCAGCAAGTTTCATTTTCCTCTATTTGCATAGCCTCCTCATCAGGGAAATCGCATGCTAGTGGGGAATCATCAGGTATAGGATGAGCAGCTAGGAAATCAGCTAGTGCTTGTCCTTTGATAGCCTTTTGGGGCGCATATGTTATATCAAATTCCATCAGGGCCACAGCCCACCTTGCCAGCCTTCCGGTAAGCATGGGTCGGGTCATGAGGTACTTCAATGGGTCGGTCTTGGAGATTAGCGTGACTTTGTGGGCCAACATGTAATGCCTAAGCTTTTTTACTGCGAAGATCAAGGCTAGGCAATGCTTTTCGATTGGCGTGTATGCATGTTCTGCCCCCACGAGCATTCTGCTGAGGTAATACAGGGCATTTTCCTTTCCTTCTTCATTCTCCTGGGCGAGCAATGCCCCCAGAGATCCGTCCAAGGCGGTGGTATAGAGAATGAGAGGTTTTCCCTGGATGGGTGCTGCCAATACAGGAGGTTTTTGCAGATATTGTTTGATATCATCAAAAGATTTCTGGCATTCTTCGTCCCATTTAAAGGGGACATCCTTCTTGGTGAGCCTGGTAAAAGGCTTGATTTTGCCTGACAGGTTGGCTATGAATCTCCTAATATACGCCAGGCGCCCTTGGAGAGACCGGAGTTGTTTGAGTGTCCGTGGAGGGGACAGATCTTGGATGACCTTGATTTTATCAGGATCAATTTCAATGCCTCGGTGCCGCACCACGAAGCCTAGAAATTTTCCCGATGACACCATGAAGGCGCATTTCAGGGGGTTGAGTTTCAGAGTGTGTTGTCTCAACCGCTCAAACATCAGCCTCAGGTTCTCTAAGTGTTGTTCATGGGTATGGGACTTCACAACAAGGTCGTCTACATAGCATTCTACCACCTTGTGTATGAGGTCGTCAAAGATTTTGGTCATGGCTCTTTGGTATGTGGCTCCTGCATTTTTGAGGCCGAAAGGCATGACTTTATAGCAGTAGATACCAATTGGGGTGCGGAAGGCAGTGTGCTTTTGGTCACTCTCGTCCATTTTGATTTGGTTGTATCCCGAGTATCCGTCTACAAAGGAATATACCCCGTGGGACGAGGTGTGGTCTATTATGATTTCTGTCACTGGCAGAGGGAAGTCATCCTTAGGGCAAGCCTTGTTTAAATCCCTGAAATCGACACAGACTCTGATTTGTCAGTTCTTTTTCTTCACTGGGACAATGTTAGCCACCCAGTCAGGCGTTTCTTCTTCCCTTATGAATCCAGCACTGATGAGCTTTTTGACTTCGGCTGTCACCTTTTCTTCTAACTCAACCCTCATTCTCCGGGGTCCTTGTTTGACTGGCTTGAGCTCTTTATCAATTTTGAGTTTGTGGACTGCTACCGCTGGATCTAGCCCGGGCATTTCACTGTAGCTCCATGCGAAGCAATCCTGGTATTCCCTTAGCAGCTTGGTCAGTTCGTCTTGCATCTCCTGAGGGAGGGAGGTGCTAATGAATGTAGGCTTTGGGTTTTCCTTTGTTCCTAGGTTGATTTCTTTCAATTTATCGATGGTATTTTGACCACCTTCTTCTAACTCTTTTGGTGCGTTTTTGGCTGCCAAAATGAATTGTTCTGTTTCTGGAGGTTCCCTTTTGTCTGCAGTTGTTTCGCCCTCCTTGATTTCAGTGATTGTTATGCGGTGGCAAGAGTGCTGTCGTGGTCTTTGAGGAGTATTTGACCCTGAGCCCTTAGTTTGAGTTTTGAATCCTAGGCCCCTTGTGTTAGCAACCCTCCCATTAAGTTTTATGACTTCATTAGAGTAGCCATTCCACATGTCTCGGAACATTCTTGCTCGCTTTTCGGGAATGGGCTCTAGGCATTGTGCTTTACGGAACAGTTCAATCAACCGTGTGTTGGTGGTGTCTTGAAGCTGAGGAGGAATCCCCGTCTTTCTGGTTTCCTCTACAAGCCATTGTTCCCAGTTTTCGGCGTTTGACTCTTCATTTTGAGGTTCGA
The DNA here is from genome assembly GCA_028095005.1 of Rhynchospora pubera. NCBI lineage: Eukaryota > Viridiplantae > Streptophyta > Magnoliopsida > Poales > Cyperaceae > Rhynchospora > Rhynchospora pubera. Next base: position 343,467,998 of record CM051460.1, on the reverse strand, counting down.
TTTCTCCCATTGTATACTGGGATGAACAATGTGCCCTGTTTCAAGCTCTTCTCTTTTGGGTGGGACAGTGAAGGTTTTGAACGGGATGACTTCTTCACTTTCCCGAGGTGTTAGGTCTTTACAGTGTTCTAGGGGTAGGATTTCTACGGACAGAGTATTTTGCTCCTCACCCTCACTGGAATAATTTGGTTGCATTCGAGTGGGTAAGTTAATGTCCTCGGCCGTGCCTTCCGACGATCCCGTCTCACTATCACTACCCAAGAGCATTTGTGATTTTATAGCTGCTTTGAGCACAGCATTTTTGATTGCTTCCTTCACAGTTTCAGGAGAGGGCTTTCCTTGCTCGGTGGCTGCCCCCTTTCCAGACTTGGGTTTGTAATATTTAGCATCATCTAGTTCGGCTTCATGTGCCTCAAATGGCTGATCATCTCCTTTAATCACATATTGTTTTCCGTCTTTGACATATTTAATGCACTGGTGCAGGGTAGAGGGAACCAATCCGTTGGCGTGGAGCCATGGTCTCCCCAACAGTGCCTTGTATGTTGTATCAGCTTCGATGATGAAGAATTTGACCGGAGTGACCAGGTTCCCAAAGGTAATATCGATCACCGTGGAACCAAGAGCCTTTTGGTATTGGTGGTTAAACCCATGGATCCGGATTTTATCTTTCTTTGTTTCTTTGATGCTGAGCGACAGTTGCACCAGCGTTTTTAGTGGCATGATGCTAATTGAGGACCCAGGATCAATGAGGACTTTGTTGATTTTCCGGCCATAGATGGTGCCTGTAGTGTACAGGGGTCGATTGTGATCGGCTGTGCCCGCCATCAGGTCCTCATCTGTGAAGGTAATATACGGTTCCTGGTCGATCTGTGCCACCTCCTAGCGGGTTTCTTGGGCAAAATAGGCCTGGAAGCTGGCAGGGTTTTGCAGTGCATAGATTAAGGCATCACGCAGCTCCTGAGATACTATCAAGGCATCAAAGACACTGAGCAGTGAGGGGATTTTCCGCAAATGAGCGACCACATTGTAATCTCCCACGGACATTTTAGGTCTGCCATCGGACCTCGTTTCGCTTTCTGCTGTTGTATTATTTCTGTTTCTTATTTCATTGTTGGTCGTTTCCCTGGGGGGTTGTCTCTCAGGTATCCTAGTGCCCGATCTCAGACTAACATTGCAGTGGTTTTTCATGTTTGGCCGGATTCTAGTAGAGACCTGCCGGACTAGGTTGGACACCTTGTTTGGTTTTGGTGGTGATTTGATTTCTCTTTCCTCTGTTTCGCTTCGGTCAGTATCACTTCCCAGTGGTCCGACTGCAGCGGAGTTGATTGCCAGCACAACGGGCTCCTCTTCTGAGCTACTGTACTGTAGTTCCCCTCCAGTATCATGTTCATATTCAGAGGCAGTTTCCTCGTCAGAGGTTTGAGAGCTTGTACCCCGGGTTATGGCGCGGCACACTTCGTCTTCTGTTTCTTCATCTGACGGGTCATTGTCATTCCAAGACCATGTCAGGCATTCCTCTCTGGAGTGCCCCCAGACTTGGTGGTATCGGCAGTACACCTTTCTTCCTGCATCATTTCCTTTCTTTGCTTTATGTGGTTTTTGCTGTCTATTTATGGTTTGCGCCCGAAGTGCCCCATTTTCAGCTTCTGTCATTTCCCAAGGGTTTACACGGTTCCTGTGTCTGAAGTGCCCATCGGAACCTCCATGTTTTGGTTTCAGTTTCCCTGTTATCTTGATTTTATGTGGTAATTTGTTGCAAGGGGAAGTGTTGTCGAGCTTAACCAATTTCATTTTCATGCGGTATTGCCCTGCGTGGTTTTGTCTATTTTTTATTTGTTGGGTTGAATTAATTTCGGCATTTCTGTGTCTCAAATGGCCAGACCCACCCCTCATGGGAGGGCATACTCGCGTGCGCGAGCTCTCACCTCTTTCTCGCCGGCCTATTTCAGGCCCCCCGAACGGGTTGTCATAGGACCAGAGGTGTTTTGGTTTGTGGTGATGGTTTTCTGTATTTGCCTTCCCTTTTCCTTTTCCTGGGGGATGATTAGCTTTGGGTTTTGGTCTTTGTCCTTCTTGGATGACAATGCCAGCCTCTCTCCTTCTTTGTGGGAGGTTCCCTGAATTGCCTGAGGTAGCATGGCCAGACTTCATGGCCTTTTTCTGCCCTGCCCCCTGTTTCTGGGCGCGGTTTTTCAATGCTTCGAGTTCTGCCTCTATCGAGATTCTTTCCTTTCGCTCGGTCTTTAGCCTGGCTATCAGGGTTTCGACTAAGGTTTGTATTTCAATATTTTGCCTGGTCATCCTTCTCAGAGCCTTTGTGCAGAAATCCAGGTCTATTAGGAGCTGACGCTTTTCCCTCAAAGTGAAGGCGGCGCTATCTTCTTTTGATAGTTGTTGGACTTGCCCCCTGTCTAAAGAGGTGCTTGGTTGTGCTTGCTTTGACCTTGTGCGGTGGGCGGGGCCATCTGTTGTGACTCTTTGAGTTGGATCTCGGCCTACGTGGGTTGCTTTCTTTGAGTTGTCCGCTGCTTGAGATTCAAGCGGGCTTTCTTTTGGCTTGGCTGTTTTCCTTTGAGTGAGTTTTGGTTTATTTTGCGAGCTGTCGCCTTGGGTTGTTGGAGATTCCTCCTCTTCGCTATCTGTGTCGGACTCACTCACAGTTATTGTCCGACAATTTTCAGAAGTACCTTGGCATAATTCAGAGTTTTGGTTTTGGTTTTCTTCTTGGTTTTGATTTGAAGGGGCGGTATTTTCAGCTTGGTCTTCAGTAGAGGTAGCGGCTGCCCCCTGTTCAGTGCTGGCATTTTCCTCTGTCTCTGGTTCAGCGGGTTCATTTTCTCTATCCGCTTCTTCAGTGGCCGTGGCCTCCCAGATTTGGTTGACCATTTGCCGCACTATTTCTCCCAATTCCTCGAGAGTAAGGTCAGGTTGGCCCGGAATGTTAGGAATATGGATATCCATGTTTACCATTCTTGGTTGCCGTCCTTGTAGATCGGCAGGGTTCATTTGTTCAGCAGGATCTAGCACGATCTCATAATCATAGGCCATCTCCTCTGAGTTAGTTTGATGTTCTTCTGTGGCTTCGGTCTGTGGCTGTGGCACCTCAGAGGACTCGCCTTTGTCGGAATCATGATGGCCAACTCGATGACAGGTGGTGTCATCACGAGAGGATTCGCCTTTGAGCAACCTTTTCTTTCCTTTATTGGTCCCTTTGTTTCTTCTTTGATAGGTTATTATTTCCTTCTCGTTTGTTGGCTTTTTTCTTCTTTGGTATACTCTAAGGGCTTTAGGGCTCTTGACCTCTTCCTCATCATCCTCGGTGGGACAATAAGTATCATCATCGCTATTTACCCTTAGGTTTCTCATGAGCTCACTGGTTGTCATGGCCTCAGTTTCAGCGATGGCTTGTTCCAGCTCACGCCGCGCATTTTCATCCCATTCGGGTTGTGGCCGGACAGTCATGCGAGCGTTTCTTCCTTGTTGTCTTCTTTTATTACATGGTTTTAAGGAAGGTTCATCATCATCCGTCCAAGCTGCAATTCGGGCAGAACGGTGATCATAATTTTCGGACTCAGAGTCATCAGACCCTGAACCGCTGATGTAACGGCAGTTTCCAGTATCAGAGCCGTCATCATCACTACTGTTATTGTCAATATCATTTGAGATTTTGTACAGCCTTTCTATTTGTGCCCGGAAACGGGCGGTTTCCCGTGGATGGGTTCTCCTGAGCCTTTCATAATTGGCTCCTGGTTGTTGTAATATCTCAGCGTGCTGAGCTATGAAGTTTAGGAATGCAGGGTCTTCCCGTCTCAGATGTTCCATGTATGAGAGGATCCTGGTTGCTTGTGAGATATTCAACCCTTCAAATGCTGAGGTTATATCGGCTGGTGGACCAGACCCAGATGCCATCAGGATTGAACTTCCTTGGAGGGTGCTTGGTTGAGGTTCTTCATGGTCAGATTCCACCTCAGGCTCCCTTTCTGTCTCTTCTTCATTGCTATCGGATTCGCTATTTTGTGCGTTCCCATCAGATGTTTTTCCGCAGAAGAAGAATCGCGGGGAACCTCCACTATCCTCAGAGTCAGAGCACTGGGGAGTTTTGCCTTTGTTAACCTCTTTTAGGACGGTTGCTATGGCTTCTCTTTCAAACTTTTCTGTAAAATCTGGGTCTTTGGGGTGGGTAGCTCGGCGAAAGGCCCTTGGGTCTGTGATTCTCAGTTCCTTGAGCTCAGACACATACCATTCTACCAGGCTGTCATGTTCATTGTATTCTTCTTCCTCGGGGGCTTGCTGGGATGACTCACCCTGGGCAATATCGACTTGGTTGGAAGTCTCAATTGCTTGGGTGGGGAATGTCACCTCGGCCCTGGGACCTGATGTATGCCTGGGGCGCCGAATCCTCCTGGATCTACGGCGTCGAGTGGTCCTTGGTAGGGTTGCTTCTGGACTTATTTCTCCTTCCTCGCGCCCCGTCTCATTAGCTATTTCTCTTACAGTCCTGGTTATGGCCTGCCTTTCATATCCCCGATGTTGTTGAGGGTTTTCAGGGTTCAGCACACCATGGTAGCCGACCGAGTCCGAGATTCTCAGGTTCCTGAGGTATTGGGAGAATTCATTAGCCTGGTCCTCCTCGGCCAGGAAAGTTTGGTCATTTTGGCTGAAGCGGGCTTGGTTACCCATGCTGCTTTCATATTCCGCGAGGTCAGTTTCAGTAACCTCGATATTCTCCCAGAGGTGTGAGTCCTCCGTGCTTTCCAACTGCGCACGCATGATTTCAAAATCTGTAGGGTGGTTTGGGTCTGGGTCTTTCTTGTCCCATCCATTTTGCACCACAATATCCACCGCAGCTTTCCTTATGGCCATATTTTCAACTTGTTGTTCATAGGTATCGGAGTCTGACATGTTTTCTATCTCCTCATCAACCCTTAATTCCTGTTGGAACAAGTCGGGCTCTTGAATTTTTAGTTGCATGAGAAAGTCCACATACTCCGCCACAGAATTGAAAGAGATATGTGGTAGCGAATCATCGCCTTCTTCCTCGGCTTCTTCTTCTGATTCCCCGGCATCACTCAGGTATCTGCAGTGCTCTGCGGGTTCATGGGTTTTTTGTTTAGAGATGTTAAGAGGCATTTCTTTGGTCCAGAACCTATTTGCCAGCCATGATGCTAGCAATTGGTCCACATCATCACCATGTATGAGCTCTTGGATCCACCAGGATGGGTTTAAGGCGATTTCTGCCTCCAGGATGGGATGAAGGTTGGTTTGACCGCACCAGTAGGAGAGGTCCCTCCATTGTTCCCTTGCTTTCATGTATATTTTTATCCTCCTGTAACTGGCCGGCTGGCATCCCTCCAGCGCCTCATAGAAGGCATCATCATCTTCTTGTGGGTTTTGGTTTGTGACCGCGGAAGAGAGAATAGCCTGTGTAGCCTCCTCTATTTGCGCAATCATTTCTATTTCCTCTTCTTTAGTGAGCTTTTCCTCTTTTTCTTCCAAGTTATCCTCCGGGTGTGCATTTGTTGTCGATGTTGAAATGGCGTTGCAGGAGATCCCACCAGAGTCACCACCTCCTGTTTCTTCATCACTGTCAAAGTTGCTACCAAAATCGTAGCTTTCATCTTGGCTGGGGGGGTCCGGATCAGACCATTCATATTCCTCATCAGTGAAACCAGGAATATCTTGGGCATTTTGGGTATTGGTGGAGGTGGAAGCCTCTTTATTTACTTGGTTTCTTACGAAACTAGTCACAGCAATGGTTTGTTTCATAAGTTCAGACACATGCTCTGCTAGTATCGCAATGGTTTCTGGTGGAATCCCGGATTCTCCCTTCTTCTTTGGTATGACAAGGTTAAACCCTAGGTTCTTTATGCTTGGGATACCTTCTGAATCCAGACACTCATTATGAATGTCTACAAACACTTTGCGATCTTGACCATTGATCTTGAAAGGTAGGGTCATTCGATCCGGCTTCTTTCCTTTGCGGATAAGGGCCTTATCCAATTTCTTTATTTCAAGGATCTCTTTCCTCTCCCTTCCTGATTGAGTCATGGGTTGAACAGTGACCGTCGACCAGGTATGTTGGGTTGGGACTGAGCTGGATGACGACTCAGCAGGGTTTTGTTCATTTGTTGTTGAGGTTTCGGGAGGTCTGGTATCTGCTTGTACCGACTCCTGTTGGTTAGAGGATTCTTCATGTTCTTCCTCATTACCTGAGACATGGTGGCACGCTGCCGTCCAGAACTCCTCTTCTTTCTTTTCTTTTCCTTCGCCTTTCAACTCCTGCCACACTTGTCCGCTAATTTGGGCTGCGACTTTGGGGGAGATGAAATCAGCGAGGGTTGCTTGTGTTGGCTTTTCTTGAACATAGGGATCTTCGACGGTTTCGGGAGAGGTTTTCCTCCAGAACGTCTGTCTAGATCTCACATTACCCGTTCTTGCGTCACGGGTCATTGGTTTCGGTTGTGTTTTTGTTGGCTTGAGTCTCTTTGGGACTACTGGCATGATAGGGCTTTTCCATCTGAGTTGAGGTTCGGCCTGCAAGGCTCTCAACTTCTTTCTGGTGTTTTTGCTCAAATATACGCTCCATGTCGTGGGCGGTTTTCCGTCAGTAGTGACCGAGACACGACGAGAGCTGGCACTTGGGGCTCCGCTTGAGATGGCATGGGGAGCTGGCTCCTGCCTGGCGTCATCATGGAGAGAGATTGCTCCTTCTTGGATTTTCTGCTCGAGCCAATCCTTGAAGACATAGCAATCCTCTATGCTGTGACCCAAAACTCTGTGATACACACAGTAATTAGGGTGGTTCACTTTGTCTTCTTCCTCGGGCCTTTTGCATTGGGGCAATCGAACCTCGAGAACTTCCATAGCTTGCTTGAACAGCTTCAGAGTTTTCTCCTTTTTGAATGAGTAAGGTTTGCTTTTCAGCTCCCTGAGTGTTGGCCTTTGAGCCCTGGACTGTGGATTTCCATCCTTCGTTTCGCCATTCTTTCCCCATTGGGCACTACTAGTGCCTTCAACCTGGTTAGTGACGGCTTTGACTGCCTTTGTTGTTTTGATCTCCAGCTTCTTTCCCTTTTCTTTGTCTTTTTCCTTGGTGGAATAGTATAGCTGGTTCATTTCGGGCTCCACTTCCTCATATCGGGCGACCATGGCTACCAAATGTTCAAAGGTGGTAACATTATGTCCCACCATCCATACTTTCATCGGTGCATGGATGCTGTTCAGGAGCATGCGCACCGCCTCAGATTCACTTATGTTGGACTGGCATCCTGTGTACATGGTTTCCCACCTTGACACATAGTCGGAGACAGACTCGCCTTGTTTTTGTCTGGCGTTGACTAGATTAGTGACGGAGACCCGATGCGGAGTCGTCCTGAACCTTGCACAAAAGGCGTTTGCCATTTCTTTCCAGCTTTTGATACTGTCCGCCTCGAGAGAGGCATACCAGTCAAATGCTACTCCAGACAGGCTTTGTGAAAATTGCCTTAGTAGCCATTCCTCCTTTCGGGCAGTGTTTCCACAGGAGGTTATAAAATGTGACAGGTGTTGACTTGGGGTGATTTTGTTTCCAACCCCATCAAACACCTTGAATTTTGGTACTATATGCCCCTTCGGGTAATCCAGCTGGTCAAACCTCGCAGGGTAAGGTCGGCCTGTGAAATTGACGGGCAGTTGAGTGCCCCCAATCCCTAGAGATTGCAGTTTTTGATCCATAGCCCTTTGCATTTTCTCCATTATGGCCTCAGGGTCAATGACATTAGTTTCCTTTCTTTCAAGCAACTCCTCTTCAGAGGTTTCACTGGAGCTACTATCTCTTTCTCGTAATATTTTAGAACGAGATTTCTTGGTTTTCTTTTTGCTTTTTGATTTTGGCTTGGAAGCCATTCCTTGGGTTTCAGTTGATTTGGGTGTATCATTGTTTGAGACAGCACAGCTTGGGCGTGCCCCCTTTTTGGCTATGTGTTTCTGGACTTCCGCGCATGCCGCGGTTACCCGAGCATTTTCCGCTTGGAGTTGCTCAAGTTGCTTTGTTTTCTCTTCCAGTTCCTTGCGAAGCTGGGCCATCTCGTCAGATATTTCCTCGAGGATTTCAATTTCCTCATCAACATCCTCAGATGAACTTCCATGGTCCGGATTTGGATCCTCTTCATCACTTGCGATGTTATCAGTGGTTTGCTGGACAATTTCCTCCACTATCGGGCTGCGGTTCCTGGGCCGCCCTACCCGTTTGGGAGGTTTAGATGCCGAAGCTTTTCCTTTCTGTCCTCGTGTTTCCACGGGGACACTTTCGGAGTGAGGCGGCTCCTGGGAACCTGTTCCGACCATACGGACTTCCGCCGTTTCCTCATTGTCATCCTCATCATCGTCAACTGACACATGATATGTCGAGGCAGAACCAGCGTTCCGCCTCTTCCTCATCACATATTTCTTTTTGGTTTTATTTTTCATCATCTGACTCGCCACCTGGCTAGCCAGAGAGGTGTCTTTTTCTTTTGGTACCCATCGCTTGGTGCCCCCTGTATTTTGCTTAGGAGCGGGGATGGGTTCCGGTTGCTTGGGCTTCCAGACCTTCTTCACTTTTCCCTTGGCCTTCATTGAGCGGGCGTTGGGTTGGAGTGATGGAAAGGTAAGCCGGTCGAAGACTGAAGGCGGGTGGGCCACAGTCCTTTTTTCTGACGCACTATAGTCCGCGTCTCCCTCTCGGTTGTCCTCGCGATAAGGAAAGCGGAGTCTTTGGTGCGCCGGGAACTTGAGCCTGTCCTTGATGGACGGCTTGTTGGGGTTGGCAGGGATCGCAGTGACGATCCTGCGGGACTTGCGGGATCTTTTGACAATCTTGAAGGCCGCATGAATGGCCTCCACTGCCTTGTGTTTTGGGCGGGTCACCTTCTCTATCTTAGAGACGGGGGCATACATGGGGAGCTCCCAGTCCTCTCTGAGGCGCATTACTTCGCCTCCCTTTTTGAGCACATGTAGGGGGGCGAAGGTATTGCTGAGGGACAGATCAGTGACAGTATCGGGTTGTTGGACCAGGTGGAGAGCTTGGGCCCTCGAGATCCTAGTCCTCTTCTGCTTTTTGAGTTTTGGGGCTGTTGCCCCCTTGACATGGGTGGTTGCTGCCTGACCCTTCTTGGTGCTAAAGGCGGGATTTCCAGAGACTTTCACTGATGCTTCACCAGCAAGCATCACGGGAGAGATTTGTACGACAGTTTGGATGGGCACATGGAGGGTCCCGGTTACTGCTGCATTCCTATGGCGAAGACGCTCACCTTTCACAATTTGACTCCAGGTAAACATGATTCCTGCAATGGAGAGAACTCAAAGTCAATCATTAGTATTTTTCTTTGAATATTATGGACTTAATTCCACCTATACATTTAAACTTTGATTATGCCCTGATGAGAGGAGAAAAATGTCCCACCGGGCGTGCCAGAACCTGTCTCGCACTTTTTCCAGTCCGACCACGGAAGATCAGATAGTCCTCTATGGGGCGAAGAAAATGCGGATCAGATACCCCTCGAGCATCTTAAGACCCGTCGTTACTACCCATTCCAAACGAGCGAAGGGCACCAATGCGGCTCTAAGTACCTCGAGAGTTGATTGTTTGTCGTAGGTCCTTTTTTTCCAGTAGGCGCAAGCCCCTACTGTTAATTACCTCCGGACTCAGTTACGAACTGAGCCAAGAGCACCTCTAGATCGGGATAATCAAAGTTTAAATGTCGTAGGTGGATGAAGTCCATTTTAATAAAAGGGGTTGTGTCTTGATAGGGAGTTTCAGGGTGAAAAGCAATGCAGAAGGGCAGCTATTTTAACAGAGCCATGCAAACATGAATGATGTGGTTTAATTCTTTAGTTTCACATTTTAAGACATTTAGGTTGCTTTTACTTTGCTGTGTCAGGCTTAATGCCGTTACAGAGATTTTTGAGTTCGATACTAGGAAATTTAGTATCCTAGATCAATCCTCAATCGTTTAGAGATTTAGAGATTTTGGGATTTCGTTCAAGTCTTGAGTACAGATGCGCTACGCCTCCTCTTGACATGAACTTGGATGATGGCCATTGATTGACTTTTCTTCTGGTCATCTGGGCATCAGATTTCAGTCTGCTTCTGGTCAAACATGCTGTGAACTTGTAGAAACAGGCTGTTAGATTTGAGTCCAACGCTAGAAAATAGGGTATTCTAGGTCAGTTCTCAATCGTTTGGAGGAATTTAGGGATTTTTGGGATTTTCGTTCAAGTCGCGAGTACAGATGCGCTATGCCTTCTCTTGACAGGAACTTCAGTGATAATTCAGAATTGACTTTTCTTTTTTTCTCAATCTGAACATCGGGAGGGTGTCTCCTTCAGGGCGAAACGCGATGCAGTCTTGAAGGGACGAACTTTTGACTTTTAAGACTTTATGTCACTTTAGACTTTGTGTCTTTTGAGTCACTTTTAGGCTTTGTGCCATTTTGACTTTGTGTCACTTTTAGATTTTGTGTCATTTTGATTTTGTATCATTTAGACTTTGTGTCACTTTTAGACTTTGTGTCATTTAGACTTTGTGTCATTTAGACTTTGTGTCACTTTTAGACTTTGCGTCATTTAGACTTTGTGTCATTTAGACTTTGTGTCACTTTTAGACTTTGTGTCATTTAGACTTTGTGTCATCTTGAAGTTTCGGCTTTTGATTTTGTATTTTTAGAAGTTTGAACTTTGAGTTTGACTTTTAAGTCTGGCCTTTTAAGCTAGCACCTTTGGAGTTTGACTTTTGAGTTGGGCTTTTGAGTTTTGATTCTTTGGACTTTGGTTTAAAGCTTGAACTTGGTTTGAACTTTTGAATTCGGGCATTCTAGACTTTGGACTTTTAGTTGTGACCTTTGAGTTTTAAGTTTTCGGTGTTTGGTTGAGATTTTGAGTTTGAACTTTTAAATTTCTATATTTTTTTTTTACCTTCTTAGTGATGTATATACTTTATTTATTTCGATTTTGTTTGCAAGTCTTAGTGCTTGACTGTGCCTGTTGTTCAGAACAAGAAATGTCAAGTGTACCTGCTGTCCAGAACATAAACTGTTCAGATGTACCTGCTGTCCAGAACGTCGAATATTCGAAATGATTTTCTTTTGCTCCATTTCTTTTTCTCCTTTTTTATTTCACCATATAAATATAAATTTATCATTATTGTTATTATTATCATTATTTTTCTACTTATGGTCATCCCTTAACCAATTAATTTTAAAATGTCTTATATTTTGGTGTTTCAGCATAATATGACACGTCAAAATGTTCCTCATATTTTTCTTGACATTTTGATATTTTATGAGAATTTTTCTGACAATCAAGCTATTTTTAATGCATTTTTGAAATTTTCTGCTTCACGGGATTTTCTGATTGGCTGATACTTTGCTGTTTGTGTTCTGCCGTCAGGGGTTTGCTACAGGCTGGGCATCACAGAGGATCCGAGAGATGCTGGGGAGTAGGGTTTGATCAAGTCGCTTGGTTCGCGTTCGCGCCTGTGCGCCGAGCGAGTCGAGGCTGGATCTGGATTCGACCCGTGGACTTCGCTTGGCGGTGTTGCTGCCTGGGTGCGCCAGGCTTATGTAGCGTTCTAACCCATCTCCCTCCATCTTTTGGTCGGGTTTCTAACATCTTTCCGTTTGACTGGACGCCTCCATTGGCGTTGTCAACGAAGGATTCTGACGCCTGTAGTACCTGCGGCCAGGTTGGTAGGTGTCATGAGGGCTTTGTGATGTTGCTCCGGCTGTCCCTTGAAGTCACGTTGGCCAATTCAGAGGGTTCTGGCCTTGGTTTGCTTTGGACCCGCAGTCATGACGAATGGCAACTGATTGATAAGGAGCTGTGGTGAATTGTCTTGACAGAGGCGTCACGAAGCATCTCTTGGGCGTCATGGAGTCACCTGCTCATTCAATTTCATCCTGAACTTCCTAATTTGAGATAACATGTTTTGGCTTTCTCTTGGTCTGACAAGGTTGAAAGCCAAAATACGGTTTGGTATGTAACTTATCCCCCAACATATATATTTCTTTAACATTTCATCATGCTTTTGTTTATTATTTTGAACTAAGTGTTGGACATTCACAGATTGGACATTTAATCTTTACATTTCTTTCATCATCCATTTTTCTCAATCATGTATGACTTGTAACTTGGAGTTCAGGTCTTGCCCATCCAGCTGGTCAGAATCAAACTTGGGTTGTTGTTAGCTACTTCATTAGTTCAGGTCCATATGTGTGAAGCCATTTTATTTACTCTCGACCTCTGACATTCTGTTATTTTTTTGCAAGACCTCAAGCAGTTCTTTTTTTTTTTACTGTAACACATATTCAAAGAGTTTAGACAACAATACCCCTATGGATATATGAATTATAAGACTTATTCATTGTTTTCTCTATTTGATATACTATATATTTCTCCCCCTTTTTTTACTGGAAATAGATGAGGTGATATCTTTGTTCTTTATTGTTTTGCAAACATGTTTATATTATATTATCATATGTATATTTTTTTTTACTTTAATGCATATTACTATTACTGCTGCTTGACTCAAGATCTTTTTACCATATGATGAGATAAATCTGAAAATGCATATGCTAGGGGCATGTTTTTTTTTTACTACCTCTTTTTCATGTGTGTTGAGGGCATGCTTGCCTAATATGCTTCTCCCCCCTTTTTTTTTTAAAAGTAAAAAAGGAAAAAAGAACATAACCTTTACTGAGATAAGATCTGGCAACATATCTATAATTGATTCTTTTTTCTTTTTTTTTTAAAAGATAGAGTTTATTCATTACGTGTTAAGAGCCTTTTCCTCACTCTGAACATTACTTATTTGCACATATACCCTTGACCTTTTGTTTTATTACACTTTACTAGATTTGACTTTCCTTACTGCTTGTTTTCATACATGAGACTTGCTAGAACTAATGCTAACCATAATAGAACACAGCTAAGTGCATGAGTGTGCGCTCTCAGGCAAGCACCCCTCATGCATTAAGCCATATCACTTCATGAAACTTCATATTTCAACATTTTTTATTGACATAGACTTTACATGTAATTCTTGGAATAACATATTATTGATGTTGAGACACAATTAAACACATGAGTGTGTGCTCTCAGGCAAGCACCCCTCATGCATAGAACTATGTCTCCCCTTGGAATCTTATATTTTCTTTAGCATTTTTTTATATTAAAGGATCCATTAACACGGACAAGTGTGCGCTCTCTGGCAAGCACCCCTTGTCCATGCCTCTGGACCCTAGAACAGTGTGAGCAAATAATTTACATGAGGACTCTTATGCAATCTATACTTGTCTTTGAAGAAAAAATGAAAGAAAAACAGGAAAGCACGAAGGCGGGAGGCAGAATATCAAGGAGTAAGGGTTTTGAAGATAAAACTGATATATTGAACACAGTGGTTTTCCTACCTTTCCTTGAAAATTACTTCTACTCGATTACAGAAAGTGTAATTAAAATTTTTAACAGAGTTTTGGCTTGCTCTCCTCCCCTCCTTTTTTTCCTTTCTCTACTCTTGATCTTCTTTTATAGTTGAAATCCTTAGGGCTTGGTTCCACCTTCTTGCCACATGGCAGCATCTTCTGCATTGGATTTGTGATGGAGGGGTCGGATGTAAGGTGAGGTTGCCGCCATACTTTTACAATTCCACCATCACCTCTCTCTCTTTACTTCTTTTCACTGGCCAATAAGAATATGACATTTGGCATTTGAACTTTTACTCTTTTGTACAGGATGCTTGGAGGAGGAGTTACACCTATCCTGGCGCCAATTGATGTGTTGTCCTTCATCCAATGATTCATAGGTTGATGAAGGGCTGTGATTTACATAGAGGGGGGATCTTCTTTGATGCATAGCTGTGGCTATAGGGTTGTAGGTCTGGCACATTGGCAGCATGCCTTCATTCATTCCCTCATAAGTTTTCAATTGGAGGCTCCCTTAGTGAAAGGTAATTTCCTTTAATACCCCTCTAACATGTGCATATCTCCTTTGTTACTCAGGGGCAAATCTGGAATTATGTTTCTCTATTTGACATTTGGCATAATTTTGATGGCTGAGTATTGTATTTGCTGTTTGAGTAACACACCTGTTTGCTAATTCTTCTTCCCCTTTTCTGTATGACAAGTGGGGCTCATGCCAGGGGAGATAAACATTTTTTCTTCACCTATCCATGCTTACAGAAGGGAGATATAGTGCACACATGTGCTGCCTCCTTTCATTGATTATTGTTCTATTGATCTCAACACTCAAAATTTGCCTTGGCAACATTAATCCTATTGTTCTTTAATCACAGTTGACATAATTTTTGACATATAAACATGCTTTAACCCCTTGGGACAGCCCCACCTGCAACAATCTCAGATAGGATATGAAGGGGTATATTTGAAATTTGAGGCTTTTGTGTGCATGTTTTATGGATTTCAAACTTTTGTCCTTTCTTCAATTTCCTGATTTACCCCCATTACATCACGCATGATATGCTTTCCAGGTGCCCATGGGTGTTTAATGATCATCTGCATGCTGGATACACATGTGTCACCTATTTTAATTGCATCCAGCCACTCATCATGCCTTCTTCATTTTCTGTATACAGATGAACGGTTGTTGATGCACTTATTGGAAAAAGGAAGCCCTTGATGCTACATTCACTTTCTCTCTTTTTCCGTATATCATTCAATGCCTTGTACTATGCTCAGGGGGAGGAATGATTATTTGGGAATCAACGGTTGAGAATCGAATTGACTGGGGAAATTCTCCCTTCCTCAATTACTTCTCTGTACGCATGGTACACTGCCCTGACGAGCCTAGAACCTCCTTTTCAGTGCATAGGCCAGAAAAGGATTTTTCTTCTTCTCCATTCGCTCCTTTCCACTTTTCTATTTACCGTTTCCCACTTTCTGGCAATTACCTTTCCTTGCATCTCCTTCCTGTTTATTGTACAGTCATATTATGCTCAAACCAGTGAGAGACTATCTTGCTTGCTAATTCGTGGTATGCCCCTCTCCATTATTTGCTCTCGACTTTCGCCGCCATGGCTATAAGGTCCCTTGCTTAAGCCAGCTTCAATTGACCTGAAATTACTCATTATTTCCCTCTTCTTGATCTAGAAGGTGCTTCCCAGGTATGTCTCCTTAGCAATTTCTCACTAATTTAGCAAAATTTCACATGAATTTGCTTCAGTCGCTAATCCTTTCTGCTTTGGTCATCGCGCAGTCTGATCATCATTTACTGCCGAGTTTGGTGTCATTGTATCGACGAGACCATTGCCTTTCCGTTGGCCAGACTGGTTGAGGCTGAAACGGCGCAGAGCGGCGGCGAAATCCCTCCTTACGCCAGCGTACGACGTCTGTGTCAGACATACAGTACTGTTCTATCTTTTTTTTTCCTTTTTTTTTTTTGAATAAGTGGGTCCCACAGCTCTAGACCAATCAGAAAATTCAACTAGATGTTTTAATTCTAGATTGACATCCGGCCGTTGATTTTGGATAATTATATCGAGAATTTATCAGGGCCATTGGATCAATAGGATTTTTTATAACAGTATTCATTGGTTTGGGTTTAAATCCCAATCCGAATGGGCTTTCAGTCCTGGCCCAGAACAGTTTTTTTTATATGAGTTTAAAGGCCCATCTGAATCTCTCCATTTATTTAGCTCTGGTGAGGTTCATCTCCATTTGCTCCAATAATGGAGGTGTCCATTTAACTGAATTTTGAGGATAATTGAGCTGCTTTATTTTTAGAAAAATTGTTTGGTGCCCATCCATTGGTCAATTTGACATGAAATTTTGCATGGCTCCTCACAAAAATATGAAGAATTTAGCTGCCACAAATTTTCTATTTTTAGGACTCCGGTAATTAATTAAAAGGATATCATGGGCACATAATGGCATTCCTCGTAATTAATTAATTTACTGTCCATTTTTTTCAAGAATTTCTGTGTTTTCCTTTCATGCATTATGACCAATTATCAGGGCTATTTTGTTGGGTCATTGGTTATGTGGATGGGATTTTGGTCATATGGTTTTAGATTTTGGTGATAAGATAGGAAATCGTTTAGGATTTTGTGCAGCAGAATTTAGAGGCAAACACTCGTGTATACTTGAAGCTGGATCAGTCCAAGGATGTTTGGGTTGTCACTGGTTTTTGTGATAAGCACAATCATGTTCTCTGCCCAGATTTCTCACATAAAATCAGGTCTCATCGATCAATACAAGACTGGGCGATAAATCAACTTGAACTCAACGACATATCTGGTGTCCCTGTCATTTCCAACATCAACGCGGTCACTGCAATGGGAGGTGGGCCACATCACTGCGGTTTTACCGAGCGCGATGCCAGGAATGTTATAGCAAAAATGAGAAGGGGAAGCTTCCAGAAAGGTGATGCTGAGGCACTGATGCAATTTTTTCGAGAAGCAAAAAGGAAGGATCCAAAATTTTATTATTCTTACAAATTTGATGACGATAACCGGCTTGATATTGTTTTCTGGGCCGACTCGACATCCCAATCATGGTACAAATTCTTCGGCGATGTCGTCACCTTTGATGCCACATACATTGTAAACAAGTATGTCTGAACACTTGTTTTTAGTCTGTGGTGTTTTCCGTTTATTTGGGTTATAATCACATGTATTTGGTTCCATTTATAATTGTTTCCTTACAATAAATAAGTGTTTATTTTTATGCTTATAAGGGATAAGGTTGTTGTACTTACCACAATACAGTCCATATGCTGATTTTCCATATGCTGCGAGTTCCATATGCTCATTGCAATTATGTTTGGTTAAGTGTTCTAATTATTACTTTTAGGGATTAGATTATTTTAAATTAACATGCCATCACCAGTTTCTAATATATAAGGTACAAATTGATTTTTTTTTTCTGTGGGAAGCATTCAGTTTGTGTTGACAAGGGATTACATTAATTAACGATAATGTATTATATAATGGCATAAGGTTAGTTAAGCCTTTCATGTACCTAATTACAGATTTGACCTTCCTGTGGCACCAATTGTCGGCGTTAATCATCATGGACAATCAATAATTTTCGGATGTGCGATGATGACCCATGAAGATACTGACACTTACAAATGGATTATTAGTAATTGGCTAGAGTGCATGGGCGGCAAGGCACCGCAGACAATCATTACCGATCAGTCGGCAGCAATGAAAAAAGCTATAGCTCAAGTATTACCTAATACCCGACATCGTCATTGCATTTGGCACATCCTGGACAAATTAGACAATCGGGTTGGCAACAACAAAAATGCTTCCGCTTCTATTCGATCTGTCATTTATGAGTCGAAGACGGAAGATGAATTTGAGAGGAATTGGGAAAAGACTATTACATTAAAGAATCTTCAAGGTAAAAAATATTTATGTTTCAGTTAATTAAGACAATCATTCGGTCAGTGATATATTTTGACAACAAAATATGTGAAATGTTAATCTCACTTCCAAAATTTCATGGAGGATGTGTTAGTTACTGCAAATATTCAATTTAATTAACGAAGGGATCATCTTATTTTCAAACATATTATTTATAAAAGAGGTGCATACCATGTGGATTCAATAACATAGTTTCTTATTTTGTCAGATAATGTGTGGCTCGCCGAAATGTTTGAAATCAGGACGAGTTGGGTACCGGTATACCTAAACAAACATTTTTGGGCTGGGATGCGATCAACACAGAGGAGTGAGAGTATCAACTCCTTTCTTGACAGATACGTCAATTCAAAGACGACTCTAAGGTATATTTCTGCGTACTTCTCATAGTAGCTTACATTTATTTGTATGACACCAACAGAGTTGTTGCTTAAAATTTGTGATTGTAATGTTAAGTGTTCTGATTATTACTTCAATGGATTAGATTATTTTAAATTAACATGCCAGCACCAGTTGCTCATATGTTTTGTTTATTCTTGATTTAGGAATTTTGCAAGGTGCTTTGATCTGGCACTAGCAAGATTGAGAAGGAGAGAGTCCGATGAGAACTATGATTGCATACGTGGACAATCGAGGCTGATATCAAAATGGAATTCAATTGAGCAACAATTCTCACAGGTGTACACAAACAACATGTTCATCAAATTCCAGCATGAAATTAAGGCTCTTATCGACTCAAAGTTCACATTATGTGAGCGGCAGGGGAATATAAAGGTTTATAACGTTAATGACGGGGAGAGGGAGTTCAAGGTTGAGTTCAATTGTGAAGATCAAACGTATAGTTGTGAGTGCCATCTATTTGAGACAAACGGGTTGGTTTGTCGACATGCGTTGCTGGTATACAAGCAAGAAGATGTGGCACTTGTTCCAGCCAAGTACATACTTGGAAGGTGGAGCAAAAGCTTCAAGAGAAATTATTTGAATGAAAGAGCAATTGCTGTGAGCGTTAGAGAAAGGCGGGAGACTTGCTATAACTTGCATTTGATTCTTGATCCCGTTTTCCAGAAGCTTGTTGATTATGCAGCGTTAGATGAAGAAACACAACAATTTATTGTTGATGGCCTTAATGGATTGTTGATTTCGGTTTCAAATGTTAAAGAGGGTTCCCAAAGCGTTGTACAAAAGACTACCAATATATCTGTTGAAAATGGAGCCGTCTCACCCAGTGCTAATGGAAATGGAAATGATGACATTCCGGTGAAAGATCCACTTAAGAGGCGGAAGAGGGGTCGAAATCCTGTGAATAGAAAGAAGTCAATCCTTGAAGTGAAAAGGGATCAGGCCAAAAAAAAGAGGATGCAGTCCCAAAAAACTGAATGGTAAAGGAAAAAAAACTTTTAGGCTTTACCTACTTGTTATTAATGTTGAACACACTATTCAATAGGGATTAACTAATAAATCCAAATTTTATCATTGGCATATGCTTTTTATGTCAATGATACAAATTTTCACTATATTGGTGTTATAGAGTAATTAATGGTCTGATAAATCACATTTATTTGTATTTTTGTCTTTTTTGCAGATCCTAGATGCCATAACACATGACGGTTTCATTTGAATACTTGATTTCATAGCTAAATTTAGGCGACTATTATTAGATTGATGCTGTTGTTAAAACATTGATATAATTGCTCCACGAATTATTTATGCTTTCATTTTTTTTTTCTAGTCCTTAGTCGTAGTTAATTTTTTTTTTCATGTTCTGTACACACTGGTCCCTCCCTTTTTTTAATCTTAGGTTTTGATAACAAGATATGATATTATCAAAATGATCTCTTATAGTTACTAAATCATATGATATTATCAAAACAAATATTACATTTCACAAAATCAAAATTATTTATGTTAGCCCATTAAATTGTTTCACCAATGGTTCCAATTGTTGTCATGTCATTTTACATCATATTATTAAGGTGTATCATTGGAATGCTATTGTCGGATTTTTTAAAATTAAATACGCACTTATTTAATGTTCAATATAAGGAGTAACGTTATTCCTGTAGCGATATTAATAATGCTACAAGGGATTACATTGTTCCAGTACCAATAGATGTAGTTACGGTTATGGCTTTTTTTAAAAGAATTACGCAATTAGTCTAAAATTCATTACGAATTACCAATTAAAAATAGAAGCCTTTTAATAACTAACATAAGATAACCGCATTGCGGTTTTATTTTCAAAATTATGTTGCAAAATCACGCGATATTAATAATGCTACAAGGGATTACATTGTTCCAGTACCAATAGATGTAGTTACGGTTATGGCTTTTTTTTAAAAGAATTACGCAATTAGTCTAAAATTCATTACGAATTACCAATTAAAAATACAGAAGCCTTTTAATAACTAACATAAGATAACCGCATTGAGGTTTTATTTTCAAAATTATGTTGCAAAATCACGCGACCTTTGACCTTCAAACTATATTATTTAAATCAAATGGAGAACTCGGTGTCATTTCATTCATTTAATTTCCGAAACCACTCTCCCACTCTACTCTCTCTTTCTTTTCTCTCTCTCTCTCTCGCTGCCTCGATCAATTGATTAAAAGTTAGGGTTAGGTTTTCGCAATTTCTCCCTCGGCCTTATTCTCCGGTAACATCAAGTTATCTACACGCCTACTACGATCTCCATTTTCGTGCTCGACGGTTCAAAGCCATTATCTCAACTGATCAAATGGGGAAGAAACAACTCGCTTCGAAGGCAACTTCGACAGGTAATGGCTTCACCCCTCTTTAACTAGGGTTTGTTTTTTGGGTTTGACCTCCATCTCTATCTACAGTGCATTTATCTTCGTTCCTATGTGTTGAATTTCGATTTTTTTTAATATGTCAGACTCTCTGTTCAATTTCATTATCTGAACTGAAATCGTGTTAAAATTGTTGCATTTCATACTGTCAGACTATCTCCTCAATTTCTGACTTATTTTAATCTGTTCGGTTAATTGTAAGCACAGTTGATTAAATACATCCATTTATTTGGAACTTCAAGTCAGTGCATGTCCTCAATAAACAGTTTTAATTTCAAATTTCAAACAAGTTCAAGGTGTTGTTAACACAATCGATTTAATAGAGGAATTTCAAGTTTTAAGTACATTGTCAGTTTTAAAAGAAAAGGCATGATTGTTCATTACTTTGTAATGAACATCAATCAGTAGTAACAGTTGTTTAATGTACATTATAACACGTTTATTTGTTGCTATTAATCCCTTAAATGTTCACTTTGGTCCCTATTGTTAATTATTAATATGTATTTGTGTTCTATCCGTAGATAAGCCAACTTCCAGTCGTTCTGCCTATCAACAACGAGGAAGTACTGTTCGTGGTCGCTCCTCTTCCCGGGGTCGTGGTGTTTCACGAAGAGGAGGATCAACTAATGCTCGTGCAACTAATATTTCTACTCTCCCTTCTGGTAATATTACATAGTTTTTAAATATGCTCAATGTTTTGATAGTCAGATCATAAATTAATTAGTGCCTCAATATGCTGTTATTTATAAAGTTGTGCAAGCTTTGAGTTCTGTTAATGTTTATCAAGCTGTTGGCTTGTCATAGTTGATTGTATTCCAAAGCAATTAAACTTTAGACTTTTAGGGATCATATACTTATGGGATGTTATTAATTTACCTAAGGAATTTTATTGCTACCATCAGAGCCTTATTGTTAAGATTAAGGCAATTTTTTTTTGGAGCTTGTACTGTTTCTGTCTCATTATAATTTTGCCTACTCCTTTTTAAATAGCTGGTAAGGATGTAACCTTCATAAATTAATTAGTGGTCCAATATGCTGTTATTTATAAAGTTGTGCAAGCTTTGAGTTCTGTAAATGTTTATCAAGTTGTTGGCTTATCATAGTTGATTGTATTCCAAAGCAATCAAACTGTAGACTTCTATGGACCATATTGTTTATCTAAGGGATCTTCTTAATTACATTAAGGGATCTTATTGCTACCATCAGAGACTTATAGTAACAATTTAGGCCATTTTTTTTTGGGGGCTTGTACTGTTTCTGTATGATTAATATTTTGCCTACTCCTTTTTATATAGCTGGTAAGGATGTCACCCTTCGTTGTCGCCCTATACGAATGGTTAAATTCTACAAGGAACAATTGACTCCTCTCATGACTGAAGGCCACTTCAACAAACTAAAACATTCTCCTTTCGCCCACTTTTTGGAAATGCCACCAATTATTGTTTCAAACAATCTATTCAAGGAGATATTTGATTGTTTTGATCCACATCAGAGGACCTTCAAGATTGCTGGTCGTACGGTGTCATTCACCGTACAAGACGTGGCACTATCTTTAGGTATTACTCTTTTCCAAAAAATTTAATTATTTGTATTGTATACTATAAAGGTTCAATTCAATTAATAAAAGTTTCCATGTTAAGAAGTATTACATTCTCTGAAACCTGTTTAGGTTGACTCCCTGCAACTTTTTGTGTGTTTAGGTTTGAGTCAGGACGGTGACTACCTTCAACTTTATCATGAAGGCGGCCAAAGAAAGCGTATTGGTGATCCTAAACATCGCCTCAAGACAATTTACTTCCCTGATGATGACCCTGATGATAAGGAGGTTCAACAAGATCAGGACGCGCAGCGCCATGATGTGGTGCATGAACAACAATCGCATCAGGCAGAGGTTGACCACGACTCAGAAGAGGAGGCTGATGAGGACGAATCAAACTTCCCTAAAAATCGTGTCGACTACAAAAAATTGGAGAGGAAACTTCTAATGCTGGTTGAGAAAACAGATGAGCAATCAGTGGATGACTTTACTGCACTGCTGGTCCTTTATGTTTTCACAATGCTGCTTTTTCCAACTTCAAGTGGGAGAGTGGATATGGGCTTAATCCCCTTTGTTTCGGATTTTCAAAACCATCGTACCATAGCATGGGCTAGACTGGTTCATACAGCGCTTACTCAGCATATGGTCGATGCGTGTGACCACACCGACCATAAAAAGAAATTAAACAAATCAGTTTGCATTGGAGGATGTGCACTGGCCATCATTGTAAGTTTTCTCATCTCCATTTTTTTCTTCATTACACTGTATTAATGAAGATATTATAGATATCTTATGTGCTCAATTTATTGCTACACAGGTGTGGTTTTATGAGAGGTGTCAATTAAGAATGTATAGGCTCAAGTCTGGTGGAATCCCACGGTACTACAATTGGGACTTGTACCGAAGACAGTCCCGCCAAGCAGCAGCTGAAATTGTTGGTGGGGTCAAAAGTGGTGATGTTATTCAAACGGAACTTCAAATGAACGATACCGAGTCTGCTATGGTTACACGTGGGATGACACTTGAATTGATTGTGAAACCAGGTCCTCTTGTTGCTGCTCAGAATAGAAAGAGGATTATTAGGTCCAGAAAAGGAAATGAACAACAAACGGGTCTGGCTCAGAAGAGGAAGAGGGCTTCAAACAATGATGACTCCGTCCAGATGGAAAAAGGTAAATACACTTTTTTGCTCCTTCCATGTTGTCTAAATTGTTTTCTCCGTTGCTCTATCTGTTATTTTTATTGACATCGATGTATTTTTTGTGTGTACACCGTAAAATGACAAATAACACTGTATATAAATTAAGTTAAACAAGGAACATATGAGTTGTATCAAAGGATACTATTCATTATATAAGTCTTCTTTTTGTGTCAAATAAGAGGAGATCAGCATCTGTTCTACAATATAGTGACTGTTGAGTTTTGTGTCTTACTTATAATTTGTTTGCAATATATGTTGAAGATACTACTCCTACTGCTGATGCTGATGATGACGAACTGAACGATTCGGAAAAGGGTGGGAGCAACACTGGTACGGAGAGCCACAGGGCTTCAAACAATGATGCCTCCAACAGCCTGGAGAAAGGTAATTACACATATTTTCTGTTTGTATTAAAGGATACTATTCTTAGTATAAGTGTTCTGTTTGTGCAGAAAAATGTAATCATAAACTTTTCTACAATAAGGGGACTGCTGAGTTTTGTACCTTAATTGTAATTTGTTTGCAGAATCTGTTCAAGACACTACTCGCACAGGTAATGCTTCTGAAGACGGACTGAACGTAGCGGAAAAGGGTGGGAGCAGCACTGCGATGGATGGTCGTGGTATTGACACTGACAAGGAAAAAAATGACTGTTCCAGAGACGACATGAACCTGTCGAGAGATGACATTGACACAGGTAACTGTGTAGTAGGTTTCATAAAGGTTAACCAGTACGACCACTGTTGTAGTTTGTTCAAATTAATTTGTCTTTTTTGCAGGGATCCAAGTTCCTGATACTCATCCAACATGGGATGTAAAATCAGAACCATCGTTTAGTTTAGGTTTAGGTTTAACTCAAAGTAGTGAGAGTGAACAAGACGATCCTGGTACACCACCAGGATTTTATGAAACTGTCGGTGAAGTGGCGGACACGATTCAGTTCTTGAGGGACTGTGATTACCATTATACATTGAATAAGAGTTTAGTTTATGTAGTTAAGGGATTTTTAAAGTGATAACCATGTGCTTTTGTAGTCAAATAATGACAAAAAATCAATGTGGGTCTAAGATAACTTTGGGTTTCAGTTTTAAAGATAATTGCTAACTTGTGTATTTTGATTGCATCAACTATTCCAGACTTCAAATTTTTCTGGATGCATGGTGAAGATAAGGTGTCTGGCACATTTGATGATTGGTGGGAGAGTAGATCAATCGCTGAATTAAGAAAAAGTTCAAAGGGACGCGTGATCAGAACAAATAGGAACTATGGGAGCCCATTTGCAGACCATTTTTTTCTGAAATCTGAGGCAAAGAAGAGGAAGAAGGTCGATTTGTCCCGTTTCTGGAGAGAATTTGATTTCACCGCAACACAAATTATTACCAGTGAACTCGACGATGAGATGTTATATGTCATGCAACGTCTGGAGAGTGGACAAGTACCAACTGTCGTTTACAACACTGGCTCAAATGTTGTAAGTTTAGCTGAATTGCTGCAGTTTCTTAAGAGACAGCTCATTCCAAATAATGTAAGTTTTGGGTTTCCTCGCTATTTTATTCACAGTTATAAATAATCATACAGTCCTAATTTCGCACTTAAAAAAAAACAGAGAATCACAATTATTGCACGTCTCTTGTTTTAATTTCAGGTCATGTCCTCTTTAATTGACATCATCCACAGAGAAGTCAAGGCAGTTCACAAGTGGGCCTATATTAATCAAGTTCAGTTGGTTAGTAACCATTCTACTCTCCAATCTCATTCATAGGGATGAATCAGATTTAACTAATATTCGTTCATTTGGTTACTTCAATGGAGTACATTAACACATCAACTCTTCAATTAGATGTAATTCACATAATTGATGATCACAGTTATGTCCATGGCAACTATCATTCGTTCATTTGGTTACTTCAATGGAGTACATTAATGCATCAACTATTAATTTATATGTACTTCACCTATTTGATGCTCAGTGTTATATTCAGGTTATTCAATTTAAAATTACAATATATGTTGATTTTATTTTCTTAAATTAATTTACAATTCCAGATTGAAATGTTCTCTGCAAATGTGGACTTAATCAGAGAGAAAGGCAGCCACGTTTTTAGCCCTGAATTTATGGAAGCTGAAATGATTGTTTTCCTCTCTACTTTCAATGATATAAAATGGTGGATGACTATTGTAAACCTGAGAGCAAACACTGCCGAGATCTACTGTTCAGGAATCAAGAGAGAACTCATAAATGAACAGGTAGAGAGTGAAATTGAAGGTTTCAAGCATTTTTTGGCGTGGCGTGCTAATGACGAAAAATACATGGGTCTTCGCATTGAATGGGTAGATGGTATCCACCGACATCTTATTCCATACTGGAACAGTTTGCAGCTTCTCAGAATACTCGGAAGCAAAATTGTCAATCAGCCCTTGCCAACCAGTGTAAGTTTGCAAAATTTTGGAAAACAATAAATAAGTTTGACCCACTCTTACAAAACATAATATGTGTATTGCAGGAGATTGATGTTACTGTTGACAAGTACCTTTTTGCATATCACTTGTTAAAGGATCCTGCCAATACTGTGAAGGGAATTTTACGTCTTTAGGTATTTACACAAATTTAAAACATATTTACACAAATTTCCCTTTATTCAACTTATGACTGAAAATCTAATCCCACACAAACAATTTGCCAGGTCCAGCATAAAGATGATGGGTTCAATGTCTCAAGGGATCATTATCTTCAGCAACATTATGATATTTACTGAACATTTCTTCTTAAATTTGTATGACTTGTGCTGATTTTACTTCCTGTAATGCTTTGGATTGGCTAGTATGGATAATATTATTACTATGTATTTATGGATGGGATTGTTGTCACTTTATTATGGATCATAATTATGTCTCCATTTAAATGAACATATATGTATTGTTATATCATCATATCTAGTAACTAAGTGAACCATATATGTATATAGTCTCGCAGAAATAGTGGGTAAAATGTGAAAATAAAAGTTGAAACGCCTTAACTAATATACTGAACCAAACATAACAAATTGAATATTTAGGTATAAATAACCAATCCCTAGTCGTATCTATCTAAACATTTAGGAGAGTAATCTAACCGATCCCTTAATGCATCAATCACAACACAAATTTGAAGCTGACGTCATCATTTCCCATACGCGCGGGTATGACGGGAGGGCGCGGAACAAATGGGCCTGAACGCCTGGAGAGGCCCAATTTTGCCGCGCGCTCTTTCGCTGGGTGATGGATGGTGCGCTGGTTCGCTGGGTGATGGATGGTTGGATGGAAAAAAGTTGGATGGTTCGTATCATTTCTGATAAACAAATATATATAATAGAATATCCCATTTCCCCGCGAACGTGAGCTCACGTGCTCCGTGCTCGTGATGTTTTCTGTCGATTCAAAACCCTACGAATCCCTGCCGATCATCCACTTTAAGATTCGTGCAATCTCCGAATCTCGATGCAGATGAACAGCCTTCGGAGTTCAGGCTTCCCAAATGAAACTAAAAAAAATGGACCAATTGGCATCTCATTTTAAAAGTCAAGAGGGAAGATGAGAAAAACGAGAGAGCGAGAGATCAGTGCTCTTCTCCAGACATCCGAGACTAATTTATATGAGGCAGAGCGAGCGCCATTCGTCACCTTCTTTGTCGAGTTTCAACCCCGTCAGAATGAAGTAAGCTTCTCTTAATTTCTCGATCTCATCTCTTGTGTTTACCAATGGAAGAATTGGATTTAATTTGTAAAGAAAATTGGAGTTCAGATCCTGTTCTTTGCTGAATATGGTAGTTGCTAGAAATTGAAGGGATTGAATGAAGATTTACTTTTGATTAATCGCATGGTTCTGTTGATTTGAAATAGATTTCTGAGTTGTTTGGTTTTATTTAATAGGTGTTGTGAGCAGTCTGGAATTAATTATTTGTGTTAAGAAGTGTTCCCTTCCAATTTTGTGATTATGCATTACCTTACTAATAGCTCTATTTGGAGGGGTGGGGGGGATCAGTTATGGTTTGTTGCCCGAGTCAACAGAAAAAATGTTTGGGAAGATTATTTTGTGTTGTCACTTGTCAAGGAATGAGAATAGCTTATTTTAAGCTTGTCATTTAAATTTAAAGCATTATATAAGAATCCATTGTATGTTTTTGCAGTCAAACTGGTCAGTGCAGTATATAATTTATTTACATTTGACATCAAAAGATACATACAATAAATATGGGACTATGGCAATTTCAACAAGCATATTTTGGGCACCTAAATTAGGGTAGGAAATTTTAATTGGAAGCATGAAAAAGGTTTTGATTTTCAATTAAAATCAAGTTCTATCACATCTGCAAAGAACCATCTTTTTCTTAGTTCTTAATTAATGTGCTATGCTACCACTGGCCGACAGCATAGTCTTATTTTTGTTGGTAAAATTTAGAAAATCTCATGCTTGACGATGCTTTACAGATCAAAGAAAATATGGGGCCTCTCCATTTCTCTTATCCTAATCAACTTGGCATCTATCCTGGAGAAAGCAGATGAGGCCCTTCTTCCTGCTGTTTATAAAGAAGTCAGTGAAGAATTCCATGCTGGCCCCACTGACCTTGGATATCTTACTTTTACAATGAATTTTGTGCAAGCTCTAGCTTCTCCAATTGCAGGTCAGGACATCAGATGTATTGAGTCGGGTTTGGTTCCAATGCAATTCATATCACTTGAGCTAGCAAACCAGTTTGTGAGCTTTGTTAATATGGGTCAAGCATAATATGACTTTAGGTCAATCAACTTTCTTAGGCTATATGCTATAACTCATTAATTAACCAACTTCGAATTAAACTTAAATGACTAAATTGCCCTTAACCTTTTGATGTTGGCTTGATCTGATGTGCTAATATATCTGTTTATGACTTTTATAACAAAAAATTAAGCTTCCAGCTATTGAAGACAGTTGGATTTGTCACAGAAAATCTTGCTAGTGTTAGAGGAAACAATTGTCCAAGTTTACCAAAACATATGCTGTGAATCAGTAGCAAAAGCTTCAAAAGTGTGTACAATGAAAGGATTCAATTAAGAGTTATAACCAAAAAAGAGATTTCACATATACGTATATAATGGAATACATAGAAATAGATAGGTTTCCGGTAGTGAAAACTAATAATTTTTTATTTGAAATAAGAAGCAAATATCCATTGGTATCAAGAGGCAGTGGAATCGATATTTGATAGTTGATATATTGGTGGTTTTTATTTATTTATTTTCTTTAGGGGGGTTGGGGGAGTGAGTTGCGTTGAAGGACAAGGAAATAATTAAATAAAATATGAAGTAACGATCATCTTCGTGTTCTTAAGTCGAGACTTGAGGGGCTTGAAGACTAGGCATAACCAAACCCAAAATTGAGCTTATTAATGCAACCATACAGTTCCAGCCTCCAGTCCATAAATTATTTTTTCCTTTTTTATTTAAATAGAATTTTACTTTTCTACTTGTAGGCGTACTTGCACTTCAGTATGATCGTCCGACAGTCCTGGCATCAGGCACTGCATGTTGGGCCATTGCCACTGCAGCAGTTGGTTTGAGTCAGCACTTCAAACAGCTCGCATTTTGGCGAGCAATAAATGGCTTGGGTCTTGCCATTGTTATCCCAGTGCTTCAGTCCCTCATTGCTGATAGTTATGCAGCTGGGTCTCGTGGTGCTGGTTTTGGGCTGTTTGGCCTTGTTAGCGCAATCGGTAGAATAGGCGGTGGTACCTTGGCAACTATTATGGCTGGACAAGAGTACTGGGGGATACCAGGCTGGCGGTTTGCATTTCTCAATATGGCATCAGTTAGTTTGCTTATTGGGATTCTTGTGTACCTGTATGTGGTTGATCCGAGAAAAGCCTCTCCTGTACATATTGCTTCAGAAACAGATTCTGAAAGGTATGATCTGCTATCAATTTTTACAACTAAAAAGAGAATTTGAGGTCTGGTTTAACTTGATAGAGGAAATTCTCTCAGCTTTAAGGATCATTGAAAATGTACAGTAAACTAACACTACGAAACTACTATAAAGTTTTTCTATGTACTTGTATATTCTAATTTCTGCACACGGGTGCAATAGAAAGATACTAATTTTACTATCTAGCTTTATACATTTGAGCTGGAACATATAATCTTTGAAGCATGTACTTAACAGTGCTTTGGTTTTATTCTTCTTCTTTTTCATTAAAAACAAGGATAGCAAGTCTGACAACTATGTTTAACCCAGGTCCCACCTAGTAGGAGCAAAAGACGAGATACTTTCATCTCCTCTCTGGCATGACTCATGGATTGCAATGAGATCAGTCATGAAAGTCCGAACATTCCAGTTCATTGTTTTGCAAGGAATTGTTGGCTCTATTCCTTGGACTTCCCTTGTTTTCCTTACAATGTGGTTCGAATTGATTGGTATACAATATTCAATTTAGTTTACTTTCTGGACTACTCAAACTATGAACCAGTAATTATATGTGACCAATAAAACAAATTAAACTCCTTCAAAGGTGACCTAGTTCAGAAATACTGACACTGGTTGTGAAATTAATTTTTGCAAAGGAAATTAACAATAGCAGCAATTGCCTGTAGAGAGGGCTTACCTGCCAGTGCAGTTTACAAGTCTTCTTGCTTGTTGGTGGTTTTGCATCATTGTATAATCAATGTTTGTTTGTTTTTCTGCGCCAGGTTTTGATCACAAAGGTTCAGCCGCTCTGAACAGTGTTTTTACAATTGGGTGCTCTATTGGTTCCCTCATGGGTGGCCTCATTGCAGATCGATTATCACGGTATTACCCAAATTCAGCCAGAATAATGTGCGCCCAATTTAGCGCATTCATGAGTATCCCATACTCGATGATCCTTTTAACACTAGTACCACAATCAGCAGACTACTTCTTCTCATTTGCTGTGACTCTTCTGTTAATGGGTTTGACCATCAGTTGGTGTTCCGCATGTGCAAACAGTCCCATGTTTGCTGAGGTGGTACCACTCAAGCATCGGACAATGATTTATGCATTTGACCGTGCATTTGAAGGGTCATTCTCAGCTTTTGCTGCCCCAGCTGTCGGCATGGTCAGTGAGAAGGTTTTTGGGTATGATCGGAATTCTGTTAGTCTAGAGAATGGGTCCACACGAGGGGCACTCGCTCTCTCAAAAGGACTTCTAACAATGACTGTTATTCCTTGGGGACTGTGCGGTCTGTTCTATACCCCTTTGTATATTTTTTTCAAGAGGGACCGGGAAAATGCTCGAATGGCAAGCAGTAAGGAAGAGGAGCTTGAGCTTAACTGAGAGTTAATATAGAGTTGGGCCTGAGATGTAGACTGGTCAACTATCTTATAAATTATAAATTATACTCCGATTTATGGATTCAAGCACTCTACTACTTTGATTTGATCTCCAGAGATGCACTGAACTATCATGTTGTCTCAAGTATGTTCTTCTCTCTTGCACGGACCGAGCGAATGGATTGAACTCCCATCTTCTTTCCGACTTCATTTTTCTTTTTCCTATATATTTCTTCATTAGGTTACCCTGTGTAGATTTACTCAGAAATTAGAACTTTTTACTTGAAAGAATTGAAATTTTTTGTTTGAGAATCTTGTTTTATATAGGAATATCCCAGTTTATTTAGATCCCTATTCTTATTTCTTTCTGTTATCACTTATCAGTGATGTTCATATGGTTGTTTTTGTTTTGCGGGTGTAAAGTATTAAATCATATTTTAGAGAGACTTCTGAGTGTCACTATCACTAAACAAAGAGACATCACAAATTCACAATGTCCAAACGATACATTTAATGCTAAGCAATTCCCTAACATAAAAAAAAAATTCTGGATTGATATTCTTCCAGATCAGGACAACCGAAAAAACCTCTTATCAGGTTGTATGTCTTAAAACATAAAATGGTATGTCATCAAAGAAGAAAGTTCAGTGGCGCTATTATTATGATCATCATCATCTTATGTTTTTTTTTGTTTATATTTTTAATAATAAAAAAATTAAGCTCAATTATTTCAGATAAGATAATAACATCGTTATTAATATTACTTTCTTATGTGTAGATAAAATTTGATATTTTTTAGGTTTAATGTCGATGGTCGTAAGAATCTATATTTTAGTTTATGTGAAAGTTTTGAGAGTCCTTATTTCTCATACTTATTAAAATAAAATCAAGATGTCATCAAATATTTCATCCACGTAAAAGATATAGATAAAATCTGTCCAAATTTTTATATTTCGATTGTTTTATTTTGTCATTTGAGTTTTGAAAGTTTATTAGGGTTGTGCCTAACAGGTATGAAGAGGCAGTTTTCTCCCACCTTCCTTGTTACCTTCTTTTGTGATCATTCCTTTTTTTTTTAATATAATCTTATAATCTTAATTCTTAAGTTATGCCCAAATCATTGTTTAATTAGTCACGCGCTTTTGGGTTGGATCGGATCTCCCTTAAATTGGGAATAAACAATGAAATTCAGTGTTTTTTTGGGTATTATTCAACTTCACACTTCAATGGAAAAATAAACAATGTCCATGACTGCCTTTGGGTTTCTGGCACGTTATTAGTATTGTTGGCATTTGAACCATCTCCATCTTTATCAAACAACATAATTGTCAGGATTCTGTTTTCTCATTGGGACGGTGAAAAGTATCCTTATTATTTTCTAAAAGAAGGAAAAGCAACTTAGCACGCCGTATACCCCCCAATTAAAGAATGACAGTGGATCTTAAAGTAGATTAAAATGATAATGATTTAATAAGAACAGGGACAGCGAAGACCTGTGAAAAGATAAATTTTCCAATTGACAGCGCGTCAGACCATGGAGCCTATCGATTTTGACTTGGTCAATGCATATTTTTGTTATGCGTATGTAGTACTCCTTTGAATGATCCATCAAAGATCTTCTTTTTTCTTTTTTGAACAAGGTTAGAGAGGCATAAATACACAGTTTATACCTCTTCTGCTTCTAGGGGAAATTGAATTTTGCCAATTTAGTAAACAAAGCAATGCAAGTTTAGTACACTGTACACATACGAGGTTCCTCAATTTTGCCAAAATTGCAATCCGTCGTCTATTTCTTCAAAAGAAAAAACAATTCAAGTCTGACACCATACTTGTAATTAAAAATTTCAAGGGCAACATTTTGATGGAAGCACATGGAGAAACTTTTGATACTTTAAATTACCATTTATAAATTTACAATTTTTTTTTTTTGATAAACTAGGCAGCGGCTATCTAGAGAATAAATTTTACAAATTTATGAAAATCTTTTTCTGGCATCACTACAACATAACATGCAGTAATGATGAGGCTAGAAGCAGCAAATTGCAAATTTGATGGTGTAAAATATTCATCCAGTCCCAGATCATTTTTTCACGAGAAACACCCACTTGATACCCACACTTGACACTTCAATTAAGAAAATCAGAAAGGCCTTTTTCCTTTGCTTTTATTTTTTTAATCTAAAGTTCTAAACCTTTGCTTTTCATTGAGTCCAAATCAGCACAAATTTTGCACCAGTCTTTACTCATTATTACTACAATCCCAACAAGGTCAATTAATATTGATTAGTAGGTACCATTCAATACTGCACACTCGTTATCAACTGTTTATATATAGAGCCTTAAGCTGCAGTGCTGGTGACTACCTCGTAATTAACTGTCAGAAACAATCATTGAAAATACCTTGTGTACATACATAGTACATCATGAGGCCAATGGTACTGATCATCCAACTTCTTCTACTCATCTCTCCGTCAAAATCCAAAGCAACTATTTCTTCTGTCAACACTCTGCCCGGGTGCCAAGACAGCTGCGGTGGAGTTCCCATCCCTTACCCTTTTGGCATTGGTCGCAATTGCTCCATGTCTGAAGATTTTGAGCTCAGATGCGACGCAACTAGTAATGGTATATTTACTCCTCACTACCTGCCGGACAGTTTCATGATTATGGATATAAGTCTCTCTTTGGGCCAGGTACGTGTCATTGACGATCCTATATCTTACTGGTGCTACAACAACAAAACCAAGAAAAGCAATGTCAGTAATTGGGAACTGGATCTCCGAGGTACGCCATACAGGTTTGACCACGTGAAAAATAAGTTCGTGGTCATTGGTTGTGACACACTTGCATATGTCAATTTTACTGATAATCAAAATTCCTACTTGGGCGGATGTGTTTCAGGGTGTTATAGTCCAGAGAGCTTGATCGACGGGTCATGCTCTGGAATTGGCTGTTGTCAGACATATATTCCCAAAGGAACAAATTACATTAGTTTTTGGTTTGATGATAACTTTAACGGCTCAGAGGTGTACAACTTCAATCCTTGCGGCTATGCTATGTTAATAGAAGAAGAAAGGTTCAAGTTCAACAAAGAGTACATCACGACTGACAAGCTGGTGGACAAAAACATGTCAGTCGTAATTGATTGGGCCATAGGAAACACAACGTGTGATGTTGCAAGGACCAACAAATCTTCCTTTGCGTGCAAAAGCAACAACAGTATTTGTTTGAACTCAAGCAGTGGTCCGGGTTATCTCTGCAACTGCGAAAATGGTTATCAAGGCAATCCTTACCTTGAAGAAGGGTGCCGAGGTCTCTCTCTCTCTCTCTGTCTGTTTTTGTCAATAGCTCATAGTTTAGTTATGATTTAAATCAAACATTGTATTTGGTGGTACCAAATCAAAGTTATACCATAAATTTGCTGGTGTAAGTAATTGACGTTTCATACTAATTATCTGCATGGTTTTGTAGACATTGATGAATGTGCCAACCAAAATCAATGCTTCAAGCCAGGGAAGTGCCACAATTTGCCAGGGAGCTACAGGTGCTCTTGTTCTTTTGGCTGGCACAATAAGAATAATAATTTAAGAGAATGCGAACTCAACTTGGCACTACTTATAGGTACGTTAGTTTCTTTGGATAAACAAATTACTTGAACTTCCTAATGTTGTTAGAATTACGGAAACCAGGAGTAAAAGTTACTTTCAGGTCACAAATAACGTGACATATCAAAAAAAAATATATATATATATATTGTATTAGATTGTTAGGTGTCGTGTCTGGAGTGTGTGTGTCAAAGCAAAGCAAAACATAGCATCGAATGGAAGGTCCTTAGACTGTTCTGTTACTTTCCTTTTGAAGAATTATGCACGGAAAATTTGAATTAGGCAAATGAGAATTATAAAAGTACAACTTGTTGAAATTAAATATTTGTTAGAAAGTTAGTTGGAGGTGTCAAAATATGATTACACACCCAACAAACCCATCCAACATACTTGAAACCTGATTATTTCTATCTATTAATTACACTTTTGTCGAAATATCGATGACATGAGGTTCAATGCTTATCTTTTGAAAGCATCATCTGGCTACTTTGCAAATTTTCTTATCAGTAACTAAATTGATTAAGTTTGCTTTATTCATTTCAAATTATTCTCGTAGGAATTTGTGCTGGTGTTGTCGCTCTATCTTTTTTGGGGCTTGGCACATATGTGATGCTGGAGAGAAGAAATCTTTCTAAAGTAAAAGAGAAGTACTTCCAACAACACGGAGGATGGATTTTGCTGGAGAAAATAAAATCGAACCAGGGATTCGGTTTTACAATCTTCACTAGGCAACAAATAGAACAGGCAACAAAAAATTTTGATAATGCAAACATCATTGGATCAGGAGGTCAAGGCACTGTTTACAAAGGAACTCTAAGAGATCAAATTGTTGCCATCAAAAAGTGTAAAATGGTTAACGAGAGTAAGAGCAAAGAATTTGGTAAAGAGATGCTTATTCTCTCCCAAATTAACCACAAAAATATTGTAAAACTTCTAGGTTGTTGTTTAGAAGTCGAGGTTCCTATACTAGTATATGAGTTCATCCCTAATGGTACTCTATCTCACTACATCCATGGCAAAAGACAAGGATCATGCATTTCTCTCTCAACTCGTCTGCGAATTGCTCAAGAATCAGCAGAAGCACTTGCCTACTTGCACTTTTCAGCATCTCCTCCAATATTTCATGGAGATGTGAAGACAGCAAATATTCTCTTGGATCAAAACTACACTACAAAAGTGTCTGATTTTGGAGCTTCAATACTAGCTTCAACAGATGAGGCGCAATTTGTCACGTTCGTGCAAGGGACGCGTGGGTATCTTGATCCAGAATACATGCAATCATGCCAACTGACCGACAAGAGTGATGTATATAGCTTCGGTGTGGTTCTTTTAGAGCTTCTAACTAGAAAGCCCGCCATTGATGTTCATGCACCAGAAGAAAAGAGGAGTCTTTCATCTCGTTTCCTCTTAGCTATGAAAGAGAAGAAGCTACAAGAGCTTCTAGATGATGAAATTAAGCATGAAGACGATATGGAAGTGATAACGGCAGTTGCTAAGCTAGCTAAGGAATGCCTAAATATGAAAGGGGAAGAACGACCTACGATGAAGGAAGTAGCTGAAGAACTTGATCGAATCAGGAAAATTAAGCAGCATCCTTGGGGACAAGAATATTATTCCAAAGAAAGAGAAATTTTGCTTGGCGAAGCATCCCACGATATAGTGATTGAGCATACTAGCTATTTCAGTATAGATAAGGGAGAAGCTGAGGAAAGCCTTGCTGTTGGTCGTTAACAATTTTTTTAAGAAGTTGAAAGTAGCTGTCAGTAAGTTGATTGTTAACATTGCATCATGTTTTATGCACAAAACATCTCGTTCTAATCATTTTAATTCATTTTATTTTTATTTTTGAGAAATTAATATTGACATACATTGTAATATAAAGAAGGTTTCTGCTTTGATTAGTGTTCAAGCTTCTATATGATTTTTGTATATATGTCTAATTACTTGCTTGGAGGGCTATTCAGAATACTGGCTCTGACTATGGGTTATTACATCATGGTCCTTTTTGGTCACAGTCTCTAGGAATATAAGCTGTCAATGATGGCCAAGTTAATAGGTATGCTATTTGTTACCATTTAAGAGTTTTAAGGATGCAGGTTGGTTTGGGAGAAACTATGATTATTTTGATTAAAATGTACCATATCAGAGAAATGTGTGTATTATTATGTATCAAGCCAGAAATATACAAATCATTGATGGCTTGATATATAGTAATTGTTGATACACATGACATTCTTGGCACCTTTAATGGGGCTCGACTGAATTAGTGCTTTGGATTACGGATTATGCCTAATTTACAAGCATATGATTTTCTTTATTTGGTGAAATTGGTATGCAATGAAAATTTTGAAACTTAGGAGTACAATTTTGTTCATACTTCCACACCTTAGTTCAATCAAGTTGTGGGCTTAGCAAAGAATTTTCTACAGATGTACCAGCTGGGAATTTTACAGATCCGAGTTGCATAACCAGAAAGCACATTGTTATTTAAGTTTTTTGGATAGCAGATATAGAGAAGCTTCGTTTTTCAGCATGTTTATACTGAATAGACCCTATAGACAGTGTACAGCATACTACTCATACTAAAAATAGTTCTATTGATCTTCTGTGCTCACTGGAATTCTTTGCTAATTGAATTTATTTCCTTTTCACAGCCCGGAGGCTTTATTGGGTCTCTGTTTAAGTAACCCAGTCATACAGTACTAGTACCAGAAAATCTGACCACAAAGAAATACAATAGAGTTAAGGATGCTCCATATAGAATACATTAAACTTGTGTACCAGAGCTGTAATCCTGTAACTTGTGACTTCACGTGATAATATTGTATATATAAAAAAAAAAATTTAATATTTAAATATTTACATTATCCAAATTTTAAGTTTGTCAAATTTTAAGAAAGTAGAGGGGGCCATTGGAAATTAAATATTATTTGCATGATTGGCAACAATAATGGCCGGATAGCGGATAGGGATGGATATCACGCCCGTTACATTGGTAGAGATGTCATTTTAACTCGTTACTATAGTCAGTTATCGGGGTTGATAAGGATCATCCCGATATTCATCATCCCCATCATCTCCACGCGTTTTTTTATTTTTGGCTCTTGATCGAGGGTGTGAACCAAGGTCAAACAAATAAACCTTGTACTCGACTAGTCGTTCGTAGTAGAGTAAAGGTGTCGAACCCACAGAGATGGATATGAATATTATTCTTATTATTTCGTTAAATCTAGACGATAAAAATTGAGAAGAGAATTGAAATCACAAATAGAACAAATTAAATTAAAATAAAGGAATGCAATTGCAAGTAACAAGAATATGCAAAACAATTGAAATAAATATTTTGGGGTTTTCTAACGGATTAAGATACGATAATAAAAGTGCCTTAGGGTTCGATTTCACTTAGATATGGCCACAGGGTCGCAAAACTTAGCACTTTCGTATTCAGCCTTGCTAATTCGGTCCGAATTCCGGACCGAATTCCACTGTGTAAATGCTGTGGTTTACTCTTTTGTTGATTTATTCAAGCCAAAGGTCCATCTAGCCAAACCTAACTCCCTAACCCTCCGCTTTCGCATATTGGGTACGGTATTTGAAATGGGATCTAGTGTTAAACAACCTTCATCGAGTGTATTGCACCCCCAACTTTCGTTGTTCGGTGGACTTACTCGAGTTTACCAATGGTTTTCTACGAGGTATCTAGTTAGATTTTCGCCTAACTAAAAACGTTCACTTTTGGTTATTAATTGGTCGACTTTCGCCTTTGACCTACCTCGAAATACTAGTACAGGACTCGATTAATATAATGTAAAGAAGTTCCCAACAATTGCACGCGTACAAAAGTCGAGCGATACAAGTAATAACCGGTCCAAACACAAGCAGTTTCAATAAAAACCCCAAGGGTAATTAGCTTCGTCCATCAACAAAATAAGCAAACCAAGCAAAACCAAAATCTAAGCTACATCTATCCCTAAAGCAACAAGTTTTTAGCCTAACATACTAAGAGAAATCATGCAAATGACAGTATATAAGTTTAAACAAGCCATAAATCCAGAAAATAGAGAAAGAATTGGTTCGATACAACAAATAGCCAAGTTTCTAAGGTTGTCCACTGTTGCCGTCGCACTAGAGAACACCTTGAGACCTTCGGAACTCGTTGTAGCAGCAAGGAACAGCTCTAATCCGGCCTCCCACCTCTGTCCAAGTTGCAAAAGAGGAGAAGAATTGTCCCCAAACCAGATCTGGATCTGGCTGAGAGAGAAAGGTCAAAAGTGGAATGAAAGATAGGTCTTCCAAAGATGGAATATGCTTATATTACTCCTCTCCCCTCTCCTGGACAGCTGGGACGTGATTTTCCTTCATTTTGGGCGGAAAAATAGCCTTCCTAATAGAGAAAACGCCTTCAGGACGCAGCCAGAAACATTTCCGTGTATAGCAATTCGGACCGAATTCCAGACAATTCGGTCCGAATTAGCTTCTCTGTAATTTTCTGTGACGCAATTCGGTCCGAATTGATGCTAATTCGGTCCGAATTCTTGTGCCAGCATTGCGCACCAATAGTATTTTGAGCATAATTTCTTCATCCGGGCTCCGATTGAGGTGATTCAAAGATCGACGGAAAGCTTACAATGAGCTCTACAATTCTATTGCTTCCATTTAGCCATTTGATTCTCTTAAATCTACCATTTTATGCAATGATTATGCGTGATCCACCAAATTCCTACAAGACAAGTCAAATTCCACGGCAGTATCCAATCTTGCCAAACAAACAGAAAAACAAGATTATATCACGGTTTTAGTCACAATTTCGATGTAAAGTCTGGCCAAAATATCAGTATAAATATGAGATATCAAATCCCCCCAAACTTAAAACTTGCTTGTCCTCAAGCAAAACTCTGAACTTAGAAGAATTGACAAGACTTAGACTTACTATCGAAATTGAAGTTGGAGTTAGGAATTTAATTTAGTGCACAGTTCAGTTTGACTTTGATTCATGTTTTTCTTGAAATGCTCAATTGGGATTCTCAAACTAGAGTTAAGTTTGTTTTGATCTCATCCAAACAGCTCTTGGTCCTAAAAAAACCTTGACCGAGGGTTAAGGGTCCTAGCTTCTATTCATTTAACCACAAAGCAAATCCGAGTTTATTCACCCGTTCATTCCCATGACCCGAAAGGTTTTGCAAAAGAATTTTGTCAAAGCTAGAAATCTTATAGTGAACCTATCTCAAAACAGTTTAGAATTTCACCAATTTTAATTCTGCAAGTCGAGTCGTGGGGCTTTGCACCCTAGAGGATTAATTGCGAATCATTGACTTCGAGAAAGCTACTGGTACATGTCGCACCAGTGGGTTTGGTCTAGTTTCTTTTGCAATTTATTTGCTACGGTCCACTATGGGACTAGCCGGAACTACCCAATCGTCCTCGAGAGCTTTGAGGTATCGATTCCTGACAGCTCGCAACTAGTCCCACCCTCCAAGCTTTGCTACTGGCACATATCGCACCAGGGAGGTCGGTCCGGTTTTTACACAATTTTGCTACTAGCTCCGCCCCCAAAATTTGTGGTTGAGTTGGTGGGAAGAAGTCTCAACACTCCTCGTTTTCACAACTATTTAAGTTTGTCCGATTTGATGTTGCTCGTTGGTGATTCAAGCTTTAAAATAATTTTGTACACAAGACAGGGTTCACTTTACAATTTCTAAGGATAACAAAATCTTTTTCAAAAACCATCGGTTTCACAAGTCCGTTCACTCGGCGAAAGATTTCAGTTTTGACTAAATCGTGTTCAAACGATTCTTAAGCAACCAAGTTTTAGACCCAAGTACCCTTAGTTTTGAAATTCCTCGGCCCATTGGTACTTGAACAAACCCAAAACGTCTCAACAACGAGAGTTTTCGAAATCCAAGTTAAGATTTGAGAAAAGAATTCAAACACCAAGTTTTTGCAATGAATCAATATCAAGAAAAGCTTAGCTATGCTTAAAATCAAGTTCCCAACCCTCAAAATCAGTTTAAGAACAATCGTGACTCAATTCAGAAGAAATAGGGAAGAATTCGGACCGAATTGCAGGGTCTGTTTTGCAAAAATTTTTCAGAAAACAAGCGTTTTTGAGGAATTTTCAAGAAAATAAGGCTTGTTTCGTTTTTCCTTTCCCTCCCCCCAAACATAAAGCACAGCATTGTCCTCAATGCAACACAGAGAAAAATAAAGAGGAGGAAAAAGAAAACTAATCAGATCAAGGTATGGAGAAGTTGTACGGGCTCGTCATTGAAGAGTGGGCTTTTTGCCTTTTTGTGTTGCAGTTCGTTGTTTCGACTTTTCTTGACTCCTTGCATACATTGCCAATTGTCCCGAGCGTTGCTTGACTGCACATGTTGGTTGATTTCATGAAGTCGTGCGTGGGGGCGTGATACCAGTTTTTGCATCCTTTTGGTGCTCTAGCACGAATCAACCATGTCTCTTTTCTACACACATCAAGAAAAATAATGCTTAAATCGAAAATCCTATGAAAAATCTAAAGTCTTAATTAAATTATTTTTTTTATTGTTTAAATTTTTTTTTTGTTTTTTTTTTGTGATTTTCAAGGATCTTTTGGAACATAAAATGAAATAAAATAAAGTAAAGAGAGAAAAATCCTTGGGTTGCCTCCCAAGAAGCGCTTGTTTAAGGTCGTGAGCTTGACCCTCAGTTGACTCATGTCGCGGGCGGTGGATCGAGAAGCGAAACAAACATTGCTTCTCCTACTTCATGATTGGCGATGTAGTGCTTTAGGCGCTGCCCGTTGACCTTGAAGGACTTGGAATTCTTGTCGCATATGTCATCAAAGATCTCCACTTCAAGAATCGGGTTGAGAGGCATCTCGCTTCGCTTGGATATGTTCTCCGCCCTTTGACACTGGTCACAAGACAAAACAAAAGAACGAACGTCCTTAAATAAAGTTGGCCAATAAAGATCGGATTGCAGTACCTTAGCGGCCGTTTTGGAGAAGGATGCATGGCTGCCGTAAGCTGAGGAATGATAGTGAGCGAGAACGGGTCGAACATCCTCATACGGAATGCATCGTCGATAAACATCATCCACGCCAAGTTTGAACAAGTAAGGCTCCTCCCAAAAATAGTACTTGGCGTCTAATTTGAGCTTCTTTCTTTGTTGGTAAGTCATCTCGGGAGGCAACGCGCCGCTTGCCAAGTAGTTTGCCAGGTCTGCGTACCAAGGTGCCCGGAATTCGGACCGAATTGGTTGGAATTCGGACCAAATTCTTGGTTGAGAAATTGCCCCGTCAGTTCCATAGGGGTGAATTCGGTCCGAATTAGGTGGAATTCGGTTCGAATTGGGTGGAATTCGGTCCGAATTGCTACATGAGAAAATTTCAGAAGTTCCAGAGACCTCAATTCGGTCCGAATTGGGTGGAATTCGGTCCGAATTGCTACATGAGAAAATTTCAGAAGTTCCAGAGACCTCAATTCGGTCCGAATTGGGTGGAATTCGGTCCGAATTAGGTGGAATTCGGTCCGAATTGCTTGTGTTTTCAGATTTTGTCTTGTCTGTGACCTCTTGGATGGATTCCTCTACAGCAATTGCCTCCTGTATTCCACAACATGGCTCGTGATAGCCCCAGAGAGAGCCTGAGTACTGTTCTTCGAGTGGTCTCTCGACCGGGACTTCTTCCATGTCGGTTCGGTAGCAATATTCAAGCTGGTTTGAGCACTTCATAGCTTGATTGATCGAGTATTTCCATTGTTCTCCACCGACCCTCACCAAAATAGTTCCATCTTTCATGTCCATTAGAATACCTGCAGTTCTAGGGAAAGGACGCCCTAAAATGATGGGAACGTCTTCATCTTCCTCCATGTCTATTACCACAAAATCGCCTGGGATAAAGAATTTTCCAAGCCTGACCGGAATGTCCTTAATTTCACCAATAGGTCGTCGAACTGACGAGTCTGCAAGTTTCAGGGTCCCGTTGGACGGTTTTAAAATTCCAATGCCAATTCGATCGAACACAGACTTTGGCATGAGACTCACGCTTGCTCCGTTGTCACATAGGGCCTTTTTTATTATTGTCCCACCAATGGTGCATGGTATGGTGAATTTTCCTGGATCATCCAGCTTACTAAGATAAAAGACCCTTATGTGTTGATCAGGTGCCTTTAGTAGCGGGTTCGGAGCAAATGTGTGCTTAACTCCTTTGAATTCGGTCCGAATTGGCTGGAATTCGGACCGAATTAGTGCCTCTGGATTTTGTCGCGACGGAATTCGGTCCGAATTAGTAGGAAT
Source organism: Rhynchospora pubera (assembly GCA_028095005.1). Classification (NCBI taxonomy): domain Eukaryota; kingdom Viridiplantae; phylum Streptophyta; class Magnoliopsida; order Poales; family Cyperaceae; genus Rhynchospora; species Rhynchospora pubera. The sequence goes on along the minus strand of CM051460.1, from coordinate 343,425,883 downwards.
TTGGTCCGAATTCGGCTCAGGTTCAGCTGCGGATGTGTCTTTTGGCTGAACTTCCTCGGGCATAGGTGGGTCCTTGTATTGAGTGCCACTCCTGAGTGTGTGCACCGCTTTGATTTCCGCACGAGGGTTTGGCTCGGGTTGACTTGGGCGAGTGTTTTGAGATGCCAAGAACACTTCCATCATCTTTTCCACCCGCGAAGCGGCTCCAGATTCTTTTTGAAGTTTAGCCATTCCCTCAAGAATTGTCTCATTTATGACTTTTTGAGTCTCCATGAATTGCTCAACTCGAGGTGCAATATAGGTCTTCTCTTGAAAGTTTTGCCCTTGGTCATAGTTGAATGGAGCATCTCGGTTTTGATTCGGTTGGGGTTGGTTACCAGTTTTGTTGGTGTGCATTTTTCTTGGGACAAAAGTGTGGTTTTGATAATTTCCTTGGCAACCACCCGCTTCATTATCGTCCATTGCACTTTGGTACCGATTGCGAACATATTCAAAAGACATTACTTCTTCGGGCTCTCTATCCCCATATTGGAGAGGGCAATTAGAGGACATATGTCCTTCTTCTCCACACACTCCACATTCTTTATATGGTGGGCGTGTGCCACCGATTGACTGCATCTTCGCGAGCTCGGCTTCCAAACGAGCGATCCTGTCTCGCGTGTCTTTGATCTCCTTGACTTCGTGCTTAGGTGAATTGTTTCTTTTTGGGTTGGGCGCCGGCCAATTGTATTGCAGGGCGCATCTCTCAATGGCATCACGTGCTTGCTCCGCATCGAGTTGTGTGAAACTTCCACCTAAAAGAGCATCAACATTCACTTTAATATTATCATAAAGACCGTTATAAAATGAGTGAATGGTCAACCAATCCTGAATTCCATGGTTAGGACAAGAGTTCTCCAAATCTCTAAACCGTTCCCAAGCTTCCCTATATGATTCATCACCCCTTTGTTTGAAATTTGTGATTTCCCTCCTAATTTCAAAGGCTCTTTTTGCTGGAAAGTACCGTTCAAGGAAAATCCTTGCCATGGCTCCCCAACTATCAATTGACCCTCTTTTTAGTGTGTTGTACCATTTCTTAGCCTTATCCCTAAGAGAGAAATGAAACAAGAGAAGTTTAATCGAATCCGGGGTGACCCCGTTAAATTTCAACAATTTGGTGCAATCAAGAAAAGCTTGTAAGTGTGCATGCGGGTCCTCTTGGTCAGCCCCATAGAATTGGTTTTGTTGCACGAGCGCGACATGCGCAGGGTTGATCTGCATGTTGTTTGCGGCGATTCTTCTAATAACAATCGGTCCATCTACGTCTTGGACTCGAGGGGCAGAGTGCTCGCGAAGAGTTTTGTGTGGCCCCTGAGCTTCGTCGGGATTAACCGGTGCTCCATGGATGCTACCGCCGTCATTGAAATTTCCATTGCGCTCTTCCTCGAAGACGAGTCGCTCTTGCTCGAGGGCGAGTCGTTCTTGGAGAATCCTTTGCTGTGTGGCCTCTAACTCAAGGCGTAGAGCTTCAAGTTGCCTAGCTTCATCAGTTCGATCAGCCATTGGAACGCTTGTTTCTTCGCCCGTCTGCAGGTTCTGCAGGAATTCGGTCCGAATTGGTTGGAATTCGGTCCGAGTTTGACCCTCTGGAACTTGCTGAGTTTCGATTCGGACCGGATTGGGCGGAATTCGGTCCGGATTCGGTACAGGTTGTTGTTGCTTCTTCCCCTTGCGAGCAGCGGCTTGCGTTGTGCTCGAGCTAGAGGCTTCGTGAGGGTTGTCTCCCTTACCCCTTAGGTTGTAATCGTGTGGAATTTGGGGTTGGATGTTTCTTGACCCTCTAGCCAGCGTTAACCTACACACAAGAGATACAACAACAAATGTACCGAATGAGTAAAAAGAATAAAAGAATGAGTCTAGTCTCTAATTACTTTAATAAGAAATAATATCATAACGCCATCCCCGGCAACGGCGCCATTTTGATCGAGTGTGTGAACCAAGGTCAAACAAATAAACCTTGTACTCGACTAGTCGTTCGTAGTAGAGTAAAGGTGTCGAACCCACAGAGATGGATATGAATATTATTCTTATTATTTCGTTAAATCTAGACGATAAAAATTGAGAAGAGAATTGAAATCACAAATAGAACAAATTAAATTAAAATAAAGGAATGCAATTGCAAGTAACAAGAATATGCAAAACAATTGAAATAAATATTTTGGGGTTTTCTAACGGATTAAGATACGATAATAAAAGTGCCTTAGGGTTCGATTTCACTTAGATATGGCCACAGGGTCGCAAAACTTAGCACTTTCGTATTCAGCCTTGCTAATTCGGTCCGAATTCCGGACCGAATTCCACTGTGTAAATGCTGTGGTTTACTCTTTTGTTGATTTATTCAAGCCAAAGGTCCATCTAGCCAAACCTAACTCCCTAACCCTCCGCTTTCGCATATTGGGTACGGTATTTGGAATGGGATCTAGTGTTAAACAACCTTCATCGAGTGTATTGCACCCCCAACTTTCGTTGTTCGGTGGACTTACTCGAGTTTACCAATGGTTTTCTACGAGGTATCTAGTTAGATTTTCGCCTAACTAAAAACGTTCACTTTTGGTTATTAATTGGTCGACTTTCGCCTTTGACCTACCTCGAAATACTAGTACAGGACTCGATTAATATAATGTAAAGAAGTTCCCAACAATTGCACGCGTACAAAAGTCGAGCGATACAAGTAATAACCGGTCCAAACACAAGCAGTTTCAATAAAAACCCCAAGGGTAATTAGCTTCGTCCATCAACAAAATAAGCAAACCAAGCAAAACCAAAATCTAAGCTACATCTATCCCTAAAGCAACAAGTTTTTAGCCTAACATACTAAGAGAAATCATGCAAATGACAGTATATAAGTTTAAACAAGCCATAAATCCAGAAAATAGAGAAAGAATTGGTTCGATACAACAAATAGCCAAGTTTCTAAGGTTGTCCACTGTTGCCGTCGCACTAGAGAACACCTTGAGACCTTCGGAACTCGTTGTAGCAGCAAGGAACAGCTCTAATCCGGCCTCCCACCTCTGTCCAAGTTGCAAAAGAGGAGAAGAATTGTCCCCAAACCAGATCTGGATCTGGCTGAGAGAGAAAGGTCAAAAGTGGAATGAAAGATAGGTCTTCCAAAGATGGAATATGCTTATATTACTCCTCTCCCCTCTCCTGGACAGCTGGGACGTGATTTTCCTTCATTTTGGGCGGAAAAATAGCCTTCCTAATAGAGAAAACGCCTTCAGGACGCAGCCAGAAACATTTCCGTGTATAGCAATTCGGACCGAATTCCAGACAATTCGGTCCGAATTAGCTTCTCTGTAATTTTCTGTGACGCAATTCGGTCCGAATTGATGCTAATTCGGTCCGAATTCTTGTGCCAGCATTGCGCACCAATAGTATTTTGAGCATAATTTCTTCATCCGGGCTCCGATTGAGGTGATTCAAAGATCGACGGAAAGCTTACAATGAGCTCTACAATGCTATTGCTTCCATTTAGCCATTTGATTCTCTTAAATCTACCATTTTATGCAATGATTATGCGTGATCCACCAAATTCCTACAAGACAAGTCAAATTCCACGGCAGTATCCAATCTTGCCAAACAAACAGAAAAATAAGATTATATCACGGTTTTAGTCACAATTTCGATGTAAAGTCTGGCCAAAATATCAGTATAAATATGAGATATCAGCTCTACGCGTTTTCTATTTCTGGAAATCACTCTGTTTCTCTTCCTGCTATGTACGCTCGTCCCCCTCTCATTCCTTCCGCGTGTGCTCCCCCTCTCCCTCCCCTCTCTCACAGACACTATATATTGACACTATATATTGATTATAATTGTTGAAGTTAATATATATAACTGTTGAAGTTAATATATATAACTGTTGAAGTTAATATATATGCCAACTTCAATAATTTAAATATGCCCACTTCAAATATTACATTCAATATTTAAATATGTCAAGTTCAACAATTATATAGATTAACTTCAACAGTTATATATATTAAATTCAACAGTTTCATATATAACATATTAACTTCAATAGTCACATATATAATTTCAACAGATACATATATAACTTCAACAGTTACATATATAACTTCAACAGTTATATATATTAACTTCAACAGTTACATATATAACATATTAACTTCAATAGTCACATATATAAGTTCAACAGCTACATATATAACTTCAACAGTTACACATATAACTTCAACAGCTATATATATTAACTTCAACAGTTACATATATAACATATTAACTTTAACAATTACATATATAACTTCAACAGTACATATATTAACTTCAACAATTACGATATTGCCTTCAACATTTAAATATATTAACTTCAACAGTTATGAAGTGTGTAGAGAAAGAGGAGAAGGGTGGGGGGGGACGGTGTACATGGGAGGGAGGAGGGGAGGAGGGGGAGGGGGGACGACGTATGTAGGAGGGAGGAGGAGGGAGGGGGACAGTGTACGTGGGAGGGAGGAGAGGACAGGGGCGGATACAGAGGAGGGGAAGGCGAGAGAGTGTATGCATGAGGGAGGAGTTAGTTACGTACGCGTGAGGATGATGGGGATGATAGAATCTGAAGATTGGTCTTAAGCAATTCCGGTCAGTTATTGTACAAAATGCCAAAGGTTTGTGATTTTAACTACCAAAAATAAAAGATGGTCATTTTTTTAATTAGAAAAGTAAGCTTTGTTAAACTGTTGGATCTAGACCAAGCACACATCTTGATGCTATCACACGGTAAAGAAACAAGAGAGTGAAGTGATCCATCTTTTCTTCCTCTTGTTGACGCTTGAAATTTTATAGGGATACAACTATACAGCATACAAGAAAGACTATTATTCTTGGCAGAATCTCCTCACTATTATTTATTTATGGATAATTCTACGGTGAACAATCTAAATTTTAGTTCGGTTACTGATACGTCTAGATTTGGTAGGGATCAACAATAGTATGGAGAGAGATTGAGAGATGAATTCGTAAATCTTTATTGATCACAGTGTTACAATCGTCTGTTTCAGCAATCCCCCCATCCCCTATATACAGTGGTCTACCCCTTCTATTTATAGGCTTCAAGTAGGAGATTCTCTTGCTGATGTCACCCATCAGCCATTAGGCCAATTGACCCGTCTGGTCTACCCGAGTTCACCTTAGACAGGAGTGACGAAAGTTTTTTGTTCCTCATTCATCATCCAAGAAGACTCGATTTATTTTCCCGAACTATTCTCGGGTCATAGACCCTCGTCTCGTGAGATAGGCCTGTTGGGTCGAGCCCTATCATAAGCCCTTGAACTTGTGATGAGAGCCTCATCGGAAGTTGAAATTAGTTCTCGGTTCCACGAATCTGGGACAATGACTCTTGGTTCATAAGCGAAGGTATGAATCTTTGACTCCCTTCGGTCGGGGAAAAAGAGATATTATGAGCCCTTGAGGCCAAAGACTTACAAACTCGGATTATGAGTGAAAAAACGCTTAATCCACTCGGAGGGAAAAATTCTTAGATTAAGCCCTTGTGTTTGGACTCAAGGGATTTACGAACCGAGCCCTTGAGTCCCGAATATGGACATTTCGGGCGAGATAGCGACTTGAAGGAGCCCTTGAGTACCGAAAGTTGACATCTCGGGCAGGAGAGCGACTTGAAGGAGCCCTTGAGTCCCGAAAGTTGACATTTCGGGCCAAAGAGCGACTTGAAGGAGCCCTTCGGTCCCGAACATGGACATTTCGGGCGAAAAAGCGACTTTAAGGAGCCCATTAGTCCCGAACATTGACATCTCGGGCAGGAGAGCGATTTGAAGGAGCCCTTGAGTCCCGAATATGGACATTTCGGGCGAAAAAGCGACTTCAAGGAGCCCTTGAGTCCCGAACATTGACATCTCGGGCAGGAGAGCGACTTGAAGGAGCCCTTGAGTCCCGAATATTGACATTTCGGGCCAAAGAGCGACTTGAAGGAGCCCTTGAGTCCCGAACATGGACATTTCGGGCGAAAAAGCGACTTCAAGGAGCCCTTGAGTCCCGAACATTGACATCTCGGACAGAAGAGCGACTTAAAGGAGCCCTTGAGTCCCGAACATGGACATTTCGGGCGAGAAAGCGACTTCAAGGAGCCCTTCAGTCCCGAACATTGATATCCGCGAGGCGCTTACTCTGAATAAAACACACTTACTCTGAGGCAACGCCACTAAGAGGTTCACAATCACAGGGTAACATCGACGAGATGCGTTGACTCCGAAGCATTGCCTCTAGGAGGTTCGCGACTGATTCTTTGCGGTGTAGTCCTCTACGAGATACGCTTGAACCCTTGGCGAGATAGCGAGCCCTTGAACTCCTAAGTCCCTCGTGGACTGAGGAGCCCTTGAGTCCCTAAGTCCCTCGTGGACTAATGAAAGACGATTTATAATAACAACTTTCATAAACGAAATGCGTTTACTCCGAGATTGGTTCTCAAAGAGGGTCACGACTTCTTTTGTTTGATGCGCTTACTCCGAGATCAACTCTCGAGTAGGGTCACGAATTTTCTTTTTCATTGCGCTTACTCCGAGAATTCTCTCGAGGAGGGTCACGACTTTTCTTTTTCAATGCGCTTACTCCGAGAATTCTCTCGAGGAGGGTCACGACTTTTCTTTTTCAATGCGCTTACTCCGAGAATTCTCTCGAGGAGGGTCACGACTTTTCTTTTTCATTGCGCTTATTCCGAGAATTCTCTCGAGGAGGGTCACGACTTTTCTTTTTCAATGCGCTTACTCCGAGAATTCTCTCGAGGAGGGTCACGACTTTTTTTTTTCAATGCGCTTACTCCGAGAATTCTCTCGAGGAGGGTCACGACTTTTCTTTTTCAATGCGCTTACTCCGAGAATTCTCTCGAGGAGGGTCACGACTTTTCTTTTTCATTGCGCTTACTCCGAGAATTCTCTCGAGGGTCACGACTTTTCTTTTTCAATGCGCTTACTCCGAGAATTCTCTCGAGGAGGGTCACGACTTTTCTTTTTCATTGCGCTTACTCCGAGAATTCTCTCGAGAAGGGTCACGACTTTTCTTTTTCATTGCGCTTACTCCGAGAATTCTCTCGAGGAGGGTCACGACTTTTCTTTTTCATTGCGCTTACTCCGAGAATTCTCTCGAGGAAGGTCACGACTTTTTTTTTTCAATGCGCTTACTCCGAGAATTCTCTCGAGGAGGGTCACGACTTTTCTTTTTCAATGCGCTTACTCCGAGAATTCTCTCGAGGAGGGTCACGACTTTTCTTTTTCAATGCGCTTATTCCGAGAATTCTCTCGAGGAGGGTCACGACTTTTCTTTTTCATTGCGCTTACTCCGTGACCTTTCTTTTTCATTGCGCTTACTCCGAGAATTCTCTCGAGGAGGGTCACGACTTTTTTTTTTCAATGCGCTTACTACGAGAATTCTCTCGAGGAGGGTCACGACTTTTCTTTTTCAATGCGCTTACTCCGAGAATTTTCTCGAGGAGGGTCACGACTTTTTTTTTTTTTCAATGCGCTTACTCCGAGAATTCTCTCGAGGAGGGTCACGACTTTTCTTTTTCAATGCGCTTACTCCGAGAATTCTCCCGAGGAGTGTCACGACTTTTCTTTTTCATTGCGCTTACTCCGAGAATTCTCTCGAGGAGGGTCACGACTTTTCTTTTTCATTGCGCTTACTCCGAGAATTCTCTCGAGGAGGGTCACGACTTTTTTTTTTCAATGCGCTTACTCCGAGAATTCTCTCGAGGAGGGTCACGACTTTTCTTTTTCATTGCGCTTACTCCGAGAATTCTCTCGAGGAGGGTCACGACTTTTCTTTTTCAATGCGCTTACTCCGAGAATTCTCTCGAGGAGGGTCACGACTTTTCTTTGTCATTGCGCTTACTCCGAGAATTCTCTCGAGGAGGGTCACGACTTTTTTTTTTATGCGCTTACTCCGAGATGATCTCGAGGAGGGTCACGCCTTTTTTTTTTTTTTGGTGTAGTCTCTTGACCTTCATACACTACGTGTCAAATGGTATCCTGCAGCTTCCTTGGCCGACGGTGACCCAGATCTAAACCTTGACGACCTCATCGTCGATTTCGATTATGTGCGCTGCAAAGTTCAACTCCAATTGTAGACTTCCCTGACAATACGAGTCCTGACATTGGAATCGCCTACGAGCACCACCTTGAGGAGGTAGTCGTTGTGTTGGCAGTGAACAGCGATATCTCACTGGTCTCAGGGCATAAGACGGCGAGCTGCGTGGTTGAGTATGCTCCAAGTGAGTGGCGGCGGTCTCGCGACAGTAAGGAAGGCAAAGGAGGTGTTGAGGCGGAATGAAGAAAGTTGTGGCCGACCCGAGATTCACGGTGACAGTGACTGTGCCGTGAGATCGCCTGGATGCCTCCACTGATCGAATTAGATGTTGCGAGACCGTTGTCTTGAAATTGAGCTGAGGGGATGACGACGAGTATTGTGCTGATTGAGAATTGATCGACGGATTAGGATAATCCAAGATTGACAAAGGTAGATCGCCATGGGTGGATGAAGATGATAAGACAGATCTGAGTAATGGATCGGAAAAAAGGAGATCTGATGCTTTGTTTTATATCTCAATAAAAGATCGACATAGATTGAAAAAGGGGATCTAGAATTATGCTCTCAAATCTCGCTCACAAACGGATTTTGAATTGTTGAAAGTGATGAACGGAGGAAACTGTCTCTTCTCCGACCACCACCCTCGTTTTATTTTTCAGGTGGGCGCCAGTTGATACGTCTAGATTTGGTAGGGATCAACAATAGTATGGAGAGAGAGATTGAGAGATGAATTCGTAAATCTTTATTGATCACAGTGTTACAATCGTCTGTTTCAGCAATCCCCCCATCCCCTTTATACAGTGGTCTACCCCTTCTATTTATAGGCTTAAAGTAGGAGATTCTCTTGCTGATGTCACCCATCAGCCATTAGGCCAATTGACCCGTATGGTCTACCCGAGTTTACCTTAGACAGGAGTGACGAAAGTTTTTTGTTCCTCATTCATCATCCAAGAAGACTCGATTTATTTTCTCGAACTATTCTCGGGTCATAGACCCTCGTCTCGTGAGATAGGCCTGTTGGGTCGAGCCCTATAAGTTACAAAATTTTCTCCACCACAAAATTTTTCCTTTATTTTAAATTTCAAGTGAATACAAAGGGAATCACATCCTCTGCCAACTTTAAAAAGTTGGTAGAGTGTCAATCTCTGATCCGTTAGATCTAATCTCAACTGTTAGCAAAGTTCCGTACATGTAACTAGATTAATAGATCCGAAAAATTTTAACCGTCGAGATTAAATCGAACAACTCGAATCAGAAGTTGACGATCAACCAATCTAAAAAAATTGGCAGAGGATACGGACCCAATACAAAGAACTACACGGCTTTTCATTTCCTATCGGATCACGAACGCTTCAGCGGATTGATTGTACATTTTCTGCTTTAAATACCGTCCGATTTAGAACGGACGGTCCATATCAAGCGATGTTAACCATCCATCCGGATTAATCAGCAGAGCACCTATGGAAAATGTCTTCGTTCTGACATTTTTTTTTCTTTTAATTCTTCCCTCTCCCACTCTCTCTCAAACTTGTACTAAAAAAACTAAAAAAGTCAAACGGAGATGCAAGCGCGATATACTTCTCACCTGCTCCAAGCGATCTGGCACTCACTATGAGACAAAGGGGTCGCCATTCAACACCATCTCTTTCGCCTCATTCTAACAAGATGAAGTGAGCTTCTCTTCTCCTTAACCTCTCCTTCTCCAATTCTTTCCTCTACCCAAGGCATTTCACCAATCGGACTTTGATTGTTTGAATTTAGTGATGATATCTTAATTTGGGTTTAATTCTGAAGTGTGGTACTGTTCAGTGTTCAGTTGGTTAGTTCAACTGGAGAGGATGAGTGCCTTAAGGAACTAATTTAAGCGCTAAGGCTTCAATGAAAAGTATTACAAATGTAGTAAAGTAATTTACTTTGATGGGTAATTGGGTCATGTAATAATAAGTCCAAAATTTTATCACCAAGTTGAGACTACAGAAATTGAGAATGGAGTCGTATAATATCAGTAGAGAACCATAATAAAGTAATAATACCTAGTTTAATTATATCATTACCAAAGATATAATTTGTTTATGCTTAAGGACCCTGTAATTAACTAATTGTATCAAATCTATTGAAATGGGGAAATGTCTTATTTGTATTCTTATTTCAGAGCCAAGAAGATATTTGGCTTCTCCATTTCCCTCATCTTAATCAACCTAGCATCAATACTGGAGCGAGCAGATGAGACTCTCCTTCCAGCAGTCTACAAAGAAGTTAGCGAAGCATTTAATGCCGGCCCAGCAGAGCTCGGCTACCTCACTTTCATAATGACCTTTATGCAAGCTATATGTTCGCCAGTGGCAGGTACAAAATTCAGAAGATGAGGCAATTTGGATCCTTTCTTGTAAGCCAGTTTACCAGACTGGATCATAGAACCTTAGAAACAGTTCAAATGAATTAAGGTTTTTTTTTTTAAACAAAATTTGTTGGTTGGATCTCGCCAACTAACATTCAAAAAAAAAAAAAATTAAGGGTTTTTTTGTAAGTAACACAGTTGTTTCCTGTACTCAGCCCTCAGCATTTCTCTTATTTTCTGGAAGCATTTAAATGATTTTTTGGTTATTTTTTTTAGGGCCATTTAAACATTTTAATAATTTTTGTTTTGTTTTTTTTTGGTTATTTGTGATAAGAGATGTATTCTGCAGAACCTACGTGAACTCAAGCAAAAATTACTAAATTTTATGCTTATTGGAATGTTCTGTAGGTGTTTTTTGCTAATATTTAGAAAAGATCCATGAATTAATCAGCTACTCTGTCAGTAGGTTAATTTGAGTTAATTACCAACCATGCGCATCGACAACTTGACATGGGACCCAAACTTCACCTTACATAAATTTGACCCGTTTTGACCAATCTAATCCACTTTCTTTTATGTGAATTCTCCTTGTTTTAGGTGTGCTCACTCTTCAATATGACCGTTCAACAGTCCTTGCAATGGGGACTGCCTGCTGGGCTGTATCAACTGCAGCAGTCGGCATCAGTCAGCATATCCAACAGGTCGCATTCTGGAGAGCGGTAAATGGATTTGGCCTTGCCATTGTTATCCCAGTTCTCCAGTCATTCATAGCTGATAGTTATGGAGATGGGTCCCGCGGCGCTGGCTTTGGGCTCTTCAGCCTTGTTAGCATGATAGGTAGAATAGGTGGTGGTCCACTAGCAACAATTATGGCTGGACAGGAGTATTGGGGAATCCCAGGCTGGCGGTTTGCATTTCTTATGATGGCATCAATTAGTTTGCTTATTGGGCTTCTTGTGCATTTATTTGTTGTTGATCCAAGAAAGAACTCTCATTCCTATCTCAGTTCTGATATTGAGGCAGAAAGGTATATACTTGGTGAACAATGTGTTTTGGACTTTTGGGTTTGTCCTTTTTATTCTGCCTAGGACTTTCAGATTTGAGCATCATATACATTTCCTTGGGCTAACAATGCTTTTATGTTTCCAATTTTTTTTTTTTTAATTTATGAGTACCAATTTATATTCTGCAGGTCATCTCTGGTTGGAGGGAGAGGCCTAACATCAACTTCTCTCTGGCATGATTCATGGATAGCAATGAAATCAGTTGTGAAGGTGAAAACATTTCAGATCATTGTCTTGCAAGGAATAGTTGGTTCTCTACCTTGGGCATCCATTGTTTTCTTTACAATGTGGTTTGAACTGATTGGTATGCAAGTTCTATTAAGTTTCCCCTAATAACATTTTTTTTTATTGTGCAGTCCTTATCGTCCTCAACTTCCATAATCCAATAATCCATACTGTACTCAAACCACTTTTGTATTGCATATTTACCTAGCACAAGAAATCAGCCACACACAACCAGATTACCCGCAATGTTTGATGCTGCAGTTATGGCAAATTTGTATCATATAATGTCCTATATTAATGTTCTGCACTTTCTCCTCTCTTCCAGGTTTTGATCACAAGAGCTCAGCTGGCCTGATCAGCCTGTTTGCCATTGGATGTGCTTTTGGATCATTCGGGGGTGGGTTGATAGCAGATTCCATGTCACGGTACTACCCAGATTCGGCCCGTGTTATGTGTGCGCAGTTCAGCGCCTTCATGGGCATTCCATTTTCACTAATCCTCCTTATGGTGATACCACAAACGGTAGATTACTGGTACACCTATGCCATGGTTCTCTTTTTGATGGGCCTGTCCATCAGCTGGTGTGGCACATGTGCAAACCAGCCCATGTTTGCCATGGTGGTGCCACCGAAGCACCGCACAATGATTTATGCCTTTGACCGTGCATTAGAAGGGTCGGTCGCGTCTTTTGCCACCCCAGCTGTCGGCATTGTCACTGAGAGGATCTATGGTTACAACCCAAAATCCATCAGTCTAGCAAATGGGTCGGCCCAAGGGGCACTGGCACTCTCGAGAGGGCTTCTGACTATGACTGTTGTTCCCTTTGGCTTGTGCAGTCTGTTCTATAGCCCTTTGTATTTTGTTTTCAAGCGGGATCGGGACAGTGCTAGGATGGCAGCCAGTAAGGAGCAGGAGCTTGAGCTTAGTTGATTTGGCGACATGGATATGAACACTGGATAGTAGGGAAATGAATTGAGCAATTTTGGTAAGATACATATTTTCATATTCTTGATTTTTGTTGCAAAAGGAACAGCTGCATTTTTTTTAGACTGCTGCTGCTTCACAATGGGATGGGTAGACTGGTATTATGGTACTCAGTATGTAATGGCTGATGCTGTGTAATATTATTCTTCAATTGCTTTTCAATTTGGCTATTTCACACCGGGATGTTAAACAACATGTAATTGATGTATTGTAGAATTATTCTTCGAGTATATGCATCTTCTGTAGATCTCTTTATTTCGTTTATTCTCATTGATTGATGTTGTTTTAATTGTTATTTTCATACGTGTGAATTATTAGACAAATTGAAATTGTGAGATACTAAAATAACGAACAGGCACTTGAAGCAGTAACTTTACTTTTTCGGCATATCTAAGTAGCTAGAATTTTAACATAAGAACAAGAAAAGCAGTTTTGTCCATAAATAAAAAAAATAAAATTAAAGAAAAACAGTTTTGCCCATAAATTATCGCATTTCTTGATGGAAAATATATAAAATTAGGATACATTAAATGCCTGTATTTTCTGTTTCAGTTTACATAATTATGCCAGTTTTATTTTTTTGCTTAAGGAAGCCGGGATGTGTAAGCACAACAAAATTTATATTGAAATTACAGAATCCACTTATTACAAAATAAAGTGATTAGAAAAATAATTTGGCTATTGTTACTTTCGTTCAAGAAAAAAAATTCTGAGGCGTAAAAGCATATCAAAACACAATTTCCATTACAAATTAACTAGTATTAAATCTTGATGGATGAAACTATGAAAGATTGAAAGGTGTTTGACTCTTTTATTTTATTTTGGGTTCAGGCGTTCAGCTACTTTATGCTTTAGCTGACGTGGCAGTCAATCCCTTTGACTGGAGAAGAAACAACCTCGCAAATTGACAAATTGTGGGACCGCAGTTTTGATTAGCGATTACTTATAAGTTATAGTTATGTGAAACAAAATTATAAAAATAATAAAATAAAATTATAAAAGGCCTTTCAATCTTTCATCGACCAAAAAGGAATAATAAAAACAAAATAAAATAAAGAATCTTGACATTCCAACATTCCGTGTTATAGACGGTATTAAATATTATTTGCAAAGAAAAAGAAAGAAATAATAAAAAAAAAAGATTTTGTTTGATTTGACCAGCTCTTATTGACTTCTCTGGTTTCCCACCTTCCCTTCTCTTACTTTCGCTGCATTTGGACTTTGGAGGGAAGACGAGAGAGAGAGAGAGAACGATCAGACAAGAAACAATGGAGATGGAAACAACGCTGAGCGAAGAAGACGAAGAGGAAGAATATGATGAAGAAGAAGAGTATGAGGAGGAAGACGAGTATGACGAAGAAGAAGTGTTCATCACACCTCAATCGAACATAGTTTCCATGTACTCATCCCGTACGGAGAAGGTTCTTTCTCTCTCTCAATCCTTTTCTCTACTTGTTAGTACTGTTCTTGTTCTTACCCTTTGTATATAGTATTTTAGTCAATTGTGGCATAATTATTTAAGATAGTAGAATTTTTTTTCCTAAACATCTATGTTTGAGAGTAATTGTTCAGAATTTAAGATTTGCCTCATCTGTTTCTGATAACAGGACCTGAGAGAGATTTGTTCAGAGATTCTGGAATTGAAATATGCAATTCTATCTCAGCGTGATAATACTAGGTCATGCTACCAGGCTTTCAAAAGGTAATATCAGAGACATTTTTTATTCCCTTATTAGTTTTCAAAAGTTTTGACCAGCTGTCATGAATGCTTGACAGTTTGCTATTTAATGTTGCCTACTGACATTATATGTTATTGATTCCATAGTGTCAGAAAAATGAGGATTTTGTTTGTGTCCATTTGCTAAATTAATACACTGTTTAAATTTTTATTGGAATAAATTTGTCTTACAGTACATGTGAATTTGAAGGTTTGATCTTTAGACAAGACGGTCTTATGGAAGTTCACAAAAATGTAGATTTTCTCAAGAGGCTAAAGTGGTCAATGAAGTTGTAGTTGAACTGAAGAATAACTATTCTGCTCACAAAAGCATAGTTCAAGATCTATTCTCTGGCGTCACTAGTGAATTAGATGCATTGGAAACATTATATGGGAAGGAAATTGCGGATCTTCAAAATTCTGAGCTAGAACATCTCTTAAATCTTGATAATGACAGTCCTCAAGTTGTCTTTCTACAAAATTTAGACATGCTCCTTGCTGAGCGAAAAACTGAAGAAGCATTGTCTATGCTTTTGGATTCAGTTGAAATCATTGAAAGCAATTCCCTTGAAATTAGTAAAAGAAAAGACATGCTTGTCGGTCAACTGGTTGCAACTTCCAATCAGCCATGCATTAAATACTCAGATCTTAAGAAAGCTTTAGAAGGGTTAATAAAACTTGGCAGAGAAGCTTCAGCCCAAGAATTATTTTTGAAGGTATTTGCTTCACGTCTCCAGAGAAAAATTGACTCATTTCTCCCCTCCTGTATGATTTTTCCCAATACATACACTGCCACTCTTTCCAAACTTTTTTTCTCAACAATCATGGAGGCAGCGAATGAGTTTGACTTGTTGTTTGGAGAAATAGAGCCTCATGCAAGTCTTTTGGTCGAGTGGGCTGAGTCAGAGATGGAGCAGTTTGCACATCTTGTCAGAGAAAATGCTCCTTCACTTGAAACCACTTCTGCGCTTTGTTCAGCTTGCATTTGTATTCAGGCCAGCCTTAACTATTGTATAATCTTGGAGAGTAAAGGTCTGAAACTGTCAGATTTAGTACTGTTTCTCTTGAGCCAGCACGTTGAAGAGGTAATCGATAAAAACTTTAGAAGAGCAAGAAAAATGGTTCTTGATCTTTCAAGCCAATATGAGACCTTGGATCAGTCCTGGCTGGTAGGATTGCATTTTTCTGCTGACGCACTCACAAATATTTCCCTGAGAAATAATGTAAAGAAGTTTATGTCACTAATTAAAGTAAGTTTGCTTTATTTATGTCACTCACAAATACTATAATGCTACTGGCCACTTTAAGAAAAATGAGAACCTTTTTCTTTATTAGTGTGTGCCATTCATCTCCAATTTTTTAAATTTACTCATTTATTAGAGTATGGTTACTCCATATGCTTGATTTTCCTTATCTCTTATGGATTTTTTGTCACTTTCTTTTTCACACACTGATGGCAGGGCTGATAATGTAGGGATCACAATCTGATCTGAAAGTATGGTTCTTATATTGGGCCCACAAACCATTGGCGATGTTTAATGCACTTCCATTTTATTTTTTTCAGGATATACTGGACCAGCTGACTCCAATGGTAGTATTACATTTTCGACCAATTATTATGAGAAAAACCCATCAATTATTCGACAAGTATGTGGAAATAATGGCAAAAGAAATTCCCACTTTCTGTGAAGATGGTACCTTCATTTACCCAAAGGAACAGACATATTTCAAGACTGAAACTGAAATACAGCAGCTTGCACTCTTGAATTCTATTTCAGCAATAACTGATGAATTCCTGCCTGTGGCTATTTCAAAAATGTTGGAATCTCAAGGGGAATTGAAAGAACCAGACAAAGGGTTGGAAAATTTGGCATCTATTAGTAGAGAGTATAAAAACTGGAGGCGCCGCATCCAGCATTCGTCAGATAAAATCATAGAACATTTTTGCTGGCAGTATGTCATGAGGTTAATCTATACACGCAAAGGAAAAGCAAGGTTAGATGCGCATGCTTACTTGGAAGTGGAAGGAGATGATCTTATTGGGGACTTAGATCCACTTCCATCATTAGCATTTCAGGTCATGCATTACTGCTTTTCTATTTTCATGCTATACTAACATCAGTTTTCTCAATTTTAATCTTTACTGCCCCTTCATATTTTGGACCAAAATGAGGCCAAAGACCAACCATTCTGACATTATCATGGCAACATGTGTTCCTTTACAGACCCTTTTTTATTCATTATATTTAAATGTTACAATAAAAAAAAGGTCAATTGGATTTGTCCTCAGACAATGCAACTCTCAGCTATTGCTAATGGTTGTTTGATATCAGTAGAAGTTTTTTGGCAGTTAGTTGCATATTTTGATTCAACAGAAATATTTTGCTCAATAACCAATCTTCTTGATGTTTATAATTTTCTTTATGCAAACTATAGGCACTATTTGCAAGGATGCAAAAACTAGAAAGCAATGTCAACGAGGAGCTCTTTGGGAAAGAGAAGGTACAGAAAGCTGTACTCTCAGGAATAATTGAAGCCATGCTGACATGGTTATCCAATGATCAGGAATTCTGGAGAATGATGGAAGACAAATCTCGGCAATTTGACGAACTGGGATTGCAACAGGTAATCAGTTTGTCTTCATTGGGTCATGTACCTTTGGGACTGTTGCAAAATACCAATTAATTATTCTTAGCATCCTATGTTTTATGGTATTTGCTTAAAACAAGAGCACACTCAGCACAGTAAATTTATAAGAAAGAATATCCATTGATCGTGGTTTATATCAGACCCAATTTAACTGAAGCAACACAATCTCCGCTAATCATTCTGAGTAAATTATATGAACTTGCTCCCCTTTTTTCTGTCTCGGTTGTAAACTGTCCATCTAATAATCTCTGAATGTGAAAAAATGAACATAAAAGTTACCTTGCCAAGAGGCCACACAGGATAAATTTGTCTAGGGAAATATCTAATAAACTAGAATATTTTATTGCTCCATCATTTTGTTAAGAAATTAATTTTGTTGGAAATGCAAAAATCGTTGATGATTGTTTTTCTCGAACTTGCAATCAAGCATTTCAAAACAAACACCTACAAGGCCCATTACATTTATTTTATTTTATTTTATTTTTTATTTGACCAGATTGTTAACTAATTCATCCCTTATTTCAGTTTGTTCTTGATTTGCACTTCATAATTGAGATTGCAATATCTGGTGGGTACTCTTCTAGAAAAATTCATCAGCTTGGGTCAGCCATTATAACTAGAGCAATTGGAGCCTTTGCTGCTAGAGGTGCTGATGTCCAAAGGTAAATGGAAAAGAAGAAGAAAAAGGAAAAGACAAAAACAAAGGAACATAATTTTGAGATCTTAATTACGTTTAGCTATTACCAGTACTGTTAGGATTGGTCAATCATACTGGATTTGACATATATCTGGTATTATCAGTGCGTCATGAAATAACATACAGCCAGGTAAGCAACCACACATACAAAGAGAAAAGACTTTCATGTTAATCTTCTTTATGTATGAATTAATTAATAACTTTCAATTGTTAATTGTTTCAGTGCTCTTAATGAAGATGAATGGTTTTCTCATGTCGCCAAAGCTGCGATTAGGAGGCTTATGCTGGTTGTACCACTTTCAAGGGACTCGTTGCAATCTGATGACAACAATATCTTTTTGCATGACAAGGTTTTGGAGTCCGGTGATGTCTCGTCAAGCTGGTCAGATTTTGAATCTAATTCCATAGATTCTTTTGCTTCATTAAACAAGGCTGGAGTTGAAACCCCTGGTTACTTCAGTAGCTATGAGTAGTGAAGATAGTGAGAGTTATCTGACGCACTTTTGATTTTTGTAAAAAAAAAAAGTACATATATACTAAATCAGCTGTAAGAAAAAGAAAGATACAGTAGGAAATTGAGTAAAATAAATAAGATCGGGTCTGTTGTGCCTTTATGTGCGTAAAGAAATGTGATCTCTTTTCTGTTTTTAGCACACCATGTATAGCATCAATTTTCTTTTAACTGAATTTTGGAAATAGAAAATTTGAGAATGATGTACTTGTGAGAAATACACGTACTAATCCACCAATACAAAATCCAGAACGTTCACATCCGCTGATATTTAAACGGAGGCATAGAAACACTCTCTACCTTTAGTTCAATCCAATGGTCAAGATCTAATCGCAGGCTCCCCCATCAAACTTATTAGCAGCAGCAAATCTGGAAAATCGATCCTTCCATCATGTCTGTATAAATGCACAATTACAATTTGTTAAATTGCAACCTAATGTATAGTTAGTTATTCAAAAAAAAAAAAAAGTTACACAGAAAAGTACCAATACCAAACCATACAAATATTATAATTACATAAAAAATAAATTTAAAATATTAAATATATATTAATAAAATATTTTATTAATAAAATATTCCAAAACACGATATTGTGAAACTATTTATACAATTCCGTTTATTTCAGTAATATTTCGAAATTGAATAATATTTTAATATTATTTTTAATTTTTAGGCTAGTTAGTTACACAGAAAAGCAGCTAGCTGGACTTTCCAATTCGGCCCATTACGACCCAAATTGTTCTGGAATCCCCAAAACAAGGCCTGGCGAAGAATTCCACCTCCGTACAATTATTATCTAACTTTCAGACAAACAAACCCCTGTGAAGAGTCTCCGCTCTCGTCTTCCTCTTTCCTCTTTGATTCCCAGACTCCTCGTCATACTAAGATCGCGCCAGTTGAGATCCAAATCCTAAAACCCTATCGAGCTCCGTCAATGGCGAAACAGCGACCATCTCTCCTCCTCCTCCTCTCACTCATCAGCCTCCTCCTTTCTCCTCCCCCCGCCTTCTCCTTCTCCGACGAGAGCCCCACGGCGCGCCGCATCCTCGTGCTGGTCGACGATCTCGCTCTGCGCTCTTCCCATTCCATCTTCTTCGACTCCCTCGTCTCGCGTGGCTATCAGCTCGAGTTCAAGCTCGCCGATGATCCTTCCCTCTCTCTCCAGCGCTATGGTCAATTCCTCTACGATGGTCTCGTTCTCTTCGCTCCGTCCGTTTCTCGTAAGTTGGTGCTTACTTCAGCTTTAATCTGATCTGGGCTTGATCTGGTTTTAAAAATTCGATCCAGGATTTGTTCGTGATTGGGATTTGGACTTTGTAATTTTTATAGGTTTTGGCGGATCGTTGGACCAGAGTAAAGTACTTGAATTCGTTGATGCGGGACATGACCTCATTTTAGCGGTTGATTCCAATGCATCCGATTTAGTTCGTGGAATTGCCACTGACAGTGGTGCTGATTTCGATGAGGCATGAGATATTTAGTTTTTTTTTCAGTCTTTTTATTTGTTATTATGATTTAGTTGTGTTAAGTTGTTTGATCTTTCCTTTGTTTAATGTATTGGGTTGATCTCTTTGTTTGTGGTAGGATCCTGAAGCTGTGGTAATTGACCATCTCAGCTATGCGGTCTCTGATGCAGATGGGGATCACACTCTAATTGCAAGTGATAACCTTATCAAGTCAAATGTAATTTTGGGGGACAAAGCTATTGAGGTTAGACTGTTACAACTAAACAATATTTGAATAAACACACTACATTTTATGTACAAAGATTTCAGCTGTCATTTGTTGTTATTACTATCATCAACAATTATTTTTCATGCAATGTTGTAATTAGGATACCATAGTGAAGTTATTAAATGATAATTAAATGCTTCAACAATATTGTATACTATTGAGAATCTTCAGAACTAGTTCATATAGAGGTGAGACTTTGCTGGAACTCACTTTGGAAATAACCAACTTGATGGAGTTAAGAAAAATTTGTGAATATTCATATCCCACACACTAACCTATGACTGAATTCTTTGGCCTGTACAAATATCTCGTGTTAGTTGTGCAAGTACAATAAATTTTCAGTGTTAATTGCATTTTCAATGATTTGTGATTTTCAAAATAGCTCTTCTCTTTGTGCTTTTTTATGTCTGATAATTGGCAAAAGATAAGATATCTGATTGGACCTATGTCATAATTTAACTGATTCTGTGTTTTTTTAAGTGGCATGACATATCCTTTTGTGGTTACTGGTCTTACAAATCCACAGGCACCTATCCTCTTCCGTGGAATTGGACATTCAGTTAACCCTGCTAATACTCTGGTGAGGCTGTATGTTTTACTTTCCCTTTTTATCAACTCTTTTTGTTTGTTCATTTCTGATGCACTCTCTTTTCAGGTGTTGAAAGCTCTCACGGCATCCCCTTCAGCATACTCAGCCAATCCAAAAACAAAATTGTCAAGTCCTCCTTCACTCACTGGCTCTTCCATCTCTCTTGTCTCTGTAATGCAGGTAATGTATCAATTCTCTTGTCTCTTTTTTAGTTCTTTGCTCATGCTAAGCTTAAGATTTTATTGTTAGGACTTAGGAGTTTATTTTTTAATGTTGGTTTCTAATGTTTGGTTTACTGTTCTTTTTTAATGGAAACATATATTAATTTTTTCTTTCATATAGGCTAGGAATAATGCACGTGTGTTGATATCTGGCTCACTAGAATTATTCAGTAACAGGTGTGGTATAATTTATATTATGGATATTGATTATGTCTTGTTTTCACTTCTAGCATTAATGTTCATTGTTTACTTTTCTAATTATTAAACTCTGCTGTGCTTGCTTTCCCATCCATCCTACAGATTTTTGAGATCAAGTGTCCAGAAGGCTGGAAGCAAGACAATGTAATCATATTGCATTTTCTTAATTGTCTTAATACATTTTACTTGGCTGTCTACCTAGTCTGATAAAACTTAGTATCCTATAATTTGTATCTGAAGTAATTAAATGGCTGCAGTTATGACAAATCTGGTAACGAGCAATTTGTGACTGAAGCTGCGAAATGGGTTTTCCATGAAAGGGGTCATCTTAAGGTGAATAAATTAATATCTACTTTTATTTAACACTGTTGCCACCAAACCTACTGTTTCTCGGTGCAAATCCTGTTATTTAGTGCCATACTGTAAGAGCTAAATTTTCTCATAATGACATGGTTAGAGATGGTTTGGTCCAGGATTTTATGAACTGAAACGTAGGCCAAATAGTTGTAGTTTTTAATTTGAAGTTTTTACATCTCACATCCAACTTGCCGTTGTTATAATGATTCTATGTTATATGATCCAGGCTGTCAATGTCAAGCACAACAAAGTAGGAGAAACGACTGAGCCTGGCATATACCGCATAAATGATGACTTGGTAAACACCTTCTCTTAGGCTTCATATGACAAGCTTGATGTTCGAGTTTATTTTTTATTTGACTTATTCAATGGTCATATGTGATTCAAGGAATACTCTGTTGAAATCTACGAGTGGTCTGGAAAAAGCTGGGAGCCTTATGTAGCTGATGATGTTCAAGTTCAGTTCTTCATGATGAGCCCTTATGTGTTGAAGACCATGTCTACTAACAAAAAGGTCTACTTTGCTGATCATGGCTTGTTTTCACAAATAAAAGAGTTATTTATACCAACTTATATCTTTATGACTCATAAGTATCTTCACTCAAGCTGCCCAATTTGACTTTCATTTTGATGACAAATATTAGGGTCTTTACTCAACATCCTTCAAGGTTCCTGATGTATATGGAGTATTTCAATTCAAGGTCGAGTATGAGAGACTTGGATATACTAGTCTTTCCCTTGCAAAACAGGTAAGTTCCAATTACTCCACTTCAATTTGGCTGGTTTTTTTTTATTTTATTTTCCTAGTAATTGGGACAAATCCTTTCTAATCTTATGTTTTGTATATTGCAGATTCCTGTGAGGCCATTCAGACACAACGAGTATGAGAGGTTCATACCCGCGGCCTTCCCATATTATGCAGCATCCTTCTCAACCGTAAGTCTAGTCATATATCTATTTTCTGTTTTTACCATTTGACTATGGGAAATTCTCTCTTTCTTCTTCTTTGGTTTTTTTATTTGCAATCATGCAGTACTGCAATAAGTGTTTTTTAACTATGGAATTTCTATTTTGTTTGACTGCAGATGGGAGCATTCTTTATATTCTCCATAGTCTACTTGTATCACAAGTAAATGCTCTACTGTTTGAGTGGAGTTCAAATTTATACAGCTGTTCTTCAATTTTGTCTTTTGATACTTAGGTCTGTGAGATGACATTCATAGGACTCTTTTTGGTTCATTTTTCTTTTATCTTTTATTTTTTTTAACTGAACTAGAAATTTTCTTTTACCAAGCCTAGCATCTTATATTTTATTATGTGGTTTGACGTAGTTGTGTAGTTAGGAATGCCTTTTTCTTTATTTATATAAGTTTATATGAATCACAATGTGAGTCAGTGAGCAAGCATTATATTATGTGGAGTAATTAGTCAATTCATATAGGTCAGTTTCAGTGCTATCGGCTATTTCTACATGGTATGGGAGTAATGTGAAGGCAACTTGGGTGTGCTATTTGCTAGTTATACATGGCGTGTCCCAATAGTCACTCCCATATTTAGTGTTTTCTGAAGTTGCGCATGTGTTAGAGGAGGAAAATCACTTGCATAACATGTGTGTCACTATTGGCTCAATGAACATATCCTGGTCTCTAATAATAGTGCGGCAGTAATCCAAACCAAAACTACTACAAATGAAAGTGAATAGTTTTGTTGGCGGTTCCTTTGCTGATTTTTTCTCTTTCTCAGAATATAGTGATAAGAACATTAATAAAAAAAACAGTGGAATATTTAATAGATGCAAAACAACCCTATATACTTATTCCATTCATACGAGTAGCTGCTTTTATTCAAGTGTTAGACCAGTACATTGTTTTTCTTACAAGAAAAGGTTAATACATTCCCAAACTGCTCTCTCTTGATGTATCATCTCCATAATTCCTCTTTCACGGACACCCTTCCTCGTGGATCATGGTTTTAGGTTGCACTTCACACATGTTCACTCACACTAGAATCTCTAGAGTCCACTTGTACATCTCCTCCTCAGGAACCGGGATTTCGAGAGTCATAAGCCCCATACCAGAGTCATAATTGAACATCACTTCTGATCCATCTAAGGTGCACTTGATTGGCTCCTGAGATGAATAAGCCCCAAATCGGCCACATCCTCTCAGCTTGATCGCCAAAGTTGCGGTTGCTTCAGGTCCACTGTTAGCATCAACTGTACTGGAAGAGGAGGTGATAACATCGAATTGCTCGACAGCTCCGCCAGAGTTGAACATGTTGAGCAGGCCAATGGGTGCAAAGGAAATGTTCGGTGCAATGACCTACACAGAAATTAAATGGTTGGGATTGGGGATATATATTCGAATAATTGAGTTTTGAAGATCTGATCGCTAATTTGGTTGGAAAGTTTAATATTTGGCATTGACATTTCAGTTTAATTGAATTGTGAAGATGGTTCAGCTAATGTTTTTTTTCTGGATTACCATGATAAAATATTTTCCCCATTCGATTTGATGACTTTAATTTATCAATTGGGGTTAACTATTATGCTTTCATTATTTAATTATATCTTAGTCTTAATATATTCTTCTATGATTTTCACAAAAATAATGGACAATACAAAAACTTGTAAAAAAAAATTATCCACTTCTATTAACAGGATCAGTGAGACAAACTAACCTTAATAGGGCTAATGTGGAAGAGCTCAAATTCAAGAACTTTCAGTGTCACGGATAAAGTGGCATCTTTGGGCAGTCGAAATAGTTCTCCTGGATTGAACAACAGAAAACAAAAAAAATATATCAGATCATGTCCTAATTTAACTGCTTAGTGCTAGTCAGTAAACATATAGTCCAAAATTACGAAACCAGCAAGCCCTGTACCTAGCGCGACCAAATTAATTTCCTCAGCAAATTCTCCTAACAACATAAACACTAGAAAAAAAAATTGCTATTTGTTCAATGTGCAAACCTGATTTGAAGGCATAGACAACAGCTTCACCGTTCCAGCCTGGACCGGCAAGCTGCTCGATGGAATCAACATCTTCAGCTCTTACTGACCCAGTGAGAGTTCCCGGAGCTGCATCATGGATGCGTGTCTTTTTAGTGACGCGGCACCATCCGGCACCTTGACAATTGAACACACCCACTACTCCAGTGCACTTATTCACATTCCAAATCTTGAGCAAGCTGGAATGTGTTTTTGGAATATAAATTGTGAATGAGTTACAATGTTAATTTAAGTTCACAAAAAGAAAAGGGAAAAAGGATTCAGTTGATATCCTTAAAAGGAACCTAACAGAATATTGATTTAATGACAAGTATAGTTAGTACTTAGTACAGTGTTTAAAAGAATCCAATTTCCACTTCAAATAATGTGTTCATTTTGAAAATTTCGTTGTTTTTTTCCTCTTTTGCATAGCACAAGGATACTCAGAAGATCTTTTCTTTTCTTTTCTTTTTTTTGCCTTCAGTAAACTAAAATCATGAATTTTGGATTTTCCCTTGTGAGTTGTGACTTTAATTAATGAATAATAAAAGAGATAAATCACGACTCGTGAGAGGTGAGAACTGAGAAGCAACAAGTTACCTTTTCCCATCACGGGCTGGATCAGAGAAAAGGCTGTCACGTGTTGGACGGCCTGGTAGCTGCGCGCGGAGCACAGATCCATCTGGAAGCACCAATTTCCTTAGAAGATCAAAATCGTGCTGGCCTGGTTTGTCACTGCATCAATTATTTCAAAACATTAATTATGACTTGAACAATTTTTTCTACATATCAAATTTTTTTTTTTCTTGGTATTAACCGACATAGACTGTTTCATGTTTTCAAAATGAATGCTCTAGAAGCGAACTAATTTTTCTAATATATTTTATTATTTCTTGTGTGCAAAAAACTCTTGTAGCCAAATTAGATACAAACAGATATTATATTGGTACTGTTGCAAGTAGACCTGTCAGTATTCCGTTCCGCCACCGTTTTCCGTTCCGTTCCGTCGAAACGGAACGTTAAACGGTAGAGATTTCAGTTTCGTTTCTGAAAACGGAACGGAAACGGAACTGAAATTTATAAACGTTACTGAAACGGAAAACGGAATTCCGCTGAAATCAATGGTAAATGATGGACGGAACGTTAAACGGAATGAAAATGTGTTACGTTTGACGAAACGGAACGTTAAACGGAATTAATTTCAGTTACGTTGGCTGAAACGGAACGGAAACGGAACAGGCCTGTTCCGTGTTCCGTTTCAACGTTTGACAGCCCTAGTTGCAAGTATCATCCAAGTGGAATGCCAGGTCATATATGCATCATATTATGGTCCTTCGTTTTATTGTGAAGTGCCACGTGGATTAAGGACAAAATCACAACCCCCCAATCAAATTGTTTTATTTTATGCAAAATTTTGTCGCCTTGCCAGAATGCTATCCAAATTTTCAAAGAGGCTAAGCTACGTGTGTCTCAGTCATTGCACAAACACACACAAATGAATAGTAGATTGGATTCGTTTTGGCTACTTCTTTTACTATATATCTCTCTTTTTTCTTTTTCTTTTGTTTCTTTTGTTTCTTTTGTGAAAAAATTATTTTTGATTAGATATTTACCTGACATAGATAGCACAACCGCCAATTGCGCGAGCAGCGCCATGATACTCAGCCGCTGGATGAAGACTCTGTACCAATAATTCACCAACAATAAATTATCAGAACAAAATTCATTAAATGACACACATCAATTATAAGCACGTAATAATTTAATTAATGACCAACGTTTACTCGTCACACAATGTCATTAAATGATGGCCAGCAATTATTAGCACATAATTCATTAACCATTCCTATCATGTCACATCTATGACTTGGAGTTTACTCATGCAAATAATAAAGTGCTAAAATAATTAGAAGATCAGGAACAAACTGGTACAGGTCAGGACGTACAGTAATACCAGACATGACACTACAAAGTACAAAATACATACAGAGTCAAATAGTACTGAATTAATAGAGCATAAATTTGTAGAGATGTATCTTACATGAAACATGTCCCAGTCAGGTTGCATAAACTCCCCCAAGAACAAGGTGTTATATGCAACAGATGATATATGGATGGTATGTGATGCAGGGTCCCTCGGGTAGAAATCGTCAGATGCTCTGATGACCGCAGTTTGCTTCGAACTGGAAAGAAAAATGAAACACAGAAATAACCAACTCACTAGAGACATGTATGTAAAATGAATAAACAATCCATTTGTACTAATTAAGATTGCTATAATTTTTACAACAACTAATACAATCAACTGTGATAGTGAATTTCCTGGTTTATTCTGCAATTTACTGTTCTTTTATGGATCACCTAATAATAAACAAAGGCAGTTTTTCCATCTAATACAGGAATGTGCTAGTTTTTATGATGATATGGTAATTGAAAATTGGTACTGATACTTTGATTGGTACGCATGAATTTGAACAAAAGATGCCAACGTACCTGTACAGCATGTCAGTGTTATGGCACATGCAAGAGATGCAGCCATTGTCTGGAAAGTTACGGGCAACAGATGCCTCGAGGGCCTGATGGTACGCACGTGTAAGAGACACACGACCACCGTGTCCTGCACCTAGGGTTTCAATGATGTTTTGCACATCTACTTTCACACCATCAATTCCACAAGAAGCGAGGTATGCATGTAGCTCATTGTAGAAGTTGTACACCTTCTTCGGGTGTACCAGACCTAGCCCAAGTACGGATAGACTGTCCATGACAATGTCCGGTTGGTTTCCCAGCACCCCTGGTGATTGTACCGGGTATGCAAGTGCAGTCTCATAGTGCTCCATGCCAACAGCTGCCGGTTTTACACCTCCCCAGTATCCTGCCATCGCATGCCATACGTAGATGTACCTGCAATGTTAGATCAGTTCACATTTTAATAATTAGTATGTGCTTGTTATAAAACGTTACAAATAAGTGTCAAATTAAAAAAGGAGAAAGATCAAAGTACTTACTTGACATTGTTTTGATGCTTAACTTCATCAACGAGCAGTTTGAGACCTGGGGTTTGCTCATTCTCCCCATTCTTCTTTTGAAATTTGGCATTCTCTTTTATCCCAGTTAGCCTGTTTGCAAACCTGTGAGAAAAGTTACAGAGAATAAGTATTAATGGCTTAATCAAACATTTAGATACCAATTACCATAGAGGCATAGAACAATCTAAGAGGTTTATCACTAATCTAGATTAATTTTGCAAAGTATGACATACTGAGCTCCCTCTTGTATGGCGATGCTGGAGGCAGCAGGATCCTTCTCGTTGCCTATCTGTTGCCATCCATCGTCTATTATCAGGAAGCGAGGCGGTGTTTCACCTTCTGACAAGCTGTTCAAAATCTAACTGTAAGTATGTCGCCATGATATTTTAAAATTAAAGAAAAAAAAAGAGTGAGACCTATGTATCAATTTACCTCTTGAGGCCTTCTTGGACACCCTCGGCAGTGACATCGGTGTAGAATGCATCCCATGTGCACCAACCAAACCAATCAAGAATCGAAGGCAGCTGCAGAACAAATTGTATGATTATATATAAGATCATGATTAATAAAAATTTACAAATCATAAGCCCAAATAATGGATCACTATTTCCTTTCTAGGATTTACATGTGCTGGTCCATACTCTTTTTAGAATGTTAGATTGTATGTGCTTACCTTTTTCCTTTCCCGGTGATGAAATGTTTGCATGTGCTTCTCCACCACTCTGTTTCAAAGAAGCAAAGGACCTTGTAAGAGAATATTCTATACTAGACAGTTTCGATCTTGCATGATCCGATTTGTGTGATTTGGTTGAAATTGCTAGGCCAACAGTAATTTTTGCTGTCTAAACATACAGGATTTTACACAAGTCAAAATTTTCCTAAGAAAAAGTAGTAAAAAAACCTTATGATATAGCTGAAGACAATTTTAGATTGTTACTAAAGGCTCCGTTTGGATAGGTGTGGGAAGAAGGGAAGAAGGAAAGAAGTGGGAAGAAGTATTAGAAAGTATGTAACTTTGTGAAGAATTTGAATTGTTTATAATTTATTTCTTCCCTTCTTCCTTCTTCCTACCTTCTTCTCAACGCATTCAAATGGTGCCAAAGGAAAAATTGACCCACCATCAAATTTTGAACTTCTTTGAGCAGAAACCGAGAGGGAAAAAAACGATAACTTGTGAGGTTTTAAATTTAGCGATGATAAGAAAACATACTTAATTGCCTGGTTTATAACTTCAAATGGGTTGGTGCCGCAATGCATGTACACCATCTGCATTCCTTGGCTGGTCTGAACCGCCTTGTCACCTGTATGCACCAATTAACCATAAAAACATAAATGTCACATTTCTATTTGTCTAATCCTAATCACCAAATCTATAATATGTCGCACACAAATGTCACCAAACAAAAAAATGAAAATACAAAACTCAGTCAAATTACCACTCTCAAAGCAAATCTCTAGCTCATCACGTTCATTCCCTTGCAGGGCTGCTCTGAACTGCCCCTCGAGCAAAGGCAAAAACACAACATAAATGGAAGCCGGTGCATCACTATCAGTGCCATCATTTGGGTACTCGAGCAGCATGAATTGAGTCTCTAGAGGCACATCACGACCATTCGTGCCCATTCTCTGCGTCATCCACCACAGCTTGAACCGGAAGCAGCACATGAACCGAAGGTCCCTGCTCGATCACATTTACATTAGTGATACATGAAGACAAGCATTACAACTTACAACCTCAAACCAACAAACACAACTTGATTTTGGTTGGGACATTTCAGGTAGTGGAACACAATTGCTGGATTCGAGAACTTCAGTTGTTTTGGTGAAGAGGCCTGATATGCCGGCGTAATCATCATCCCGCCAAAACCTCTAATAAGTCAAAAACAAAGTATAATGTGCATCAAAAAGTGATGGTGATAATACCTGCATTTTGGGGCCTTCAATTGTAAACATTATAATGCTAATAGAGTATCATACACCCAAAATAATTTTAATGAAAAAAACAAACTTTTTCACACTAGTATGATTTACAAACTGAAGGAAATTGAAAAATAGATGACATGTTATCGAACATTACCTGAGAGTGCCAAAAGGAAAGACATGAATGCTCTTGGGCTCCTCGGCAGTTGCCCCGACAAAGGCACCATCAACAAGTCCTGCTCCTGACCCGTGACTAAGCTCAATGTTTTTAGGCACCCCAGTGAGGACGGTCTTTCCGTGTACCTGAAGGTTCCCGCCGCTTAGTTGAATTTTCGATGTAATCGTCATTCTTGTACTTCCTTTACCTGTCATACAATTCTTAAACTAAGTACATTTGTTCTTCCCCTCATATGCATGCAAATGCCACTTACAACTTAATGCTGGAACCTATTCTATAATAATAATAATAATAATAATAATAATAATAATAATGTGAAATCATGAGAATATAATCTAACCTCTAAATGCTGGGAAAAAGAAGAAAGGAAAGTATATAATTAAGAGTCTTTGAGATAAAATGGAGAGAAGAAAAATGTAACAATAAAATAGGTAGTTATATACCTTGGTGTGAGAATTTACTTGGATATGAGCAGATACGGTGAGTACTCAACAGACAAGTGCTCTTCGTTAAGGAAAAAAGCACTCTGTTTTTTGAGAGAGAGGCAAACCGATACAGAGGAAACGCCACTTTGCTTTGATTGAGATTAGTGAGCAGGGAAACCTGAGTACGGCGGTTTATATACTGGCAGTTAATGCCTCCACTAATTGGTTTTGACTGACACGTGGCGGTTAGAAGTAGGGAATTTGGATGCATCTACCGGTTTATGGAGATGATTAAGTTTTGGTAAATTTGGGAGATGATTCACGGTTCAAAAAGTAGGAAGTACAGATTCCCGGATCAAGTCTAGAGGATTCGGAAATATTTTTAGTGTAGATTTTGTCGGATAAGTTACTTGGACTAATTAATTGGGTGTTAAAGTTTTGTAATTTTACTTGAAATGTTCCCACCTATGGAAGTGTGACACTTGTATGGACGAGAATACATTGGAAGCTTTCTGATTGTAAGTTTGACGTGGATGGCTAAGCTTTTTCATCACAAATAAGTAAAAATTTAAATTGGTATAAAAAAGGGATAAGATCAGTAAAAAAAAAAAATGGAATTTACGAAAAGATTTTTTTCATTCGCAAACTACCAAAAAGAGGGGAAAAAAAACAGAAGTGCTGTCAATGTAAAGATGAATTTTTTTATATTTTATTTATAAGAAAAAATTTTCTCATCCGAAAAAAAAATGTCTGTCAATAAGGGTGGATCACTCTTTCTAAATGCAGAACAGAATTTGTGCATAAATTGTTTTCATCAACCTTAATACTTAAAAAAAGCACAAATCCAAACATCTATCCAATCTAAATCATCAAATGTCTATTCAAATTTGAGTTCAAAGGTGTATCCAATTCTTTGTTACAAACAAATGGTTCATTAGTTATTGTAATATAATTTGATCAAGGGTGTAATGTGTAATCTCAGAATGAAAACGTTAAACTCTTTGCTTAGGATAGAAAAAGCGATGAATGTTAGAATAAAAAAAATACTAATGCAAAAAAAAAATCCCATTAATATAAATTTTATTTTTAGTCAATTTGAATTAATATGAAGAAGGCACAATCATAAAATATAGAAAATGAGATAATCTACTTTGTAAATAGGTGTCTTGCAAAATTATTACCGTAAATTCTATTTCGATGATGCTTTAGTTTGTTAAAATTTTGGCCACATATTTGGGTGGGCATTTTTACTAGTATGTATAATCGACACTAATTCAACATGCGATGAATACTCGATGTAATTCTCTAACCAATGACATAGAGTGCGCCTTCTCTTACTATTTGAAATAAAATGATAATGTTCAGAGAAGAATTTAAATAATAAAGGGGGAAATTTTCTTCAATTTTTTCAATTAAATATATATTTATATTTTATGCTGTACTTTTAGTATTATATATGTAATTTTTTTTGAAGTAATACACTAATATCAGATAAACTCGTTAGTTAGATCATAATACACTAATATTTTAGTATTATATATGTAATTTATATTATTCCATTGTTAAACCCGTTAGTTAGATCATACAAAATTATTATATAATTATTATAATGCAAACGACACCTGAAAAAGTCTTTATATTGTACCGACTCCGTTGAAATCATTTTGATTTCGTCCATGATTATGTTGTGTATAATTACAAAACATTGACTCATAAATGTAGTTAGTCTACACAAGTTTTAAAGGTGGAGTGTACTTCAAGAAAACAAATCAACTTAAATGCTTTGTTTACCTGGAAATTCAAGATAAGTTGAGTGCTGATTTTGCAATACACGTTGGGCTCGTTGGTTGACATTTTGGGCCCAAAGAAGAGTGCTAAAGAAAGATTTTAATGATTTTCAATGGAAATTACTTGTAACATAAAAAAAGAAGGCAAAATTGGATATAACCCCCTGTAATCTTCCTCATCCGGGTATAACCTCCTCTAATCCTTAAAATTGGATATAACCCCCTGAAATCTTGCTTTTTAATGGATATAACACCTTTTGATTAAATTTAATTATTTTTTAATTAAAATATATCAATTTTTACAAACTACGACCAAAATACCCTTGCAGTCTATCTTCAACCCACAACCCTTTCATATTCCCGCCTTCCAGGGAGAAAAAAAAAAGACAAACTCAATTCCTAATTTTTTTTTCCAGATCGTTATTCACTTCCCTGAGCCTATGTGCAACTTAGAATCAAACTCTTGACATTTTGAACTTCCATTTTCTATATCCCTTGAAAAAATTACAACTGGGTTATTTTGATTTTGTGAATGATCCTTTGCTTGAGCCGCCATGTCGTTACTTCAAATCCTTTACATCCCAACAAAATGGCAAGGAACAAACAACCAAAATAAAAACACAATCTTCCACAACCATCGTCCTTTAATTTCTTTTGCAACTGTTTGTGAAATAACGAAAATTACATATTGGAAAGAACCACATCCAATAATCTTCGCTTGACATAAAAGTTAGGATCGATATTTTGTAGGAAAAATATAATACATAATATTCGTATGGAGAACATGTGATTGCCAAACTTATGGGCTTAAGAAGGAACTTAGCATAACTATCTCCATCCAGTGGCTAAAAGCTCAAACTGCATCGAGAGAGAGAGGGGGGCTATTTCGGTCATTTAATTTAAAAGTTGATTTTTTTTATTGAAAAAATGGTTCAAAGCAATATAAAGGGTTTATATCCTTGTTAAACAAGATTGGAGGGGGTTATATCCAATTTTGAAGATTATAGGGAGTTATTTCCGAATGAGTAAGATTACGGGGGGTTATATCCAATTTTGCCAAAAAAGGAAACGGTTTCAACTGCGGTGATTTTTTTTTTTTTTCTGAAGAAAGCAGAGACATCTCATTATGTAATTATTTGTAGGATTTTCGGATGCAAAATGCATAAAATACAATAGGTGTGTTTTCATGGATGGAAAACTGGACTATATTTAAAATGGTGGATACTTTTAAATTAAAGTACATTCAAACATATGTGGAACAAAAAAGAATAACACACAATTATATTACTTTTTAAAAGAAATATGAAATTACAGTACAAAAAACATTTTTTTATGCTATTTCAAATATACTATCCAAATAACATTCGTTATTTCTAAGTAACGGTATTTTTTTTACAAATTAACATTCTATTATTCTCAACTACCACTTTGAGAAAAGAATGTTATTTTCACGTGTCCAAATACATGCAAACAAATACACAATATGAACCTCTTTTTTTTTTTTCTAGTAACCAAGGGACAGTGCAGGTAACTCCGAAAAATGATAAGAGATGAGACAAAATGAAAGATCTCATGTACTTTTACACTAACATGCTTTTCAAATTTCAATTAGGGTTTGTTTGGTAGTATGATTCATGACAGGATCAAACTCATAAACACTACTTTTCTAGAGGTGTATTTGCTGAGAATTTTCTGGATCTAAATTAATTAATCACCGGCATCATCATTGCTTTCTAATTTTGAACTTTTGAAAGCCGAATGTGCAGCCATGGTCCATGGCCCATGGGACACCGTGTTATTTCCAGGATTACCGAAGCAGTGAATTTAATCTGGAAATTATAATCATATGAAAAAGTTTACAATGGAAATGAAATTATGATTATTATCATATGTAAAGATCAAAATCTCCATAGTAAATATTTGCATTGTACTAATTTTGTAGTTCTTAAAACTCCAACATATATAACACAAGTAAAAGGAGGAACACTACTTTTACATAAAGTCATAAAATAAATTTTATTATTAGCTCATACTTATTAAGTATCAACTATAGATGAACACTTATTAAGTATCAACTATAGATTAACACTTTTTAAAGTATCATTTTAATCCTTACTACAAAAGTCTAGACTACATTTTTCTGTGACTCTTAGTACAACAGAATAGTAAGTGAATTTACAACAAATTACCAAAAAGGGGATGTTTGGATTCATTGGGGAATTTCAACTTCCTAGCATAAATTTATTATAAACAATTCAAACTCTTCACAAATTTACACACTTTCTAATAAATTTATGCCTAGCAATAAGAAATTTCCTAAATTCTCCAAATTCCCTAAGTGATCCAAAAGCCCCAAAGATAATTGTGAACTTCATTTGTAATGTTGATATTTCACTTGAAGAGAACATTAAAAAAAAAAAAGGTATTTCACTTGAAGAGGTCCAGTAGTTTTGAAGCACCAGTTATTGTCAGTTACCTACCATTGAATCTGAATAAAAAAAATAACCACAGAATATTAGGATTAATGCGACACATGTGCAGTTAGGAACAAGTTGACAACAACACCATCTATACTGGAGGGACAACGACAAAATAAAGAAAAAACAAATCTGTATCCAACATCAATATCGGACGAACGGCGTTAAATCGGACATAATTTTCTTTCTTTTATTTTTTTCCCTCCTTTTGCATATTTATTATTTTTTTCCCTATCCGTTTTGTCCTCCTCCATTCCTCTTTGTTTTATTTTTTTTGTCCTGATCAAATAAATAAATTTCCCTTGAGAAATTCTATAGCTCATTTCTTGTAATCCTTCCCTATTTCAGTTGAAACGGGTGATCTGCACCTCTTTTCAAAAATAAATAAATAAAAATTCTATAGTACATGAACAATTTAGAAGATTGTTTTCCTACACCATAGAATTGAGTTGGCAAAAAAAGGGAAAAAAAATTACATTACCTTTTTCTTCTTCTACACCTCCAAATATTCCTTAATAACAGAATAAATTATTTCACATAATGTTCGCGCGATATAGTGGACCATTATTGGTACGAAAGATATTACCTCTAAAAAAATAATTTACAAGAGCTTTCATTATATATATATTATTTTAACAACGACTACCATTCAATAATTCCCTTTTGCAGCTAAATGATTAAATAAACATAATTTCTAAAGTTCATTATAAACAATTGTTTGACACATTATAGTTAAATCATAATGTATTAAAGACAAAATTAAGTGACAAATATCAAAAAATACTTCATTTCTGGGATCTTTTCTACAGTATTCCTGATGACGTCAGGTTTTTCTTTGTTGTGTCCGTCTGTTGAAACGATCTGAATCATCCAATCAAAATTTGACATCGATCTATCCGTCATCTGCTTCGATCTTTCCGTCGTTCCTCTTTATTCTCTTTTCTCTCCTTTCTTCGAGCTCTCTCTCTCTCTTGACAAAACAGGGAAAAAAAAAAAAAAAGAAAAAGGACGGCGACCTCTCTCTCGCCCCTCTTTAGTGTGCATGCATTTTGTTCCTTCTTCATGGTACATCGCTCGCTATGGTCTCTGTGTGAGAGAGAGACGGAGACGGCAATCATCAATTCCTTCACTCCGTCCCAATTTGTGCCACTGTGAATGTTTTAGCTCCTAATTTCTTCGCGAGTCACACCACTCTAGAGGTGTCAACAATATTTTGTCCAGATTCATTGACTCTCTTTTAGAATTATTTTTTTCCCCTTCCTTTTGATTTTCGAAACAGTTCCTTTGATGCCCAAAATTACTCTACTAATGCTTCTGGTAAATATTTTTATAATGAAAATAATTAGTGCTCCTTTTGACCTCCGCAATATTTGCGTTACCATATTGTTTACTTTTTTTTTATTGAGGTGTATTTTTATCCTAAATTTTATTGTTTTTTTTTTCTTTCTTCATAATTGTACCAAGGATTAGCCTTTCTGGAAGTACAGAGCTTCTGAGACTTGCAGATCACAATTTATCGACCATTGACGGCACACACACTCATTTATGTCAATCAGGTTAGCTTATAAAATAATTATTATAAATATGTTATTGAATTATTTGGTCATGGTAAATAGAGGAAATATTTTATTTATTGAATTAACCTTAGTTGTTTTATCTTATTGAATTTTTGTTAGATCATGAATGATGCCTAACTTTTGACTGGGCCATAAAAAAAAAAAAGGTGTAAGCTTTATATGTGATGATTGTAATTTGCATTTTCTCAGATGAACGTTTCACATCTTGCATTAATAACCCTGCAATGCATAGTTTTTGGGTATTTCAATCCCTTTTTAGGCCTAAGAAGAATGAGGTAGCATTCATAAGGACAGGGAGTCCAACATGTTTCCCGAGCTGATTTGATACCAGACAATATTCCGGTATGCAACATTGTAGTATGATGCTCTTTTCCTTTTCTGCACTGTATCTGGTACATTTTTTGCTATTTCAGGATGCTTTAATCTCATTTTTGTTTTCTAAATTTTATTTCAGGTTCGTTCTACTCCGTCCTCTCTGAATCACAGGGATATTTTAATCGTCGACAAAACAAAATCAAAGATATATGAATTCAATCCTCACACTTTGTAAGTGAGAGCCAAAGCTCTTGGAGAGTCATGCAATACATCATTATAGGTACCATGCAATTTGTACTTGCATTATAAACATTCAGCTCTAGGTGCATGTACAATTTGTTTAAATAAATAGTGCTTGTATGAAGCGATTTGATACAATAGATATTCAAGTAATCTGCCATCTAAAAAAGATATCCATGTATTGAGCAGCTGATCTTATTACAAAGGAGGCAAGGGACAAAAAGACTACAGTTGTTCTTAATTTGAGGTACTACTTAGTCGCATGTTTAGATTTTATTTGATTTTTTTTAACTTTGTAGTTTACTGATTTATGTTAACTTCATACTAATGAACTTAATACCACATGTTCAGCTCTCTTTACGTGAGTACTATTATAGAAATTAATTAAAGAACAACATTGCTGAGACTTGAATATGTTTTTGTACTGCACAAGCAAAGTTATTTCATATACCACATGTATTTATTAGGCTTTTAGGGTCTGTTTCTGTGAATTTTTTTCATTTGTTTTTCTTTTTCATCTATTATTTCATATTACTTAGAAAATTGATTGAGCACCATTATGTTTATTCTTTCTTACAGAATTGATGGTCTCTCTGAAAGGTTTTAAGTAAATAAGTTGTGATTTGGGTAATTTTGTGGGAAGGACTGCAAACAGAAAATATAAGCAGTTGTGCTGGATGAGACATAAATGTTTATGTGATTACTTAGCAGGTAATGAAATAGAAAATTATACTTATAAAAATTTACCAACATTTTATTATAACGTATTTGCAAATATTTTTTTTATCCTTTAGTTTCCAATAATTATGCTATAATGATCGTTCTTAGCACAAAAAAAAAACTTGGATTATATATTTACTAATTGGAAACGCTTTTCGTTTGTTGAAATGGAGTATTGTTCTAAACCAGCATCGGTCATTCTTCCTGATTGTTAGATTTCCTTACTATTGTTGCTTTGAGCTTTGTCTTTCTTTTTTCTATTTGTTTGATCTGTCGTTGACATTTATTAACGAAAGTGTTGGTCTCTTGGGTGCTAATTGCAATTATGTTAGGAATATTGGATCTAATTTAACAAGAAGGCCCAGTTATTAGAAGCTAAGTTAGATTGGTAAAATCAGATTACCTCTATGAACCCCTGAACTAGGTGCTTGAATTCTTTACCTACATTATTCATCTGTGTGGATAAACGTGTTGAAAAGTGTCTCTTCACAATCACACCTTTTATTTTACTTCAGTTCATCTCTTTCAATTATCATACAAAATCAGGTCAATCGTTTTCATCTGTGGTAAAAAGTTGTGCATGATAATTTTGTTAGCAGCTTAAGAA
Source organism: Rhynchospora pubera (assembly GCA_028095005.1). Taxonomy (NCBI): domain Eukaryota; kingdom Viridiplantae; phylum Streptophyta; class Magnoliopsida; order Poales; family Cyperaceae; genus Rhynchospora; species Rhynchospora pubera. The sequence continues at coordinate 343,388,242 of CM051460.1, read as the reverse complement.
TGACATTCTAATTTAAGCTTTTCTGGTCTATAGATTGTGTTTTTTTATTTCTGCTATAAATGGAAAAGCACTATCCAATGGAAGCATCTCATGAATCCATAATTCTTCTGTAGAGGAGGTATACGTGGCTTATTGCTTTTTTTTCATTTTGTTTCATTTTGAACATACTACTGTTTATTCTTATATTATTATTATTATCTATTCTGGGAATTAGGTGGCAGGGCTATTAGCTGAGGTGATAGACTGCTGTTTATTGAATCCTTGGCAACCACACCCTTTTTTCACAGGCTCATTGTAGACTCAATAGAGGAGCAAACAATGTGCTTAATTGATTTACTTGCACAAGGCTCTGTTGATTTCTTGTATTTTATTTTCTTTGAGAAATTCAATTTTTTCCTTATTAAAAAAAAAGAAAATTGGGTGCTGTTTCGATAACCTCAGGGTAATTCTTACGTACATTTGATCCTTTGATTGTCTTGCTAATAAATCAGAGCCAAAAGCTGGAACATATCAAGTTAGGATGAACTTTATCATGTTACTCCATTGAACATGTGGTTGATTTACCATTTCAGGATTCCATGAGCGTCATTTCTATCTGCCCAACTATTCCTTGACTATGGTTTATTCTACATGTGAGCTTGCCGATTAGTTTGGTTGAGGTGTTAGAATTTCGTGCTTTTTATTCAATGGTGACGTCTTAATTGTAATTAATATCAATTTTGTTCTAATATTTGTTGAAAGGGGAACAACCATATTTTGCTGATTGTGAGTGACTTTTTGAATCTAATTGTAATTTACATAGTCCAGAATCAATGGTGGGTAGTAAATTTTTTGATCGCGCGAAGCGCGATATTGTAGCTAGTTTGAATTAAAATAGACATGTAATGACAAATTCATTTGACCTCTATTAAGTGACTCGTCCCGAAGCATCCATCACAGAAAAAATCGCCTTTTAATGAAATATGAAAATTTTTAAGTGTTATTGAATTGGAAATTGATTATTACCATCGCTGTCATCGCAAGGAAGCGCCTTCTATCCGATGGACCCCTCATCTCGCTTCACTTCCCTCCCTCTCAAGCGATCTCCTCATCCAGTGAAGCGCTCCCCTCTCCTCACCCAGCGATGCGCTCTCCTCTCCTCACCCGGTACGCTCCCTCTCCCTTATACGCACTCTTCTGTCTCTCTCCCTTCCCTCTTCCTTCCTTCTGTGCATCTCTCTCCCTTCTCCCTTCCTTCCTTATGTGCGTCAGACATTGTTCATTTTATTTATTGTATCTGTTCTATTTGTTATTTTAAGTGTTCATTTTGTTTTGTTGTGCATCAGATTTTTGTATTTATTTTATACGTCTCACTTTGTTGGTGTAGATGTTCACTTTGTTCATTCATATGTTCAATTTGTTACATTTATGTGTTCAATTTGTTTTGTTGTACGTTAGATTTTTGTGTTTATTTTATACGTCTCATTTTGTTAGTGTAGATGTTCAGTTTGTTCATTCATATGTTCAATTTGTTATTTTTATGTTTTCAATTTGTTTTTGTTGTGAGTCAGATTTCTATGTGTATTTTATGTCTCAGTTTGTTGGTGTATATGTTCACTTTGTTTATTCATATGTTCAATTTGTTACTTTTATGTGTTCAATTTGTTTTTCTGTGCGTCAGACTTCTGTGTTTATTTTATGTCTCACTTTGTTGGTGTATATGTTCACTTTGTTCCTTCATATGTTCAATTTGTTATTTTTATGTGTTCAATTTGTTTTGCTTTGCGTCAGACTTCTGTGCTTATTTTATACGTCTCACTTTGTTTGTGTAGATGTTCACTTTGTTACTTCATATGTTCAATTTGTTACTTTTATGTGTTCAATTTGTTTTGTTGTGCGTCAGATTTCTGTATTTATTTTATGTCTCACTTTGTTGGTGTATATGTTCACTTTGTTCATTCATATGTTCAATTTGTTACTTTTATGTGTTCAGTTTGTTGTTATAAGTATTCACTTCGCTATTTTGCTGTTATAAGTATTATACTCTCTCAAGTTTTCAATTTGTTGATTTAAATGTTCAGTTTCTTGTCATATATGTCTTCTTGAAAAATTGAAATAGTTCTAAGAGAGAGGAGAGAAATGAAGAGAAAGGAGAGGATCTAGGGAGGGAAAATCTTGAGAGAGAAGAAAGGAGAAACGAGAGAGGAGCGTTAGGAGAGGGAAAAATTGCGATAGGAGAGAGAGAGAGAGATGCAGAACAGAGCGCGCGGAAGGGATGAAGGGTAGCGATGGTAGTTATAATTCCTGTATTGAATTTAAAAGAACCTATATCTACTCTGAATGTTAATTCAGTGCAATTGACAAATCGTTTATGGGTGATGACATTGTGCTAATAAAATGAGTTCAAAGCAGTAAAACCAATATGCTGGGCTCCAAGCCTCCAACATTTTTTGTTTTAAACTTTTAATCCAGAAAAATTGATGCATGCACGAGCGCATGCCAAGTTGCCAACCTTATAAAGGAGACAGGAAATTATTATTTTTTTTTTGAAATTGGAGACAGGAATCAGTATCTGTTGGTGTTTGATCTAATATAATAGGCGCATGATAGTCGCTCGATTTGATCTGGAGTCGGTTGGGTTTAGTTGATTTTTCGAGTTTTTTTTATTTAAAATAATTTCTGTTCCAAACATGATGTATAGTTAAGAATTAGATTTTTATTTAGTGGTAAAAGACAATGTACCTTGATTGAAATGATGTAGGTTTAAAATTCGACTGAGAGATCTTTAAATAGACATTTAGTTTAAAAATAATTTGAAAAATTTCAACCCAATTTATCTTAAAAAATTATGATGCACTAGTTATGTATCAAGTTATCCTCAAGGCTTCTCCAGCTGAACCATGCGGGTTTTACGACCTGAGTCGACCGAAATAAAATTAAATTCACTGATCTACTTAAGTAGAGTCAAAATGTCATTTTGACACGTTAACTAGCTTGACATTAAATGATTGGACTAATAAGGCTCCAGAATACAAATAAAAACAAAGACTTATTGAGTAAAGCAACTTCCAAGTTATTTTTATGTGACACAATGAGGAAATATAATGAATAATATGGTAAGCATTGTTGGCCATTTAATGATTTATGTGCCAATAATTGTGGTTAATCATTAACGACTTCTGTTAACAAATTTTGGTCAATTGGTGAATTATGCACTATAAATCTGGTGATCGTTTATTGGTTGTAGTGTCTTCCTTGGTGGTAAAATATCTAGTTCAAAAATTTTGGGATACTTCATTGTGATGGATAGTTAATTTACATGGTTCGAACTATTTGATTATTCATAAGAGATTTGTGGAAATTCAATAACATTCCGAATTTATGATGAATGATTACGAGTGTTATTAAAGTATGTCTGTTTGATTACTTGATTACCATATTCGATTTCATTACGAATAAGTTTTTATTTATGATGAATTTTTATTGAAAACAATCTTGTTTGATTACTTGATTACCATATTTGATTTCATTTCCTCCGTTCTTCAAATAATCATCATCATCTTCATCTTCTTTTTCTCCTTCTTGGATTGTTTCATACTTTGAAACTGACACATTTTTTATTTATTTATTAGGATCTTTTAAATAGATTATTAGGATATTTTATACTGCTGCCTGTTGGAATATGATGAATTGCACCGAAGTTATCCTGTATGCGATTGTACTTTTATACGCTGTACGGGTGTGTTTGGATGAGCCTTGAATAAAGAATAAGAATAAGAAATTTTGGTATGCGTGCATATTATTATTCTTGTGTAACCCACCAAACAATACAAGAATAAGAAATTTGAGTCCTTATTCTTATACTAACAAAATCATAGTATAAAAATAAAAAATTTGAACAAGCATGTATACCGAAATTTCTTATTCAAGGCTCGTCCAAACACACCTTGTATGTATTTTTGTCTACATTTTCAGCGTTGGATATCAACAAAGAATACTTCATATTGAGGGGGATTTTCTACAGTACATGTCGGATTTTATATGGTAAATTTTCGTACTCTTCTGTGCAAAGTATTTAATATATAAGAGTATATAGATATATCTTGAAACCCGACACAAAAAAAAGATACACGGGATCTACACAGAAAAATAGGTGAAACAAAAAAAAAACTTAATTTCTTGCATGTCCTCCAACCCTTTCTTATTTATTTATTTATTTCTCTTTGTAGTCTTGTGTATTTCTCATTTGTCACTAAATTCTTCTAAATAATTTCTTATTTGCCCTTGAATTAAACCATACAGAATTAACAATACTTATCTTATAAAAAAAAACTAAAAATTAATTCGAATTTAACTAAAAGGACAGAAATAGCCTAGACCATTCTTCATTTCCCTTATTTTTTCTTTCCTTGCTCCATAATATTTTCCCGTTAATTCATTTCTCATTACACGAAAGATGATTAACAAGCTATAAACTTGCAACACGTTCCAAACCCATACCAAGACAGAAGCAAGCAGGTTCGTGATATAATATATACCCTAAGGGTGCATTTGGATCGTTGGAAGAAAGAAGAAGAAGAAGGAAGAAGAAGAAAAAAAATTATAAACAATCCAAACTCTTCACAAAATTACACACTTCCCAATACTTCTTTCCACTTCTTCCATTCTTCCCTTCTTCCCACACCTATCCAAACGCACCCTAATATACAACCAGAAACTTATTCATATTTGTGTTAGTTTGCCTATGCTCTTTAATTTTTGTGCAATTCAACCCTCTGGTGAGTTGTTGAAGAAGAACAGTATGGACTCTAGTTAGTATCATGGTTCTGAAACTCGGAATCGGACTCGGACTCAGACTGTTGGTCAAAGGAGTCAACTCGGGTGACTCGGAAAAACTCGGGTGACTCGGTTCGAAAACTCGGATTTTTTATGGAAACACTTCTGATGTCTTTAAAAATCAGAAAAAAAATAGAAAAAATTAGAAAAATATAATTATAAGATAAGTTACAACATTTAAGTTCGAAAAGCATCAAATTAACTAAAAAAATAAAAACAATTCAATTCTAGAATATTACATAAGTTCATAAGACATAATGTTAAGAAGTTCATTGTATCTTCTAAATTCTAATTATACATTAAATTAAAGATAAATAAAATATAAATATTAGATCATAAAATATTATACATTAAAGTAATTGATGCTCCATACAAATTTATTGCCAGAAGTTATGACGGGCTGGTTCGGTGGTTTCGCTGCCTTCGTCAATAAAGAAATACCATGGATTATTTTGTTGTGTTTGGGCAGGACTAAATATAGAAGACATGAAAGATGATTCAATTCCATCATTTGAATTGTTATTCCTTGAATATTGATTGGTGCCTTGTTCTTTTCTATTTTTTTTTGCTCTCATATATTGCTGAAATTCTTTTCTGATTTCATCTGGGACATTTTGACATCGTGCAGCATTTCCTTGAACTGCAGCCAAATGTTCTTTTCCTCTATGTATTTCACCGCTTAGTATTTTATTACACCATTTGCATTTAACCCTTTTTTTATTCTTGTCAAGTGCAATAAAATGGTCCCAACCTATGTCCATTGCTTTCCTTTTATCACTAGCCATTTCTCTAAAAAATAAAAAGAATTAAACATTTTAGGAGAAGTAAGCAAATGCAAAAAAAATTAGAAAAATTTTTAATGACAATAAAAAATCGGTATTGAATAATACATACGGTTTAAAACCTATGTCACATACGGTTTGATACGGTTTAAAATTTTAATGACAATAAAAAATTTTAATGACAATCAAAAACCTATGTCCATTGAATGACACGTACGGTTTGATTAGCACATGCGTATTGAATATAATAATAAATTGAAAGAGTCAAAATTATTTTTTTTCTATGCCTCCTCTTCCCCTTCACGGCATCACTCGAGTTATGAAAACGAAAGTACGAAACCACCTTCTGGCTATTCCCCGACCACCTCTACCTTTTCTAAATCTTCCCCCTTCAACTCTCCTCTTCCCCTTTGAGGATCGATAGGCGAGAGTCGCGAGACTGAAGATTTATTTGGCCCTTTACTGTGATTATTTCTTCTCGTACCTCCTCTTCCCCCTTTCAAATTGAAATTTTGTGAGTTGTGAAAAGTTCCGACTTTAGACCAATAATTGAAGAGTGAGACCGTGAGAGACAGATGTGAGTGAGCGAATAATGGATGCAATTATTGGTGAGACTACGACGATCCATGAAATTTCAGTCGATTATGACCAATTTCGTTCCCAAATCAACACATTTCGCCCGATTCCAGCTGTTTCAGTTCAAAACTCGGTCGATTCCAGTCGTTCCAGCCGATTCATGAGGTACGTATCGCTAATCCGTGCTAAATCGAGGAAAATCGACTCGTGAAGCGCCGAGTCCGATCCGACTCGCCCGAGTCAACTCGGACTCGGACGAGTTTTTAAACCATGGTTAGTATACCTCTTCTGCCATGTTTCATGAAAAGAAATTTGCTACAGATTTACAGTATTGCAAGCTCTCACATGTTCTTATATTCTCATGAAATCATTAGTTGCTAAGAAATATTTCATGGATGTTGAGTTTATTTATGCACTTTCTATCCGTACTGGTTCTGGGCTTCTGGCATAAAATCTGCCACTCTACAACTAGTTGCATGTCCTGCAACACCGAAGCTCCACTAAAATATTTCATTCCAGCCAATGGGTTCTTTTGGGGAAACAGAAAACAAATTGGAAAATGAAAAAGAGTCTAGGATATTTCTGTCTTTTTAATTTAATTCGAAATTAGTTTTCAGTTTTTTATAAGATAATTATAATTAATTTTGTATGATTTAGTTCAAGGATAAAAGAGAAATAATTTAAAAAAATTTAGTGACAAATAAAAAATACATAAGAATAAAAAAATAAATAGAGAACCAGCTCTTGGTCTAGTGGCAAAGAGCAATGCACCTTGATTCATTGAGTGAAAGGTCGTATGTTCGAAATCCGGCTAGGGGATCTTTCATAGACATTTAATTTAAAAATAAGTTGGATGGCTTAGAACTCCAATTTATCTTAAAAAAAATTAAAAAATAATAAAAAAATAAGAAATCATTTTAAAATATTTAGTGACAAATAAAAAATACATAAGAAAAAAAAATAGAGAACCAGCTTTTGGTCTAGTGGCAAAGAGCAATGCACCTTGATTCATTGAGTGAAAGGTCGCAGATTCGAAACCCGGCTGGGGGGTCTTTTATAGACATTTAATTAATAATTAATAATTAATTTAAAAATAAAAAAATAAGTTGGGTGGCTTTTACCTCCAATTTATCTTAAAAAATAATAAAAAAAATAATAAAAAAATAAAATAAATAAAAAAGGCCGAGGACATACAAGCCCACAAAAAACAGCCCCCATTTGGATGACTATTGGATCGTTTGTAGACGATTTTCATGTATTTTTCTGTGTAATTTGTTTGATAAAAATCTTTTTTGCAATCACCACACTAAAAGATGGACGGGACCCAATACAGGAAAATTAGTTAAGATTTAAGACAAAAAAACAACTCCATGTGTTCGATCGTTTGCGCCACCCTTTATTTTATGTGTAACGAGTTAGTATGCACATCTATTGAAACCTACAACATGAACACAAAAGATTGTGCTAGGCATAGCAATCCGGATTCGCTATTGCGCGACACGCGGTGTAGCGCACTACGAGTCGTCTGATCTTGATCGGACGGTTCATTTTTTACGGGCCTATCAATCTATGTTACATGTACGGAGCTCTCTTGTCCATTAGATCTTGATCAGACGGCCAGCATGCCGCGCTACACCATGTGTCGCGCGGCAGCGGATCCCAATTTCTAGGCATAGTGAGTGCGAGCCTGCAAGGGCCAGGGAATGGCTTTTTTTCTTTTTTCCCTTCAGTTGAGCCCCTTCATTATTTTATTGCAGATTTATATTTTAGTCCCTCAACTCTCTTTTGTTACACAATCAACAAAGTTTCATAAATTTAGTTCTTTGGTTTCATTTTAAGCACCTTCTCCAAATTCTTTTTGAATGAGTTTTTATGTGTGTTCTTATAAAACTACAAGAAATTTATTGTTCGACTTCTTACTATTTTATAGCTATTTAAATTTATCTTTTTTTTTGTCATATTTTAATGTTAGCGTTTCGCTATAAGCACTGCTTGATATTTTTGGATATGGCTTTTCGTAATTATAATTACGTTATAAGATGATAATTTTCTATAATAATATATCACTCGGTATATAAACATTATATATAACTTTTAACAAGCTCATTTAGGGTTTTAGCCTTTTATTTATTTTTTTACAAGTCTTTCAAATTATTTTTCATGAAATTTTATGGATGTTCTTAAAATATTATAAAAAAATAATGATATAGTTTATCTATTTTATAAATATTTTTAAAAATATAAAAAATAAAACTTAATTGCATGAAGCGCGATACTTTTGCTAGTTCATCCTACGGTCAGGCTTAAAGCTGAAATAATAATATAGTATATATAAACAAGTAGAATATATTCGCATGCATCCAACGCTGACAAGTGTAAGCAAAACTTTTTCGGAGCAGTTTATTGTAAACATCTATGGTGATAATTACAAACAAAACATTCTACAAGATTCATCTACATCATATCTATACTGTGCCACAAACAGACAATCGACACACAAAACATCATACAGACAGAGCATCAAACAATCTCCATCGCACCGAATCAATTCCCCGACCAGTACGCACCTATCGCAAATTCGCAATTATTAACGTGATATTTCTTCTCTTTTCTTTCGAGAAATCACTTCTCTCTGTTACTTAAAAACGAAATTTACTATTTCACTTCACAATTCAATTCCTCCTTTTTCGTGTCGTTCTTGCGCAGTGATCGGCCATGGCGAACGAGATGGATTGGAAGGCGACGAGCGCCGCCGATCGCCGCCCAGTCGTGCTCGTCACTAACGACGACGGGATCGACGCTCCCGGCCTCCGCTTCCTCGTCGCGCAGCTCGCCGGCGCTCGCTACACCGTCCTTGTCTCCGCCCCTGACAAGTCAATTCCCCTCCTCCTTTCTTGTTTACTTTGAAATGCTTCTCAGTGTGCTTTTAAATTTGGGTTTTATAGTGTGCTTCTATTCTGTTTCTGGTGTTAATTAAATTGATTTTCTTTCAGTGATTCCAATTTTAACCAATGCTTGTCTGGTGATTTGAGTTTGAGATGACATGGTATGTTTTTTTTATTCTGCATAACATTAACTGGAGTATAATTTGGTGTTGGTTTGATAAAATATGCAGGGATTACTCAGCTGTTAGCCATGGGATTACTTGGCGCCATGCACTGAGGGCTAAGCGTGTTGAAATTGAAGGGGCTACTTCTTTTGCAATTTCAGGTTTGAAATCTCTATGGAGTTGTCATTGTAATTAGTGTCAACAAGGAAATTAGTTGCCTAGTGATGATTCCGTCGAGCTATTATCACCATTTTTCACACCATTAGTCCTGTACACTAGCGCAGTAAGTTAATACACTAGCCAGAACCATTGTGGTACTTTGGTACCAGCACAGATGCATTCCTTTTCTTTTTATTCCAAATGATCTGGTGTTGGAACTGTACTAAACCCTGAATTATACAGTTCAAGTTTGTTAGTATAAGCAGGGATTAATCCCTCAACGGTCCATGTAGTTGTGTTCACAGTCAGGTGTCATCTATCATGTATGCATGCTGCTAGGTACTAATACGCGGTCCAATTATTGTGGAGATTCTAATGGCTTGTTTCTAACAATTTTTGTATGTATCAGGACAAATATATTCCATCAATATTCTTACTTGTTATCTGAATAGTTTATGTGTATTCAAGAATACCTTTGATTGCTTTTAATCTCCTAGGAACTCCTGCTGATTGTGCATCTCTTGGTGTTTCCGGTGAACTTTTTGATGGTTTGGTTCCTGATCTAGTAAGTGCTTTCAAATTGCACAAACAGTATTATCTATATCCTAGCTGTGAAAACTTAAAGGCACAGAATAGTTAGTACTATTTGGGTATCTATGTCAACAATTATATGGATAATTATTCAGATAGAGAGGTGGTTTGTGATAAATAATTAATTCTTTTTTAGCCCGCACTACTATATTCTCAGTTTTATTATTATTATTATTATTATTATTATTTTATCTTTTTATCTTAGAAAGTAGTTGGTGATATCTTTTTTTTTTTCCAAAAGTAATTATATTCTTGCATGGAGTGTTTAAAATCTTGACGAGACTCAACTAATAAGCACCAACACTATGTATGATTTACTATCAACTAATAAACACTGATAGTATGTAATATTTACTCATATTGATACTTGTTTAAGAGGTCGCTCTTATTTGTATCCGTTTCTGGAACTTTTGTTTATGTTCCTTTGGTTTGGTTGGTTTGTCTCATTATTATATTGTTAATAGGGGTTTAGTGAACTTTACCTTTTTCAATCTCAATTGAATTTGAATAATTTAATAACTCTTCCCTTCCAGTCAATGGATGAAAGTGATAATGCTCTCTCTGTTTCTAGGTGATTAGTGGCATTAATGTCGGCCACAACACTGGGTATCACATGTCAGTTACTACCTCTAAATGTGTTTCAGATATTGCTGAATACTTTACTTTCACATTTCATTTTACTACTATGAAGCATTCTTTCTTCCAATCTGCAGTGTTTACTCTGGAACAGTTGCTGGTGCTAGAGAAGCATTCTTCAATGGAGTACCTTCTTTGGCCATATCATATAATTGGTAAGCAACTTTTTCAAGATAGATCTAGTACTACATGATACATGTTATTTTGCAGGTGATGGCCAAGTCTCCAAAGGTTTCCGCCTGCTAGCTCTGTTCAAATTCAGCTGAACTTTGAATAAGTACAATAAGTAATCTTGCATTCTGTATTTTCAGGGTTGGAAGTAAGAGTACAGTAGATGACCTAAAACTTGCAGCAGAGGCATGTATGCCTTTAATAAATGCAGTTGTTTATGAGGTTAAAAACAAGTCATTTCCTGAAGGTTGTTTCTTCAATGTTGATGTACCAACTGATGTTTCACATTTTAAGGTAAGAAAATTACTTTCTGTTCTCTGTGGTACAAAATTTGTTTTCATGTAACTACAAAACAAGGTTTCAAATGCAGTACTACTGTAATATAATTTGGGTGATATAATAAATTTTTTTATTAGCTTATCCTGAAACCAAAGTTATACCAAAAGAAGAACTTAGGTGTTTTGTATTGTAACTTAGAAAATTACAAACTAACAGAAAAATAGGAATAATTGCTTTGCATGCTGTCTAGTGCCAAAAAAAAAAAAAAAAAAAAAAACTAAATACTCTTCTAGGCCAACATGCGGTATTGTCTCCCATTATTATTGGTCAATTTTTATTTTCTTTCAGTAGGAGGGTATAAATTTATTGTATCATGCAGTAGACCTTTTCCTTGTAATTATATGGTACATAAATGAGTTATTGCAGAATGCAGTCAAACTTAAAATGTATTATATACGTATCTTACTGTTGCTTTTTATCTGTCTCTGATCATGCCAGTAGGGATTTAAGATTACTAAGCAGGGAAAATTTTTGATGCGAGGGGGTTGGGAGCAAACTACTGTGGACATGCCTACCCTAGAAAGTTATCAAACTGCAAATATCAGCACAGCTAACACAGGCAGCTCTGAAGGCAGTGAGTCTGTTGCAGAGAATCAGCTGTTATTCAAAAGAGTGGTTAGTCCATCTTGTACTTTCAGTAAAGGAGAAAACACAAAAATGCAAGAGAAAATTGTCTTTAGGTTATGCTTGGACCTGGCAACATTGGACATGACTAGCCTACCAAAACCTTTAAACAAACAACCAGTAATTAAAGCACAAAATCAGCTGAACCTGAACTTCAGCTGTCCAATGCTGATCATTCTTACATGCCGAAAGTCCAACATACATTTGAACTGACCCCAAGTCATCTAACACAACACCCTGAGTGATCTGACATGAGAAAAAAACTTGTCCCAGTTTCAAAATCGAGTTTGTCAGAGTAATCCAAATCATGAACTCAACTCTAAAATCCAAATTGAACGAGATCCCAGCTTCCAGGGATTGGAACTGGCCAACTGGGACTTGAAACTGGTAGGAAGTCGTATGTACCATGAGCCATATGAAACCATGAGCTGACACTAGTGGTATGACAAATGATACAACTCCTTTTATTAGCAATACAATGATTAAGACTAGAACAAAATCTGAACCTAATTTCAACCAAAGGAAGGCCAATCAAGCTGGTTTGGTCTTAATGATTGCTTCCTAAGTTAAATTTCATTTGTGGCTAATGATTAAGTTTACAATTCCATGTACTAATTTTGCATGGTACCCAGTCAGGACTTTATCATGCTCATGAGAGAATGTTTTGTTTTGTTGCTATGCACAACCTAATAACCCGTTATATTTCCATAATTAGATATCTGAAATCTAACTTTATTCCCACTTATGAAGCCTGCTAGAATTAAGAATGAAGTTGAAGAAGAGGAAACTGACCATAGAGCTTTGATGGATGGATATGTAAGAAATATTAATTAGCATAAAAATATGTTATTCTCTTTCTTCATAGACGACTCCACTAACTGAGTAACTGTTGATATTTGACATACTGGTTATCTTTTTGTAGATTACGGTTACACCAATTGGGGGGCTGTCCTGCAATGTAGAATATCTTCCCGAATTAAAAACTTGGTTAGAGCACCGGTTAGCTTCATCTCTTTAGTAGGCATTGCAATGCTTCCACAACTGGTGGGGGTGGCATTAAGGCACCGAGTTGTGATTCGCTATGATTTTTTTTTTTTTTTTGCATAGTTTGATTGGCATAAATTCTTGCTCTTGACAACAAGCTGCATTGGCTTACGTTATATTATAATATAAATATGATGCATCTGAAATTCTGATGACCAATTTGCTGAGATAATTATAATTTCGCGGTCCCATTAATGGGAGCTTGGAAGGGGGAGAAATGTATTTATTATATATATACTTGTTACAAGTTAATACCCTTGAATGTGCTAATTAACCCTATCTTTATATAATAAAATATTGAAATTTATTTAGAGGACATGAACAGCCTTTTTCCTTTGTTTAAGAAATATAAAAAAATCATAATTAGATTATTAGAGGTGATAGTTGCACTTTATATACGCGGGCATTCTGAGTGTAGTAAATAAATTTTGCGAACTCTAGAATTGCTAACAACTCTTTGGCACTAGAGAAAAAAAAAAAGAGTGAACAATTTTCTGGTACTCGGTTTTCTTCTTCGATTCAACAACTCCTCTAACGTCAGTAATGCACTCTGATTTTCTTATGGATTAAAAAAGTATGTACAATTCTTTGACATACAGAGCACCTTTGCTTGCTTTCCAAGTTTGGGTGTTATATGTCACGCAGTTTTCTTTTGAATTTTGATTTTTTTTTCTTAACTTTTATATTCTACAAGACCTTATGTTGGGTGAACTTCTTCCAAAATTTGGGAAAAGTGCATTGTTCATATAACAAAATACAAAAGAAATGCCGGGTGAATGTAAATAAAATTTAGTTAAATTTATGACATTTGATTGGTTCAATGATTGTTATTGTTCTAATCCTGCATACGAGTTGACTATTTTGATGGAACAACCCAGCTGTCCCGGCTCTTAGAGCTCAGAAAAGTATCTTTGAAGACTATCACAAGTATTGGCTGTGCCGACTGCAAAATTACTACGGAAAAAGCAAGTCACACAAAACTATCACTTGAATAAAAGAAATTAAATTATTTTTATTAAAAAAAACTAAATTAATGTAATATGCACCAAGTGAAGAAATTAATTAAAAAAAATATTGATGTCGTTGGGGAGTTTCGGCTCACAAGTCGCATTTCTTTTTTCATTAAAAATCCTTCCCATAAAATAAACGTATACCACCAATTCGTTACAAGCTAGCAGGCTAGCAGCTAGTTGCCTAGTTGCTACGTGGTACAAGATCTGTGGGACCCATCATCTTATGCACGTCTTGTTGACCCATCATAAACCTAGAAAAAATTGTAAATAATCACCATTGGATATTTGGATGTCGCATTCAATATTTTTCTCTAATGTCTTCTCATATGAAAAGAAAACAAAGGGCTCACGTTGACAATAATATAGTAAAAAAAAAAAACTTAGGTTTGCAATTGGTCGTTAGTTCGTTACAGTGTTATGTGTTAATTCTTCTTTAAAAAGAAATAATGCAATATATGTCCAGCAAAACGCCCTTTTAGTTTCCATGAGGCTTCCAGCCAAAAGGGGGACATATACATAAACATCCTTCAAGTGGTTGGCATTTCAGTATTCATTTCGTGTGGAATTTCGTGATAGCCACCATGTGGACCCCACTTAAATTAATTGTCATATGAAAACCACAGGAAAAAAAGTTTATTTTATTATTATTTTTTTATATATTCAATATTAGTTACAAACGCCTTAAATAGGCTGCTTCAAAAAAAATAATAAATAAATAAAATAAAACAGAAGTCGGTCTTTCTTTTTCTAAATAGAAGAGGTTGAAATATATTGGGCCGTTAACAGCATATAGAATAAAAGAAAAAGAAATAGATTGTTTTCCGGTTTTTTCCTAGCACAATAACTTGTTATAATATTGTGTTCTTTCCAATAGTTTAATCCATTTGGTTGTTATTAATTTTTAATTAATTAAAATTTGCAGCAATTACGTACATTGTCCCTCCAATAGTTCGCATCTCTAAGGAGCAGCAATTCTGTTATGATTCCCAGATCATGAAGTGAATAATTCTGAGATTAATAATAAACGATTATGATTCTTTTTTTTCTGTACGATATATTAAATTGAAATTCTGTTATTGATTCCAACTCAGCCTTGCTCAACTTTGAACTCACATTTCCTCTCTATGAGAGACGTGGATATCATTAACCTGTATATATATCATACAATTTAAAAAAAAAAATCATGTTTCTTTTTATGTTTAATTTTAGGAGGCTTTTAACAACACCATAGATTAGTGGGATCAAGAGCTTATGGTAGTACTTTTAGGCAATTTTTTTTTAGAAACTCTTGACAGCGGCTGTCAAGTACTTTTAGGCAATTGTATGTTAACAAATGAGTTTACTAATTTAGAAATTAGACTAACCTCATGCATATCTAAGAATTAGCTCTTGGTCTAGTGACAAAGAGCAATGTAATTTAAGTGAAAAGTCGCAGGTTTGAAACCCGACTGGGGGTCTCTCGTAGACATTTAATTTAAAATAAGTTGGAAGATTTGATCCCACGCATACCAAACGCCCCTTAAGATGACTTATTTGAGTTTAAACAGTTATATATTCCCACTTAAGAAAATACTGACAACAGTATTAATAAATGAATTAAAATTTTAGAAAAACCTTAATAACATAGAGAACTGGAGCCCACGTTCTTTATATAAGACATTCTTCCTCCCTCTTTCCAAAGCCTCAGTCTCAGAATCTCTTTTCAACCTTCATTTACAAAGAGATAAAGAGAGGCCACATCGTCTTCCTCGACAAAACAAGAACGATGGAGGCCAAGTTGAGCTGCATTGCCATGGTCATGATCGCCGTCATGGTCGCATCTACCCTTGTAGCTCCATCCATGGCTGCTAAAAATGCGCCAACTCCTGCACCGGCCCCGGCTCCTACTGGTGCTGCCACCTCCATCTCTCCTACTTTCGCCATTGTGTCCTTGGTTGCTGCTATCTTCACTTACTACTTCTAAGTTGAATTTGTCAGGAAGTTTGTTGATGTTTGTATTGCAATTTTACATATTCATTTTTTTGTGAGTACTTTGTATGTATTTTGTACGATTTTGTTCTTATGGTGATTTATACAGATATGTAAATGTGTATGCGGAGGCGATCGGATGTTATGTATTTTGTGGTTACAGTGTACGTAATTAATCATTCTTTGATTCGGCGCTATAACAATAAAGAGCACTTGAATCAATGTATTATGAGACATCAGTGTATGTTGAAAACTTTATGGTGGCTTAATTGTTGCTGATAGTTTGTTTTATTCTCATTTGCTAAATTCGTGTTAATATTTTTGAGGGGATTTCTGTGACACAATCTATATAGCTGCTGTCATAAAAAGAGAAAATAAAGAAGAGCCCAGAAGAATTATATAAAATGGAGAATATTCACAATCGACTTAATTGATGTGATAATGGAAAATCATGTTATGATTGTAATTGAATCAGTAAATCATTAAAACTTAATCGAACAGCCTAATATCATAGGACACGTTCAACTCAGAATCACTTAATCAGAGTATCAAACCAACCTTTTCTTCCATAGGGTGCGTTTGGATATAGGAAGAAGGAAGAAGAAGAAGAAGAAGAAGAAAGAAAGAAGAAAAAAAATTATAAACAATCCAAACTCTTCACAAAGTTACACACTTTCCAATATTTCTTCTCACTTTTTCCCTTCTTCCCTTCTTCCCACACCTATCCAAAAGGAGCCATATAGACATTATTTTTTTCTCTTATGAAATTGTTCATACATTGGAACACTCATGCATGAACAAAAAAAAAAAAAAATTGCTTCAAGGTGTTCATTCCTGACACGTGATACATTTGTCAGAAATCATTTTTCTTATCTTCAAACTTAATTAATTTGGAAATTTATCGACATACAAACGGTTCATTAGTTATTTTATTGAGCCAGTAGTAGCACACAATTAATTTCCGTGAAATGGCAGTTGTAATATATATATGTGGTAAATCCTTGATATAAACAGTTAACAATCATAAGGAAAAAAAAATTACTGGCACATTATTGTCATCACTTCTATATAAACCTATATCATAACTTTTCGGTACCATAAAAGATAACTTGAATATTACATCTCGTATAGGGGGAAAAAAAATTTTGGGTTGATGAGATATTATGTTACGGATCATACAAGATTAAGGTGTGTTTGGCACCGGTTTGAATAAGCTTGAATAATAAATTGAATAAGCTTTTCTCTCCTCTGTCCTCTTATTCACTTTTGTTTCAACAATATGGTAGAATTATAATAAGGAATTGAATAAGTCCTTATTCGGAATAAGACTTATTCAAAACGTGTTTGGTTTCATCCCGAATAAGTCTTATTCGGAATAAGGCTTATTCAATCAGAGGAAGAGGATTATTGTTAGATATTTGAAATATTAATTCGTGATAATATTTCTGAAATTATTTAATAAGGATCACGTAATTCATATAAAATTAAATAAATCATAAGTTAGAACTTACAATTTTGTAGAGAAGACATCTTGATGCGGAAATTTGATCTTCTCCAATTTCCCTTAGTCCAAAATGATGGCAGAAAAATAATGGCGTTTTTTGAAATTTTGGTTTTCTTTATTTTTTTTAGGCGAAAAATGAGAAAAGATGCCACTACTTAATAAAATTTCAGAATAATGACTAAAGTAATTGAAGGGATCATATTTGAATAAATCTGGTCCATTGATTTTCCATCAAAATCAATGCACCTTTTAATTATATTTCATAAATGAACTTGGTTCATATTTAATAATATAGGCCGCATTAAATTATAATTAATATTAATAATATTAATTATAACAATTATATCCAACTGCCTGGTGACCACGCCCCAATACCCCCCCCCCCCCCCCCCCCCCCGTCCCTCCCGCACAAAAAATAAATAAACTTAAGCAAAAAGATCTTGGAAACCCGCTCATGGTCTAGTGGCAAAGAGTAATGCATCTTGAGTGAAAAGATCACAGATTCGAAATCTGGCTGGGTCTTTCATAGACATTTAATTAAAAAAAAAATCTTGGAAACGTATGTTCTGTATAAGTTGCATGTGGTGTGATATGGTTTTTAAAAGAAGGCACCCAAATTGAATTCCGAAAACCTCCTCACCCAGTCAGAAATTCATACCTCTATAAAAGTTAATGGACAAAACCATTATGATATAGGGTGTGTTTGGATGAGCATGAAATAAGAAATAAGAATAAGGAATTTCGGAATGCGTGCTTATTTTTATTCTTGTGCAACTCAAACAACACAAGAATAAGGAATTTAGGCCCTTATTCCTATACTAACAAAACCATGGTATAAGAATAAGGAATTTGAATAAGCACGCATACCGAAATTTCTTATTCTTATTCCTTATTCCATGCTCATCCAAACACACCAGTTCATAATTAAAAAGATTGTACCAAGTATCCATTCCACAAGATGTGAACCTCCTTTACCTTTTTTGTTTTCTTTTGAAATTTTTTTTTTTTAAGAAAAGGGTTGAACAATTCCATTTAGTTGTGATCAGCAGACACGGAATCCCAGTTTGTAAATCTCTGCCAAAAACAACATATATAAAATAATAATAATGCTCCTTTTACAATAAATAAATAAATAAATAGCTGGTTCCAACAATTAATCTCTCTCCTATAAAACTCTGGTCTCCTTCCTTCCCTCCACCACCTCAACTCAACCTCTCTCTTTACAACTTTCAAGAGGTCATAATTAAAAGAGATGGAGGCAAAGATGAGAATTGTTGCCATGATAATGGTGACCATCATGCTAGCATCCTCCTTAGTTGATGCAGCGGGTCCGGCTCATCCACCAACTCCAGCACACCCGCCTGCACCTGCCCCTGGTCCTGCAAATGACGCAACCTCCATGTCTCCAGCTATCATGCTCGTTTCCTTGGTGTCTGCCTTGTTTGCTTACTTCTTCTGAGTTTGTTTTTTCAATGAATAATTGATCGATGCCGTTTATTGTTGATTATATTTTTGTTTATTTTTATGTATGTACAATCCTGTTTAAGTATTCAGATCTTGCGGGAAAGTTTGCTGTTTTGTATCAAATATATTAAAGTGAGATATAAAAATGGTGGAAGTTTTGAAATAAAGAGTGAGTGATGTTCTGTAAATTTGGATGATAAAAATGATAGATATAACCTTAAAAAAATTATAGATAGCAAAATGATTGTATTTGAAAAGGAAAATTGATTACTAGTTTTGTCATCACGTACTTCTAATTGTTTGAACAAAGTGAATACATAAGTAGACAAGATGAACATAAGTGATCAAAGTGAACACATAAAAATAAATAAGTCCAATAAAAATAAGTTGAATATGCATATTTAAATTTGAACTTATATGTTAATTTTGTGTTCACTTTGATCATCAATATGTTAATTTATTCTATATTATATATTTATTTCTCATTTGAAACTTGTAAGGGCACATATGAAACGTATTTGAGAGATGCAAGAGGCCGAAATGTAGTTCCCAGAGCCCAGACAGCAACTCAAGTTGCAAAACCTTAATGGGCCTGCTGGGTCCAATCTAAAGGTAATACATCCCAAAAAATTAATAATGATTACTGTTCATTATAATTTTGATAATAACAAAAAAAATTTCAAATTTTACTAGTAACGTCGCTGGATCGTCGTTTGGAACGACGAAAGCCCAGAACCACTGGATCGTCATTCGGAACGACGATCCAAATATATTCTGCAAAAAGTTTAAATATTAAAATATTAAAAGTTACTAAAATATTAAATAATATTAAAAGAATATTTGGCAGCACAAATTTTAATATTTTTTAATTTACAAATATATGTATTGGATCAGTATTGAATCAGTATACACCGAAGCTTCGGTGCACCATCATTTATAAAAATATAAGTATATAATTAAATTATGCATGTTAAATGCAATGAAGACCGCTATAACGGCACTTTTAATTTAGCACCGTAGCGGTTTATCAAGTCGTACCACTATAGTGGGGCTATTGCGATTCATAGCGGTGCTATTTAAATCGCTGATAATATATATGTATAAAACTATTCAACATGCATAATTTAAGATATACATATATATATATATATAAGATTTTTTTTATATACATACAAATATGTATGTGTAAAATTAAATACAAATAAAAATATTAAACATGTAATACTATAAATTATATTTAATTTTATACATATATTATATTTATAATTATATATATTTGCAGAGAAAACATATGGTGTATATTAATGTACGAAAGTTTCGATGCATACTGATCCAATACTAATGTTTGTAAATTAAAAAATACTGATCCAATACTAATGTTTGTAAATTATATATATTTGCAAAGAAAACATATGGTGCATACTAATGTACGGAAGCTTCGGTGCATACTAATCATCCCGTACATTAGTATGCACCATATGTATATAAAAAATCTTATATATATGTATATCTTAAATTATGCATGTTGAATAATTTTATACATATATATTATGTATCATTTATTTTAATCATATACAATAACAATATATATTTAATATATAAAATATAGAGAAACTTTAATATGCACTATAGTGCATAGGACATTCCGTGCACCGCGGACTATGGTGCATATTAAACTTTCTCATAAAATATATGATACATATATTATTTATATATGTATAAAATAAGTAATATGCACATATACAATATTATATATTTAACATGCATAATTTAATTATATACTTATATTTTTATAATAGGTGTTTAAATTATATTTAAATTGTAATCACAAATTATATATATTTTGTAATAATAAAAATTTTGAGGACTAAAAAGCAAAATTGTAAATTAAAAATATTAAAATTTGTGCTACCATTTTTGTTTCCAATTGACGATCCAAGCAAACCAAAATATTTTTTTAATATTATTTAATATTTTAATAGTTTTTAATATTTTAATATTTTAACTTTTTGCAGAATATATTTGGATCGTCATTTGGGATGACGATCCAAGCTTGGATCATCGTTCTGGATGACGATCCAGTGGTTTTGGGTTTTCGTCGTTTCAAACGACAATCCAGCAACGTTACTATTAAAATTTAGAATTCTTTTTGTTATTATCAAAATTATAGTGAACAGTAACATCATTATTAATTTTTTCGGGGCAATACATGAACATGAGTGGTGGGCTACAAACTAACGACGGTATATGCATGAGTGGTGTGTTACAGACTTACAGTTACATCCCAAGAAAATAAAAAATAATATTAAAATATTTACGAAATTCGACAATAATATTAATTGAAATGGAATTTTAAAGATAGGTCTGTAATATCGTGTTTTGAAAAATCTATACTGATGTCGTTTTTTGAATGAACGATATCAGCTATTAAGTCTTTTTAATTATTTTAATGATTGTTTTTAATATTTCTAAATAAATTTTAATGTATTTTATTAATGAAAAAGGTAATATATATTTGTACTTAATGCATTTTATTTTTATTTTGTTATTTTCTATTTCTAATATATAGTTTAATTATTTCATTGAAAATTAGTTATTTATTAACATATCTATTTTTTAAAAATAAGATAGTCATTTTGTATTTGCTCCAAATCGGCATGGTTTTTTTATTTTTTAATGTATTTAGTTTTGAAACAGATATCACATATATATCGCAGAAAAAGGAAAAAATAAGAGAAAATGGCAGAAAATGACACAAAAATGTATTTTTGAACATTAGAACTTCACATAGGCATAACTTTCGATAGGGATGTCCGTTTGGGGTGATTGACCTCAATCTGTGCAGAAACACATGTCCTATTTTTAGATTTGAAATACTTTTGATCAAGAAGCTGCTCTTGTGATTTCATTTGGTACTCCTTCAAATCATGTTGCATATTTTAATATATCACAAGATGGTGAACTTCGTATATATACTTCGTACTATAGCAAAACAAAACAGTGCGCATGCAAGTTGAACAATAAAGATAAAAAAAAAATAATAATAAGGCCTTAGATTTGTATGAAACTTGTCATTGAGATAATAAAAAAATAGATTAGATAAATTTCCTACCAGGCGTCATTAGCTTCAATTTTATTGTATTCAGTCTCCACCTCTATAGGTGTTATCTCCATTCAATTCCATGGTATTAAATTACTTATTATACACCACAGCGACAAGCATAAAATTAATTAAATTATTATATTGGAAAGCACCAGTATTGAGTATGAATTTTATAAATCATCAGCTTCATCTCACAAGAGATAGAATTAAGTTCCTTCAATTGACCGGAAATTTGTACATATATGAAACGAAATAATCAAATAAACTTATTAGGCCACAAAATCTTTGTCCTAGCTTGCACAGTCAGTGAGGGAAGGGAACATTTGAAAAACTAGAACTATGGAAAAGAGATATGAAACAGGGAACTAATACTTGAAGAGCAAGCCAAAAAAAAAAAAAAAAAAGTAGAAAGTATGCTGAAATAGTTTCTTACCGTCAGAAAGATGAAAAGGTAAAAAAAAAAAAAACTTAAAATTTGAGTGGATATGTTTCGAAAAGGTAAAAAAAAAAAAAATTCTAATAGGTAAAAAAAATTATATATGGTACGAAAAGGTAGCATTCACGGTACCAGCGCTATCAGCCATCCATTATTTTGAGTGGATATGTTGATAGAGCATGTATGCCTTCATAGTAGTTATACAAGGAGGGGAAAAAAAACAAACATCAAATTGATTGAAAACATAGTCGACCAGTATGAGTAGGCCTGGCAACGGAAGGAAAAAACGCGTTATGCCGTTCCGTTTATCGTTAACGAAACGAATAACGAGAGCGAAATTGATTTCGTTAATGAAACGGAACGGCAAACGGAATAGGCGGTATATCAGACACATAAACGTAACGGTAAACGAAATGGAACGTTCCGTTATCGTTAAATCGTTATATCGTATAACATTCTACAAGTATACAATTTTTTCAATAACAGGGAATAATGGGAGATGAATCGGCGGAGGATACGAGATATATCCCATCCCACAAACCCTAGAGCGCCGCTAAGCTCATTTTCTGTCTTCTCCGTCCTCTCTAATCCACCTTTTCCCTCTTTCTCTCGCAACTCGCAAGTCGCAACTCGCATGTCGCATGCGTCTGTCGCCGACACTTACTGGATCTGACTTCTCCTCTGTCGGCCTTAGTCTTGGTTGTTCAATCAATCTGATAATCTGAGTCTCAACTCTCAAATGAGATAAGTACACTGTACCTCTCTCTTTCTCTGTGTATCTTTCTATTTCTCTATCTCTCTGGAGAAGTAAAACTCATGAACCATGATTGTGTCGTGTACGAGTCTAAAAAGTAGTCAGATTTGACGATCTGTTGGTAATTTTGAGAAATCGAGTAGCTGTATTATTGTATAATAGGCTGAGAAAGGTTGCTAATTTGTTGTCTTGTTTTTGACGATCTATGTCAGGACTGATCTCTTTCTCAGTTTCTCTGTGTATCTTTCTATTTCTCTATCTCTCTGGAGAAGTAAAACTCATGAACCATGATTGTGTCGTGTACGAGTCTAAAAAGTAGTCAGATTTGACGATCTCTTGGTAATTTTGAGACTACACTTGATTTCTGTGTTTGTGGCTTGATACTACACTTGATTGGTATTACACTTGATACTACACTTGATTTCTGTGTTTGTGGCTTGATACTACACTTGATTGGTATTACACTTGATACTACACTTGATTTCTGTGTCTAATTTATTTATTTTTTGCTAAAATAGAGGGGCAAAAAGTTCTTCCATGGGTTTTTGATCAGATGAAATGTAGGAAGTGTCTGGCAAAATTGGTAATAGCCCATGAATATCCCTTCAATTGTGTGAACCATTATTACTTGAGAGTGCTCTTTAGTGAGTTGCAACCTTGTTTCAAAATGCCATCAAGGAACACCCTGAAAGCAGACTGCATTAAGTATTTTGAAGAGGAACATGTTAACCTTTATCAACAATTGGGTGAACTTAACTGTAGATTAAGTTTTACCAGTGATTTGTGGACCAACAAAGGTAGAGATAGAGGATTTATGGCAATTACATGCCATTACATTGATGATAGTTGGCATTTGAGAAAGAGGATTATCACATTTGTCCCATTACCAAGCCCACATACTGGAAAACACATTGCTCAAGCATTTCATGAAAAATTAGTCCTGTGGAACTTAGATAAAAAGGCCTTCTGTTTGGTTCTTGATAATGCCTCCTCCAATGATGCTTGCATCAATGAACTTTTTGCATCAACACCCATCATAGATGACTTACCAGTTGAAGGTAAGCTCTTCCACCAGAGATGTGGCTGTCACATCTTAAATTTAATTGTCCAAGATGGGATTGCTGTTTTGAAAGATGAGATAGGTGGTATACGCGAGACGATGAAGTACATTCGTCACTCGCAATCAAGGATGGAAAAATTCAGGCTGGCTTGTTCTCAGGTTTGCTAACATTTAATTTTGTTTTGTGTTTTCTTATTAAGGTACAAACTATCTTAAATCAAGGATGCTAACATTTAATTTTGTTTTGTGTTTTCTTATTAAGGTACAAGTTCCCTACAGAAAGCCAGCTTGGGATGTTCCTACAAGATGGAACTCCACTTATGTGATGTTGCAGTTGGCCTTGGAACTCAGGCTAGCCATCTGTAGGTATGCTACCCTTGATAAGAGGTTTGGCTTTTGTCCAGCTGATTTTAACTGGGATGCAGTACAATGTTTGGTTGCTCATTTGAAGGTGTTTTATGATGCCACATTGAAGTTAAGTGGCACCAAATATCCAACATTAAACCTCTTCTTCACTGAGTTTTGTGAGGTTTATCTTACCATTAGGAAAATGTCAAGTAGTCAATACACATTCATTGTGCAGATGAGTGTTAGCATGCTTGACAAGTTTGACAAGTATTGGAGAATTGGAAATTCTTTATTGGCTATCGCTTGTGTGCTCGATCCTAGATGCAAGCTGCATGTAGTTGAGTACTACATGAAACAAATGAGCCCTGAAAATTGTGACAATTTTATTGACAACTTGAGACAGTGCATGAAAGAATTGTTTAAAGAATATATGGAAGCAAATGCAGATGATCCATCTGACAACCAACCTAGCATGCCAAAGAGGTAATGGTGCTTTACTACTATTTTACATCTCATAACCAATCTAGTTGTTATTTTAACTTGCAGTTTTTTTAACAGGCAAAAGACAAGTACTGGTGCATCTACTAGTATTAGTGATACAAGGGCTGGATTGAAAGATTATATGAAAGGAAAGAAGGGTTCTGAACCTCCAAAATCAGAATTAGATGACTATTTAGGTGATGTACTTGTCAGTTGTCATTTTTTTATATTTTTTTATATGTTTGTATTTTTAATTTATTCTTTCTGTGTTCTCTCAAAATAGGTGATGCAATTGATGAAACAAGTTTGGATGAGGAGTTTGACATCCTTTCTTGGTGGAGGTTGAAGTCTGCTAAGTACCCAGTACTGTCGCAGATGACCCGAGACATATTGGCTGTTCCAATATCAACAGTGGCTTCTGAATCTGCATTCTCTACAAGTGGTAGAGTACTTAGTCCAGTTAGGAGCTCTCTCTCTGACGAGACCGTTGAAGCACTACTCTGTGCTCAGGATTGGTTGCGGGCATCGATAAATGGTATGAACATATTGAACATAAATGCCTACCTCTTTCTTATATCTTTATCAAACAAATAACTTGCATGTTCAATTATTTCATTTCTATCTAATTGCAGAGCTTGGTGAAAAAATTGGTGACTCTCTATGGAACATTGAGGAAGGGGCTGTCATTGAGGAATGAGATGATGTGTCAGTGTCAGTAAGCCAACTATTATTACTTTAGTTATGATACTTTTGTTGTATGTGTGTATGTCACTATGTCAGTATGTGCTTGCCTAGTTGCCTTAATACACAATTGAAGCCTGGATTGTTGGTTCTACCAGCATATCTTTGGCTCCTCAGATCTCAACCAGATCTTCAATGATGATGCTTGTGTTTGTTTTTTTTTTTTTTTTGCTCAGTCAATTGGGCCAGATTGGTATAACTGAGAAGAAAGATTGAGATCTGGGTTGAGCTAGATAAAATTCAAGGTTCAATTGTGTATTTGGGTTAACATATGGGGCAATTATATGTGTCATTCTGTCAAATTTGGATGTATGTTGATTATATGTTCACATTTTGTTGGGTTAGATCTTTATGTATGGAATTTGGACATGTTATTCAAGTACTGTGTCAATTTTGGATGTATCAAATTAATATATGACTCCTATGTTGTTGGATCATATTATGAATTTATGATGTATGAAATTTGGGCATTTTTTTCTTATACTTCTGTCTCTTTATTATTTGTTGGCAGAATATATAACAGACGGCTAAACGTTAAATCGTTTAACTCGTTTAGTTATACGAAACGGTTAACAATTTAGTTTTTCATATCGTTAGATAAACGATTTGGTTAACGGCAATCAAATTTGTGCCGCATGATTAAACGTAACGATAACGGTTTGGGTCAATTCTGTGACCATCGACCACGTTTGACAGGTCTAAGTATGACCACCACATACATTACAATTGATACACATTAATAAGGCTCCGTTTGGATGGCTTCTTCCCGGAATAAGGAATAAGGAATAATCACTTTTTACCAATAAATTTATTTCTAACCATCCAAACTCTTCACAAAAGTTACACACTTCCCAATAAATTTACCCCTTTCCCAATAAATTTCTTCCCTTCTTTCTTCTTCCTACCTTATTCTCAACGCATCCAAACGGAACCTAAGATAAGAAAATATACATCTATAAAAAAGCAGGAACTTGGACATCAAAGGACACACACATGCACAAGCGAAGAAGCAGAAGTGAGTACAAGAGAAGCAGCATTTTAATCATCTATGACTTGATCAGTAACATTTGTTAGGTTTGGACGGTTTTTGAGTTTTTTGCATTTAAGAATACGGAGTGTGGTAAGCTTTGACATACCCTTTTCTTCTACTACCCATTCTTCCAAATTCTCCAACTTGATGAGTTTTAGAGATTGCAACTGGGAAAATCCCTCTTCTCGGACCTCCCATTTCTTCAAGCACTTCAAATTAGAAAGTTCCAAAAATTGCAACTGTGGAAATCCCTCTACCAAGCAAACCATTTGCTCTCCATTGTATGCATCGGCTTGTAAACATAGAAATTTCAGGGCTTTTAGCCTCCCTAGCCTTGGCATGATGTCTTCTTTCAAACCTGACTTGGTTAGGGTAAGCTTGGTAAGATTTGGTGGGATCTTAACATTATCTATAAAAAGATTCCTGCAAATCCATTCTCCCTCTAATTTAATTGATTTCACACTCTCAAGATTTTGGAAGGCCCTTGTATCAATAAACTCTGATGGTACAGAGTCGCTGATTATTGTCAATGATAGGAGACCAACCAACTGGCTTAGTAGACTGGAAACAAATTTCCAGTCCCGATCCAGATCCTTTGGTTTTGAAAGAGCCAACTTCCTAAGGTTGATCAGGAACTGGGGACATTCACCTACCCATGATTCGGGAACCACGACTGTTTTCAGGGTTTGTAGGTCTGTTAATTTGGCTCCGGGGGGTGGCCCTTTGATTTCAGGGCTAAGTAACACATAGACATGACGGAGTTTTGAGATATTCCATAGGGATTCAGGTAGGGTTTTTATGTTTGTATTTCTAACATCCAGAGAGTGAAGATTTTGCATTACCCCTATACTTTCTGGAAGTGCATCTATGCTAGTATATCTCAAGCCCAGATACCGTAGGTAGGTCATTTTTTGTAATGCTTCTTCATTTGGTACTGTAGATCCCTGCAATTCCAACACTCTAAGCAACACAGCACTTTGTAGAATATTTTGTTTAAAATCAAAAGCCAAGAAGGAATGCATATGAGCAATTTCAAGTTCTTCATACGGGTACTTATTATCACTGTGTAATGCTACCCGAAATGAGGACTCAATTGTTTGTTGGTCTGGGTTAGCAACCAAAAAACCCTCCTCCTTGGCTTTATTGATGGCATATTTATGTATAACAGGATTGATATGACAACACTTGATTGTACCCGATAAGGATCTCTTCGAAACATCAATTACCAGGGACCTACAAGCAACAACAAAATTTAAACAAATGAAAAACAAAGAGAGTAGGTTGTGCTCATAACAAGAAGCTGGACAAAGTATAAATGCTCCTTTAGTCCACAATTGAACTCCTATAGCATCATGCATGACTGCTTCAACTTTCAAGTACAGAGTCAATGATGACTAAAGGGTAACCATGGGACTAGCGATCTAATATGCCTCAAGAAATGCACCTCTAAATAAATTGAAATTATTGCAAAATGTTCCAAAATGATTGCTTTTCATAGTTAATGGAGAAAATGGGACCAAGATTTAAGTTTAGACATCAAAAACATAATTTGTACGAGTACTATACCCTAGTGGTTATTTACATTTTATTTAAGTGTTCGTTAAAATAGTATATTGCCCCTAGAGGTGAAACACTGCAGCCTTATGCACTTTTGAGAGGCAAGATAGACAGACCAATCTAAACTTTTGGGTAGTTTTCCATTGTTAACAAAAGCATCTTTGCAATGAGGTTACCACCAAAATATCACTAGTTCTTTACATAAACACCTAAATACTGATAGAATACGTACATAATTTGCTTGATTTTGATTGGATTGAGTAATATATGACCCTATGTTTAAATCAGTCCATCCTAAGGGTTCCTGGCCATAAAAGAAACAAAACGAGATACTGAATGTGTAAATTGAAAAGCCATTGAATATACCTTTTGACAAGTTGCTCAAGGTACTTGTATGCGGTCTCCTCTAGAGTCTTGTCTTTTTCCTCTGCTGAGATAAATCCTTCAGCAATCCATATATTTATTAGATATCTTGAGGGGATCGTATGGCCTTCAGGGTAACATGCTAAATAGAGAAAACATGGTTTGAGAAAGTAAGGTAAATCCTCATAGCAGTAGTTTATGATGTCCGACAATCTACTGCCATGATCATTGAACGTGTACAAGGCATCTTTCACTCCATTCCATATATCATTGATCTTTTCTTTGAGTGAAAGTAGACTGCCTACTAAAACCAAAGCTAGAGGTAATCCATTGCATGCCTTACAGATTAGCTGAGGGATATTGTCCAGCTCTTTAGATAACTCCAACAAAAAAGTTTTCTTTCGGGAATGTTCGCTATACTCATTGAGATCAGGACATGCTTTTATCAAGAAAAGTTGTAGACTCTTCTTCTCATTCAACTTTGTGGGTTCGACTACTCCCTGATCAGATGTTTCTGGTTCATCTGACATGCCAGTTATGTTGTTGATTCTTTCCATTTCTTCAAAGTCTTCCCTGGTAGCCCCTTCAGGATCTGATGTTTTGTGATCATCTGATGAGCTAATTTGGTTACGCAATGAGCTACTATGATCAGATGTTATGTTATCATTTATTAACCTTTCTTCAAAATCTTCCCCGAAAACCTCCTCAAGAGGATATTCTTTCTCTGTTTGGTTACCCTTCAACTTGTAACAGCAATACACAATACCAGCAAAAATATTCAGAATGTCCCTCCACTCCTTAACCAAGTCATCAGTGGTTTTATCAAAATCATGGTCTTGGGAGCTAGAAGAGTCTCTATTAGCACCAAATTGTGCATGAATCTTACCCATGAATTTCCCTACTTTGTTCACCGTCAGTCTGAGTCCCTTGATTAAGACCTGCTTCTGATCCTCAGGTTGGTTCTCAAAATCACTCCATCTCATGTATCTCTGGACCTTGAAAAGCTCTTGTACAACAAAATCCAAGTTATTTAACAAATGAGGCCCATTCTTAGATAAAAAATCTTTGAAGGACATTTCTGATAGCATCTCAATTATAAATGGTAAGGCATCCATTTGTCTCTTTCTGTTACAGTCTGGACAAGCAGATGGAATTCTTCACCATCAAATTCGCTAGCATCCAACACCAATTTGAATCTAATGGAAAATATAAATAGCAGATTCATGACTGGACATTCTGAATACATAAAAAAATTAAAGTTTTCAATTCTTGCAGCAGAATACACTTTTATGTTTTGGCAATGGAAACTGGTGTGTGCAATAGAGCCTCACTCAACTCGCTATTTACATACAAAAACAGAATAAAGAAAATTATGATTCAGGTTGACTTGTATTAAAATGAATTACGTAATCAATTTAATGTATGTTGATCCAACCCAGTAAATTTAAAAGAAAATTAGTAATTAAGTTTAGAAAATAAAAAAAAAAACAGTTCAACAAAAATACTGAGGCCACTTAGATGAACAGTTTAATGTTATAATTATAATTACATTCAATTTGTAAAAACACCAGAATAACTCCTAGTACTGTTTCTCCTGATAGGAATTAAGGTTTACTCAGAAATGACAAACGAGTAATTTAATCCTTTGTCGCCACAAAACTCTAACTTTGTCCCCAACAATGGAAATTTACACCATTTGCAACATTTAAGACTTCACATATAGCAAACTAATATACTTGTACGTATTTCTAATTCTGTTGTCATTAATAATTCAGCTCTATCAAAAACCAGGAAATCTGTGTTTTCACGTAGCATATGTCCCTTAAAGGTACTCTTTTTTAGAACAAGCTTCTTAGACTCAGATACCATCTCAGATCGACGCTGCCATTTGAATTAGACTTCGTCATTTCGTTCTCCCTTCCTTAATCCTTAAAAGCGACTTAATTGCTAGAAACAATTGTTTAGGTAAATCATTTGAGGGAAATAAATAAAATTTAAGGACCTATACGTGATACGGTGAATAATTTAGTGGGACTCCAATGAGTTGAAGTATAACAATAATTAAAAAAAATATATCATATTATATATTGACGAACTATTAATACCAGAAGAACTACATATAAAATGGAGTTTCTTACCAAATCCAATCGATTAATCGGCGTATCATTTGGCCTAACTGAGCATCATCAAGGGTCGATTGGAGCATTTTAACGATAGATCTCTCTCTCTCTCTCTCTCTCTCTGGGTTAGGAACTTAGGATGGGTTAGGACAGAGGTTAGGTATATTTCATGTGTCCCGCTAAACACACTCTTTAATACAAAAACCACGCTTTTTCTTTCTTCCGTACTTATTCTAGAAAATAAAAAACTTTTATTTTTTTTAAGGCTGTGCTCCAGAAATACGATATTAAAGAAGAGGAACGGAGAGGAGAGTAAGGATTGACCGGAATTTGTTACTCTCGATTTGGGGTGTAGGATTTTACTCTAAATTTTCCGAAATTTGAACGTGCTCTTTCCATCTTCTTCTCTTCCCTTCCGTTGCCTTTTCTTCCTGAGCGGAGCGAGTAAACACTCGGTCAGAATAAATTTTGCCGATAGTTTCGTTACTCTCCTCACCTCTTCCTCCGATTCAGGTTTCTGGAGCACAGCCTAAAGAAACAATATCTCTACTTAATTAACTACTCCATAACTGATACTCGATCTAACCGGTCTCTCCTCTCTTCGAAATTTTCTTTTTTGATCTGCTCTTTCACTTCTACCAATTTGTCACTCTCTACAGGATTTTGTTTGAATTTTTTTTTTTTACTGACTTTTATTATTCTTTCGAAACTATCTTGGCTGCTTTTGGGTTAATTGCGAGTAGTTAATTCATTGCACTTGAATATCTTAAAACTAAGATAGATCGCTGCAGAATGATTAATTTATTTATTTTTTATCTCACTATATAACGATAAAAATTATTTTTATAATATCGACCGATGGAATTTGACGAAAATATCGACCGATGGAATTAATTGTATTATAGTACTGATCTAAAATAAAAATTGTGTAATGTTAAAATTTTACAAAAATAATTACAATAGATGCATTATTGAACTTACCTTGCGGGAGAATGAATTTGTTTTATGCAAATAAGGTGCACCTATTTTTTCGAAATTGCTTAACATCATTCCACCGATTCTATCACTCCTATTCTCCCGTCCCATCCAGTGCTTCATTAATAGCGCATTTTTTTTTTCATTTTTAGAATGCAATTAATTAAATTCAGCTCCTCATCTTTTATCTCTTCCTTGTGTTTTCCATCCTCATTTCCTGTATTTTCCTTTTCTTTTTTTTCAGATGAAAAAATGTTCAGAAAAAATGTTATTTGTTTTGTAAAAAAAATAATTGGTTTAGTTTCAAATAACAATTGTGCTAGTTATATATGAACAATTGTTCTAGTTAAAATGAACAATTGTCATAGTTAATGTGAACAATTGTCCTAGTTAATGTGAACGGTTTTCCAGCAAATAATTTAAATTATCACGAAAAAAATTTAATTGCTCTGGAAAAAATTAATTGGGTTAGTTTTTAGATACAAATGTCCTAAAAAAAAATATTTAGGATTGGGATTAAAGAGAGAGAGAAAAACAGAAGGGAAGGAGGGGAACATAGGGAGTAATTAACGTTTCTTCATTAATGGGTGCGTTGGGATCGTTGGAAGAAAGAAGAAGAAGAAGGAAGAAGAAAAAAAAAATTATAAACAATTCAAACTCTTCATAAAGTTACACACTTCCCAATACTTCTTCCCACTTCTTCCCTTCTTTCCTTCTTCCCACACCTATCCAAACGCACCCAATAACAATTAAAATAGAGGAAATAAGAAATATGAGAATGATCTCAGGATGATGAATTTTCCTCGTTAATGATACATTTTTCTTATTAATAATTAATGATTTTCAGAGAACGATGAAAATGAAAAATAATAGAGATGATCCTTGGAGCATGCTAATTTTTTTTCCCTCGACTTGACGATTTTAATACTGTCGCTTTGTCTCTCTTGACACAGTGCGTCCGTGAGTCGTGTTATTAAATATATTGGATTAAAACGTATTCTACAAAATTATAAAAAATATGAGAAGAGTTTCGTTGTCCCTAAACTTGTTGCCTCCAAATGCCACGATTTAGCAGTCATTGGATTATTTTTCATCATCGGTTGTGATTGAATCTACCAGCAATCATTTTTGTTAAAGTTGTTGGACTCCCAAAAACACTTTACACTTTTTGTTGTTTCCAACGCAGTAAAAAGAATAGAGGAGGTTGTAATGCTATAAATTTTTTTTGCCACAAATAGCATAAATTTTTGTACATTAATATTTAAAAATTAAAAATTTTAAATTTCCAATTCAAATCATTGATCTTGTTCAATTTTACGAGCGATACATTTCTATGTAATTTTTATAAATTTTGAAGTTTATTTAATATTCTATCAAGAGGCAACACATAAAACGTATTTTTTTTGACAGAAACACATAAAACGTATTAAAATTAATTTGTTATAATTAATAACATTCGTTCATTTTTTTTGTCCTCTCAATCGAATATCAAATAAACTCTAAAAATTATAAAGAAATATATCGCTCGTAAATTGAACAAGATCAATGACTTGAATTTGAAAATTAAATTTTTTATTTTGAAATATTAAAAAAAAAGGAAAAGTTGAAGTATTTGTGACATCAAAAACTTGTGGTACTGAACTGCTTAGAAGGATATGCTGCAGCTCTGTTTACATGTAGCATTCACACTTATCTGATGCAATTGTTAATGGATTCGATCCACTCGGTTAAGCACATATGTGCAAAAATATATGTTCGCACTTTATATCGTGTAAATGACATTCCCTTTATCATTAAGCAATTCATTAGATTTTAGCGCATTTGTGGCTCAACTCAACCACGTGCTGACACAATGTTTCCTTTATAGATCTAATGAGTCCAGTTAATCTAATTACGCACTTTATTTAAAAATTTATGTAATTTGCACCGTATATATTACATATGGCACTGCCTGCAAAAAATGAATCATTACCATATTTCTCTCAGTTAGCATAAAAGAAACAGCTATGGCTTGATTGCTGGTTCTCTCACTCGTCGCGGCGGTTTAGTTCAAGAAATGGGGGAAAGTAGCTGAGGAGATTTCTTTTCTCCTTCGTAATGTCCTTTTTTTTTTTTCCTTCTTTTTTTATATTTTCTTTGGGCCACAGGCCCCAGTAGCGGTTTGATATTTTATTATATTTTCCCTCGGCCACGGTCATTTCTTTTTGTATATTTTCTTCGGCCTAGTAGTTATTTTTTTTATAGTTTCTTTTAGCCTCATTAGGTAGGTGGGTGTTAGGATGTAATTTTCAGTTAGGTAGCCTTTTTTTTTTTTTGCTGTTGCTTGTTCGGATGTAAATATGTGGACCTCATTTTTCATTTCATATTATTCCATAGGCTTTTAACCTTCAAAAATAAATAAATACACAAATAAATAAAATAAAGGGAAAATTTTTTCTGTACCCCTCAAAACTGAGAAAATACAGGATTTGACCCCCGAAAGTTAAAACTCCTGATTTTGCCCCTCAAAAATTCGAACCCCTCCTTTATTTACCCCTCCTTTATAATATAAATAATATTAAAATAATAAAACTAATAAGTTGTGACTCTTTTACCCTCGATCGAATCTGAACTCATTCGATCCATTCGATCTAGACCAACTCGCTCACGCCAGAACCCTTCCTCTCCACTCAATCGCGCCTCTCCTCTCGTCTCCTCTCGATCAAACCAGGAAAAGAGAAGCTTCATCGAAGCCTGAACCCTAGTTTTCCTCCATCAAACCAGAATCCCTCCTCTCCACTCAATCGAATCAGAAAGGAAACTCTAGTTCTTCTCTCCTCTCCTCTCGATCAAACCATCAAACCCTAAGTTCTTCTCTCCTCTCCCTAAGTCGTGCCGAAACAAGGAGAACACAGAAACCTCCGTCGCCTTTCTCTCCTCTCGTCGCGAAGCTTACTGTTCAACTCATTTGACAGGCACTACGGAAAAAAGGACCTTCTGTAACGGCACTTCTGTAACGGTTTTTGAAATAACTGTTACAGAATAGTGAGGCATTAGACAGGAAAATTGGCGCCACAAATCTGTAACGGTTATTATGAAACAACCGTAATAATATTTCCGTCATGGTCAGAAAAAAAAATGCATCAACCTTCTGTAACGGTTGTTGGATAATAACCGTTACAGATTTATTATATTCTGTAACGGTTATTATCCAACAACCGTTACAGATATGAAAAAAAGAAATATATAAATATCAACCATCTTCTGTAACGGTTATTAGTAAATAACCGTTACAGAAGGTTAACGTTTTTTTTATTGATTTTGTAACGGTTATTTACTAAAAACCGTTACTGATATGGGACGAATTTTATTAATTTTTTTATGATTCTGTAACGGCTTTTTTTTATTTTTTTATGATTCTGTAACGGTTATTTTTTAATAACCGTTACAGAAAAGTTCTGTATTTAATTAGGTCTTCTTCCCCATCCCAACAAACTCACAGCTAGCGCCGCACTTAACTCTTTTCTGATCTTCTCATTTATTGCAATTTGTGGTGTCCACTTCACTCCAAAAAAGTAGCAAAAATTTTCTAAAAATTCTGAAAAATAATAATTAGAAAGGGAATAAGAAGGAGAGCAGATTTAAGGTAAAAAAAATTAATTTTGAACCGTATTTTTTATTTTTATATTTTTTCTTATTTATTTCGATTTTTTCATTAATTTATGGTTATTTTTGTTTTTTTATATATTTTAAAATCTCATTGAATAGGAGAAGATCTTACATCGGCCGGATAAGTCGCACGATTAAACGGATCGGAAGTCACACGATTGAAAGTATATTTTCATGAACTTCTCTTTTTTTAAATTATTTGCATTTCGTTAATAATTTACATATATATATAGGCATGGATTTTGTATTGTCATATAAGAACCAAATACCGGAACTCAACTGAATTTAGGTCATTGCCCGTCCGAGATTAATCCATTAGGGATCTAATGGATTAATCTCGGATAGTACTCCCGGTCGGGAGTACTGCTCTTTGGATACGATCTGTCTCATTTAGGACAGCGAGTTGTACGTTAGATGCAATGTGTTGTCTGAGAAAAATTCGACGGCATTTCCCTTGTGTTCCCACGGATACGTACGCACGAGCAATCGTGTGTTGGCGTATTCAGGGAACATAAGGGGAAATGCTGCCGAATTTTTCTCAGATAGCACATTGCATCTAACATACGCTCGCTAATGAGACAGAGTATCCAAAGAGCGGGCTAGGATGGTGACTGGTCTGAAAACCTAATATGACAAATTGGTCCGAAACCCTAATAATTTGCATAAATTTTATTGTTCAGATGAATCGGACGTGGATGTACTCAAGTAATCGATGCTCGTCTACATTTTTGAGAGGACTTGAAGAATTTATGGTTTGTGCTAAAGAGAATTTGAAAATGAAAGAAGATGATAAAATGTATTGTCCTTGTCGTGTTTGTCAGAATTTGTTGAAGTGGTCTAATTTTGAAGAAGTGAAGGCTCATTTGATTATAAATGGATTTCAACCGGATTATAGTCGGTGGACACTCCATGGAGAGAATGGGGGGGATAGTACTAGCACAAATGTATTGGATTCTGTGTATGAGGAAGAAAATATATCATTGGATGAAGAAATTGATGATGTCAATGTATTTGATGATGAGAATGTAGATGATGATAGAAATGTAGATAACTCAGAATTTAATACCGATTTAGATGAAATTGTGAACAATGTGGATGAAAATTTTGTTGATAATGTTGAAATTTTTGGTATGTTACGTGAAGAAGATAAAATAGCTTTATATCCTGGTTGTGAATTGTCAAAATTTAATGCTGTTTTCAAACTGTTCAATCTTAAAGCCAAAAATGGATGGAGTGATGCAAGTTTCACATCTTTGCTCAAACTATTACATAAAGAATTTCTTCCAAAAGATAACCAGTTGCCAGATTCAATTTATAAGGCTAAAAAGATGTTATGTCCTTTAAAAATTGGAGTTGAGAGAATTCATGCATGTCCAAATGACTGCATATTATTCCGGAATGAGTACAGAGACTTGCATAAATGTCCAAAGTGTAATGCGTAACGGTATAAACCGATGGACGATCAAATTGAAGATGAAGGTAGTAAGGGACCAGCTGCAAAAGTGGTGTTTTATCTACCAATAATACCAAGATTCCAGCGGCTTTTCTCTAACGCGAAGGATGCCAAATTGTTAAGATGGCACGCAGACTGCAAGAAAAAAGGCGATGGCATGCTCAGACACCCAGCAGACTCTCCAGATTGGATAAATATAGATAGGGAATTTGAAGATTTCGGCAGTGAACCTAGAAATTTGAGATTGGGTTTATGTACAGACGGGATGAATCCTTACGGCAATATGAGTAGCCGGCAGACTACGTGGCCGGTCTTATTGTGTATTTACAATCTTCCTCCCTGGCTATGCATGAAAAGGAGATACATGATGATGCCCTTGTTGATTTCTGGTCCCAAGCAACCAGGTAATGATATAGATGTGTATTTGGCTCCATTAATAGATGACCTTGGTGAATTGTGGCAGAATGGAGTGAAAATATATGATGCACACTCTAGAAGTGAGTTTAACCTCCGTGCCATGATATTTTGCACAATCAATGATTTTCCTGCATACGGAAACCTGTCAGGGTATAGGAATAAAGGAGCGAAAACGTGTCCTATTTGCATGGAAAACACCCATTCTGTGTACCTGAAAAACTCCAGAAAAAATGTTTACTTGGGACACCGGAGGTTTATTAAGAACCGCAATCACCCTTACAGTCGAGACAAGGAAAGGTTTGACGGTACTGTAGAAAAAGACAAGGCCCCAATACCGTTATCCGGTTCAGGGGTGTATCGACAGGTGAAGGACATTAATGTAAAATTTGCTAAGAAATTTGCAAATGAGATACCCAAGGGGATATGGAAGAAGAAGTCTATATTCTGGAATCTTGAATATTGGCAGAGTTTGGAGATTAGGCATTGCTTAGATGCGATGCACATAATAAAGAACATATGTGAAGCTTTGATTGGTTGTATGTTGGAAATTCAAGGGAAAACTAAAGATGGCGTAAATGCGAGGAAGGACATGGTTGAAATGGGAATCCGGCAAGAACTAGCGGCACAAGATAAGGGAAAAAGTTGAACTTGGCTACCTGCAGCACAAGATAAGGGAAAAAGTCGAACATATTGATCACTTTTCTCTTTTCTATTTAGATTTATGTTTGGCTTAGCATTAATATAGGAGGGCGATTCCCATGGCCGTCATTTTTTGTGGAGATAGGCCACAAGGTATCGTTTTATTTAATTATGATAATTTATTTCATCCATCTCTATTAGAACTCACTAATTAATTATGTGATGACATTGAATGCAGAGTTTGATAAAAAAGAAGCCAGATGCGAGCAAGGCGGTGGCGAAAAAGGTGATCGAGAGTCCAAAGGTTCCAAGTGCAGGTTCATCCAAAACCTAATTAGTTCAATTGATTGTTTCAGGGTAGATTGTTGCTCAACGTCGAATAATCTATTCTTTTGTGTCTGATTATTTCAGGGTCGATTGTTGCTCGCGATCCGCTACTTGAGCAGGATGCAATTGAAAAGCTTACCCCATCCGAACGAGAATTGTATGAACTATTGATGCTCCAACCAGAGCTTGAGAAAAATTTTGAGTTGCATAAATGTGATGTTTGGGGTACACACAGCGGCGAGGTTAAGTTCAACGTTGAATTGTGCGACATCCTCCAATACTTTAGAAGAGAATCTCTAAACGTTTCGATCGTCAAGTTGTACTCTTGGTATGAATTTTCAACCTTTAAAATATTTTTTTAAAGTACCGTATTCAATTGGAGGTGAAAAATGTATGAATTAATATCTGTGAGTGTAGGTTTTGGATGAATGAACTTTCAGAGGGAGAAAACAACATCACCGTATTAGATCCAGAGATGTTAACTGCTCCTAAAATCAAACAAGAACAAAACCAAGCTGCGGACTACTTGATGAAGTCATTCGCGCAATATTCATCCAATTATATGATTCTGCCTTATTTACAAGAGTAAGGACAATTATAACTAATAAAATATCAATTATCTCGTTTACATGTTTGGTTCATTTTCATGAAGAGATGTTGACTGCTCCTAAAATCAAACAAAACAAAACCAAGCTGCGGACTACTTGATGAAGTCATTCGCGCAATATTCATCCAATTATATGATTCTGCCTTATTTACAAGAGTAAGGGCAATTATAACTAATAAAATATCAATTATCTCGTTTACATGTTTGGTTCATTTTCATGAAAACAATAATCTCTATTTTTGCAGCTTTCATTGGGTCCTTCTTGTTATTAATGTAGAGAAGCGCACCGTTCAAATAGCAGATTCTATCGAGCGCAAGAATCCAAAGATATTGATTAAGGGATTCATAACCCAGTAAGTTTTCGTTTCTAAATGAGATTCTGATATTGAGATAAGGACTACGTACGATTCTATTTAAGCTATTAATGATATTGTATGCAGGATATACAAGCGATACCTTATGGAAAATGGAAAATATAACGCAAGGATCCGAACAACATTTGATTGGTACAAAATTCAGGTACGAGACTTAAAAAATATATTAGCTACCTAGGGTTTCTGAAACTGTGCAAAATCTTAACTATCTTTCTTGTTGGATCTTTAAATAGTGTCCGATACAAAAGGGCAGCACAGAATGTGGATATTTCACATTGCTCGCATGAAAAACGTATTATCTTATTGGATAGCAATTCAGGAAATACCTCATGTAAGTAACTTATTCTTTTAACTAATAACATTTGATCAAACAATTAGATTTTAGAATTTAATGATCTAACTAATAATATTTTTGACTTGTTTATCATAATATGCAGATGATCGAGCCGGTTGGAGTACCATACAACAAAGAAATGATTGATGGTGTCGTGACAGAAGTTATGGACTTCATGCAAGGGGTATTATTTTGATTAAAATGTGTTATTTGATGACTTGCCATGTTTGATTATACTTGTGATATATGTAAATACTTTGTTTATTGTTTGTGTGATATGCATGATTATATATGTTTGATATATGTGTGCTTTGTGA
Source organism: Rhynchospora pubera (assembly GCA_028095005.1). Taxonomy (NCBI): domain Eukaryota; kingdom Viridiplantae; phylum Streptophyta; class Magnoliopsida; order Poales; family Cyperaceae; genus Rhynchospora; species Rhynchospora pubera. Next base: position 343,348,424 of record CM051460.1, on the reverse strand, counting down.
TGTATATATATATGCTGCATTTGTTAATGTAAATTGGGTACCAATTTGGTACCAATTCGGCTAGCAAATTGGGGCTAGCCAATCAAACAGGCAAAACACAAAAAAAAGTTAAGAATGTTGTAACGGTTATTAAGGAATAACCGTTACAGAACTCTTTTATTAACCGTTACAGAAGCCAAAATTAGACATTCTGTAATAGATCTGTAACGGTTGTTGTCTAATAACCGTTATAGATCTGTAACGGTTATTAGACATTCTGTAACGGGGGCTACAGTAACGTTTCGTGTACCGTTACAGAACTCTTTTATTAACCGTTACAGAAGCCAAAATTTCGCGTAGTGAGGTATTCATGGGTTTCTTCATTTAGCTTACTGTTCTGAAATTTAGTTCTAAAATTTTGCATGAATTGTCCCTTTCCTTGTTCTTTCTGCTCTGCACCTTTAAATAGTTATTAGATAATGCTCACTGGAAAGTACATCTTTATATGCCACTGGTCTTTTCGTTCAATCTGTTTTATATGTCACCGATTTATATGTCAGTGGCCAAGTACATCTTTCGATAAGAGAAAAGCATACAACTGTTTTATATGTCACTGGCCAGGTACATCTTTATGCTCTGCACCTTTAAATAGTTCTTTACTGTTATTAGATAATGCTCACTAGCCAGTACATATTTAAATAGCAGCAACATTTATCATCTATAACAGAATTTAGCATAGTTCTGAAATTATTGTTTTCACTTATAATTTTTCTTTTCCTCTCTATTCTTTGAAAAGAGGTATTATTTCTTCCTTAAATTTTGTTTTTGATGTCAGAACTTCAATTACTTCCAGAAAAAATTGTACCTTGTAATCTGTTAAACTTAAGTTTTTAATGTCTTTTGTACTTGTTTTTTTTTTTTTGTGCAGGAAGAGACATGCACATACTAATGGTACAACATCAATGGGTTAGATTTGAGAGAAGCAATGTAGAGAAGCAGTGTATTTTGATGTTGTTATTTCGGAAACTAGATGAGCTGTTATTAGGGTCTAATTTTGGCTGACGCAATGTATTTTGATGCTGTTATTTTGGAAACTAGGTATTAGGTCTAATTTGGAGAGAAGCAATCTATTAGGTATTAGGGTCTAATTTGTGAAACTAGATGATCTGTGTATTTTGGAAACTAGTGAAGCAATGTATTTTGAGAGAATTTGTATCTTGTCTTACTAGTACTAAATGTTGTTATTCCATCTCTCGACTCTCTATTAATTATGGTCATTGTTCTTATAATTATAGTGCTATACAAGTAGTGTCGTAGTGGATTAGATTAGATGATGGATGACTTAGATTAGGATTACTGCTTTTGATATACTAGATATGTATTCAATCTATGCATTTGTACTAAATATTCTATGTATTTCTAACTATTAGAATACTGCTTGTGATGTCACTTTATTTTCATGAAATATCATTGTAAAGAACCTACTGGTCACTGGTGTGTACCAAGCCAGTGATACATTGGTACATTGGTACACTGGAGTTTTTACGTCATTGGTACAAGCATCTCAAAAATAGTAATAAAACATGTTGCAGTTTTTACTTCCAGTAATACATTGCTTGTACTAAAAAATTAGTTATACATAATTTTTTCAGCGCACAATAGCAGTTTTTGGTCTCATTAGCTTTCACAAGATCATCAAAATACATTGAAACAACACATATTTAATAATTAATAAACAACACATAAAACAGTTCTACTGCAGCAAGCATCCTCCATGAAACAAGCCTATTTAATTACTAAAGTACAGTGAAATAGCATCATCAAAATAGGGAAATAGCATATAACAGGTACAGTGAAATAGCATCATCAAAATATCATATTACTAAGCTAAAGTACAGTGAAATTTCTGCACGTTCTCTAAACATCATTGCTTCTCTCAACAACACGTTTTCTAACTGGCATTCTCTTTCTGCAAAAAAAATGGATTAATGGATTAATACAATCAGATTGAAAACTTTTGTATCTGTTTCCTACCTATATCATGTAATAGTCACTGCCTTAAGGTACTTCAATATTTGAATTTCATAAACCACAATTTGTGGGATCAACTTCGGTTTGTGTTAGATCATGCCACAATTGCACATTGACACAAATCAGAGATATCAATGAGAAGCAACGAAGTAAAATCTCATATATTGTTCGACCATACAAGCAATGCATCATCTTATGAAATTGTAAAGATTCAACCCATATCTATTCAATAAGACAAGGGTGAAGAAACGCTTCTAACTAAAAATAACTATATTGATAATTTGATATAAAACAATAATAACACCTCCAGTGTCTATGGTAAATAAGCAACCTGGTCTGTCTGTTTTACCTGGTTCGGACTTATCAGTTTCTACACATGCTAACCGACCACAAAAAAATAAATGACAGCTCGCAGACAGAAAGTTACAGCAAATTGCATAATTTCGTTGCATATATGTGACATAAAAACACGTACCTGGTGAAAAGAAAAGACGAACATGGTTCGTGCGAGGGAAGAGCAGCGATTCGTGCACGAGAGAGAAAAACCAGCGATTCGTGTCACAGAGAAGCTTCGCGACAAGAGGAGAGAAAGTCGACGGAGGTTTTTGTGCTCTCCTTGTTTCGGCGCTACTTAAGGAGAGGAGAGAAGAACTTAGGGTTTGATGGTTTGATGGCTTGATCGAGAGGAGAGGAGAGAAGACTAGAGTTTCCTTTCTGATTCGATTGAGTGGAGAGGAGGGATTCTGGTTTGATGGAGAAGAACTAGGGTTCAGGCTTCGATTGAAGCTCCTCTTTTCCTGGTTTGATTGCGAGGAGAGGAGAGAAAGAACTTGTTCGTGCGATTGAGTCGAGAGGAAGGGTTCTGGCGTGAGAGAGTTGGTCTAGATCGAATGGATCGAATGGGTTCAGATTCGATCAAGGATAAAAGAGTCACAACTTATTAGTTTTATTATTTTAATGTTATTTATATTATAAAATATGTCAGAAGGGCAAATAAAGGAGGGGTTCAAATTTTCGGGGGGTAAAATTAGGAGTTTTAACTTTCGGAGGGCAAATCTTGTATTTCCTCAATTTTGAGGGATACAGAAAAAAATTTCCCATAAATAAATAAATAAATACAGCGCCTCTCTATCTTTTCAATCCTGATCCTAAAGAGACTAAATTTCATTTGAAATATTAAATAGGGCTTCGTAAATCATAATATTTCTAAAAGGGCCAAGCGTTCATGCCTTATAATGAACATTGCGCCTTGGATTTGTTTTTTGTAGGAAGAAAAAATTACTGGATCTAGCCTTACTTAGATCTAGTTGTTTATTTTCGCATGTTCCTGGTGGGAAAAAATATCGTCGCATGACTTCAATATACTAGTCACTAAAATGTTAAGAGTCTATTAGTATATTTTCCAAAATGTACTAATGTTTCCGAAATGACATGACACGAGCATGTTGATACGACACATATATGTGTTGACACAACACGACGCGACACGTGCGTGTTGATGTGTCATGTCAAAGTCATGTCGTGTTGGAGATTTCTAGACATTGACACGTCTTAACATGACACAAATTAACACGTGACACAATTTGAACAGAAAAAAATAAATATATATTTAGAATTTATTAAATTATATTGCGTTTATATTTTATACTATTAATTTAATAACTTTGACCTATAAATTTTTTAATTCAATCATTAATTTTCATTTTAATACATGAAGTTAATATAAGTTTCAACAATTTATTATTATTTTTTTTAATTTATTTAAATAATTTTTATGAATTTTTAGTAAAAAATTAAATTAAATTATAATATGACTTGACACATTTATCACGTCGTGTTAGATGTAACATGTCATAATGCGTGTGGTGTAACTGGTGTTGACCAATTTCTTCACTTAACATAATACGACACAATACGTTAAAAATAGTAACTCAACGACGTGTTTGCTTCTAATACCTAGAGTACAAGACTCCAATATAGGCCATAAATATAGGACGTGTTTGCTCAACGACGTCCTCTTTATTTACCGGGAGATACCGGTTAAATACCGGAAATATCAGAAATTTTCAATGTCTGGTTTCCCATTCGAAGGTTGTCGCTGGAATTCTGACTCACGGAGACCGAGAAAAATTGTTGTTTATACATGAATAAAGATGGAGCAATAGACTTTTCTTGAAACATTAACCCTATGGTCCTACTGACCCACGTGCAGAAGCTTATAAATTTAAGTTGAAAATTGGGTGAATCGTAGTATCGAACACCAGCTGGACTAACATGCCACATTTGTCTACGGTGCATGTAGAATTTATGTATTTATTAAAATCAGTAGTAACCGGTATTTACCAACACAAACATGTAAAACCGGTAATACCGCTTACCACCATCCTCGCCGTGTTCGATGACCGGTAGGTATTAAAAACATTGCATTATAGAACTAGATATGGAAACGGTGTCGCCTCCGCATGCAACCATGAACTACCAACGTGGCCCTCCAAAAAATTAAACAAACTCAACTAAATCCACTCATCACACGACATGGCATAGATGATTGTGTGCAGCATGTACATATATACACGTATATATGTCAATAAATAATTAAATATGCATATTTATATATGTACATAGAAGAATTACATGAAACAAAATGATGATTAAAATGAAAAATTGCAAAATTATCCATGATCATCCCCTTTTCAGAGTCGTTCTATCATCCCACAATGCGTTTTATTTTTTCGTCCAACATTCTCATCATACATATATTACGATACTCACCTTATTAACTTCCATCTAACGTTACTCGGCCCTTCCCTTCCTAACATCATACATATTTACGAAACTTATTCCAACAAATAATACTAATTGTCCTATATTATGATATTAACACCTCTCATAAATATTCTAATTCTCCTAAAAAATACTACTTGTTCTGGAAAAAAAAATATTTGATATGCAAAAAAAAATTAATTGTCCTAGTTTCTTTTTTTTTTTAAGGATCAGGTGACAAAGTATCACTCCGACAAATTTATTAGAAATAAATAAATAATTAATTACAAAAGTATTTGTCCTAATTTCATATACTAATCTTTCTGAAAAGATATTTGCGTTGGAAAAAAACTAATTGTTCTGAAAAAAAAACTAATTGTCCTGAAAAAAAAAGAAGCTAATTGTCCTAGAAAAATAATTGTGCTGAAAAAATGCTAATTGTTCTCCAAAAAAATGAGGTCATGGACAGGGACGGAACTAGGATCGTAAGGTAGGGTAGGTCGAGTTGTCGACGTCTAACTTCAATTGCGTTTTTGTAATTTGAATTTCAATATTAAAGTAGGCCGAACATATAAAATAATAAAATTAGCACGATATTTTTAACATTTTACATTGATATTTTTTTTTCCTCGGCGTAGGCCAGGCTTATGCCCGCCACCTCCTTGATCCGCCTCTGGTCATGGAGGAAAACATGTTAGAACAAATGCTTCAAATACTAAATTATGATTAAGAATTAAATCAAATAAATTAATATTTGATAAATTAGAATAATAAAAAAATAAAATAGATTGAAACAAGTTTACCCTGGTGAGTGAACTCTGTTCTAAGGTGTATTCTCTTCACGTACGAGATTTTTAGAATCATTCCAAGGTACCACGGGTTATTTTTCTATTTAGGATTACGTCCATAAGAGAAGATAAATTACTCCTTCAATATCCAGCGATGGAGATAAAGAGATAATGGATAGATCAAATAGAATAGAGATTTGAGAAATCTCGTACTCATGAATCAGTAGAGAAAATTTTATATCAAAGAGATTAGTGGACAGATTAATCAAGTGATTAATGAGAGCAATTAGATGCGCCAAAGGAAGATACTTTTTTGGAACCTTTTCATTTTTATCTGTGTCTCATTTCCGAATAAACAAAGGGCCATAATATATAGGCATAAAGAAATAGTCAAGTAATGAAAAGTTGCCAAGAAGGATTCGTGTCGGCTAATGCCAACTATTTGCCGAAAAGGTGCAAAGGAAATTTCACTAATTAATTGACAGAGTATATATCCACAAGAAAGTAAAGGATTAAGAAATTAATTAATTAATTTAATCAAATTAATTAATTGACAAGTCAACGGAAAGTGAGTAGGAAAGAATAATAATTAGAATTATTAAAGGATAATGAGAAAATAAATTTTGAGTTTTCTTCAAATGTTCCAACAACATAGAGAAGTGAACTGTGAAAAGAGGAGTACATTCTGGATAATAAATTCAGGTGATAAGCGACAAAAATAGAAGTTAATTAACTTTTAATCAATTATATATATATTTTTAATATAAAAGAGAAAACGTGTCATTAAGGAGACGATGAAGATGATAATTTTTGGATCATACTTATCACTCCGGAAAAATGGTATGATCATGGAACCCTTTTGGAAATTTTTGAGTGTACTAAGTGTGAATCCCTCTTTGATATTCCAAGAAAACTGTTCTGCTCACTCTCTCTCTTTACATATTTATGATCAAAATATTCTCATTTTTTCAACAAGGTTTGAAAAGAGAAGGAGATATGAAGATATTTTAGTCATTCGAGGAGTGGATCTCTTTAGAGAGGAGCGATAAAGCAATTCCCATATTTTAAATGAAATTTAGGCTTTTGAGTTTTTTTGTAAGAAAAAGTCCTTTTCGAAATGTCCAAATCCCATCCTCTTCTTCTTTGCTAGTCTCTCTCTCTCTCACAGGCACAGCTGAAATTATGAGCGAGGGTCCGAGTTGCAGAATCCTTTGCCGAAGGAATTCAGACTATTGTCTTTCCATCCGTGGTGGCTACGTTGTGTTTGCTATAAACAACCCCTGCGATCGGTACCAGGTTCGTTGATTTTCCATTTCTATCCTAACATTAGTCTGTTAATCATAAACTAATTGTTGATTTCTTTGTTTTTGGTGCACTGAACTGGAATCTGGTTCATATGTATATTGATTTTGAAACTGAGGCAGCTCTGGTTTAAAGACAATAGACATGGCGCTGCAATTAAAGACTCTGAGGGCCAACCTGCATTCGCTTTGGTCAACAAAGCTACTGGTCAAGCCATTGGCCACTGTCCCAATTCCGAGCCTGTAAGTGTTCTTGAACTGAACTAGTTAGAGTCTGTGCACCTACAATTAGATTAAATAAAATAGTGAAAGTTACAAAAGCCATTATAAATAGTTTTATGGATTGACATCAAAGGTTAATTTGGACTACTTTTGTCTCTGAGGTGGAACATTCTGTTAAAGATACTGTTAGTTTGTGTAACTCTCCTATCATGCACTTAGCTGTTCCGAGATTGGTATATGTGTAATGGCTCAGTATAATTGTACAATTAGCTCAGAGCCTTTGTTTTCCAAGATATGCAATTGCTTCTTTAACCAGGACAAAAAAAAAATTCCAGTTTCAGCACTTCAGGTTCTTGAGTCTTAAACAAATTCGATGAGATCTCTTTGCAATTTTTCTTGATATTAGGTGCCACTGATACGGTACGATGTGGATTCTTATGACAAGTCAGTCCTGTGGACCATGTCAAAGAATGATTATGGCGGTTTCAGGAACATTCGTAGGGTGGATGATATAACTATCCTTTTTGCTGCCAACGGCCATCGAGTCCATGATGGCCATATTATTGATCTATATTGCACAAACAATGTTGTGAGTGCTACCTTCCAATGGAAGATCCAGGAAGTCATGCCATCAACTGATCTCATTTCTCTTTTCCAACCATCCCAGCAAACTGTTAAGATCCACAGCCGAGGCAAAATTGGCTATAATTTGACAATTGCTAAGGATGGTAGCACAGTTATGTTGGTTCCATCCAATCCCAAAGATAAATACCAGGTGATGCTGCGTTTTACTTTATCTTATTTTTTTTAATTATTTCTTTTACCTTTTTTTTTTGTAGGTCATTTAATTATGTAGCTGTCATTCACTTCCCATTTTCTTTGCTTTCTTTTGTTTCTTCATGTACTTTTATATTGAGTTCAAGCTTTGATAGTCTTTTCCCCTCTTTGATGTTGTTTAAACACAGCACTGGATCAAAGAAACGGCATATGGCATTCCTGTCAAAGATGAGAAGGAGAACGTGTCCTTTGCAATTGTGAACAAGGCCACAGGAAAAGCCATCAAACATGGCTACGGCAGTGGCTATCTTGTATGCACCCACAAACATCTTATATTAGGGTTAAAAAAATAGTTACACCCTCAACATTAAAAAAATCTTTCTCATGATTTAATTAAACAATCTCAAATCACTGTATTTTAATCATCTCTAATTGGTTGTGACATTAATAGGTTCAGCTGGCCCCGTTCAACCGAAATTATATGGATACCTCGCTACTGTGGACTGGAAGTAACTATGTTGGGGACGGTGGCTTCCAGGAAATAAGAGTGGCAAGCAACATTTCTATGGCCTTGCATATTTTTGATGTAAAGATGGTCGATTGTCCGCTTGTAGGATTATTAAAAAGGGAAAGTGACAGTGACGATGAATGGAAGACTGAACACTTCGAGTGGAAGATTGAAGACTTCGAGTGAATATCTCAGTCATTTTATTTATTGGAAATTTAGTTTTATTCCAAAACTGCAAAATTATAAATTGTCACTCCACAATTAAACCCTTTAAAAATAAAAAAAATTACGACTTTTACTTTATATATCAACCATCTCCGTATCCAATTTTTTTCGCACAGACCAAAATATCCCGTCCTTCTCTCCCTCTACCTCCGACCTTCGTCGCTACCTCCTCCAACATATCTTCAAGAAACTTAGGACTGTCGATGAAATCAGTTTACTCGTTTACCCAACCCGTGCCGTATTCAATAAGGCTTGTATGGATAAAGTTTTATTTTCGTTATAATGATGTAATAGTGTTATGATATTATGATGTAATGTTTGTAATTTAACATTTAAATTAACAACAAATTAATTATCCAATTTATTATTATTTTGCACTATTTGCTATTAATTATTTATTTTTATTTTTATTTTTATTATTAGTGATATTTAGTAATGATAAATAATTTATTGCGACATTTTTATAAAAATAAAAAACATTCAGTGTTGAATTTTTCACAAAATCAGTCACATCGAGTGTCAGTTTTTTTGTACAAAATCTAACGCTAATTGTGGCCAAATGGTGACGAATTTTTCTTGTACCGTAAATGTTGCAAATTACTTTCGTGTCGCTCCTATAGATGTTGGTTGTAAAAGTCGACACTAATAGATTTGAAAATCTTGACAGTCATAGACATTTCTCAAGTAGTGAATGGCATTATATATATGTCTTTCTGAACTCTTCTCTTCATGACAATCTCCAAAAAAGTAAGAAAGATTTTACAGTTGAATATTTCAATAAATGACCTAAAAAGATTATTTATTTATAAACAAACTTGATTTGGAATTTTTCAAATAAACACAAACAAAACAACAGACTAAACATCGATCGAGTCAGTGCTGACTCGTTTATTGGTAAAGATCCGGTAGTGGGGACCAGAATGCCTGCAGTTCTCCTTTAATTGGATCTATCACATTTAATTTGGGGTTGTGCTCCCTGAATTCTGACAATCCTGAAACGGATGACTCTGACAAATCCAAGGTTTGGAGATTTGTTAGACGGCTTAGTTTTTTCCCAAGTGAACCACTTTCCACCCAGCACACTATGAATCCCAAGTATCTCAAGTTGATTAAACCATCCAACCAGCATGGTGTATCTTCCTTGCAGAATCGAATGCGGGCATGGAACACTGACAACACTCTGAGGAAACGAAACTCAGAAAACATTAATGGGGCAACAAAACCAAAGAAGAACAAAGAGTGGAGGCTTGGATATTTGAGTCCATGCAGCATTTTTCCATCATGAAAAGATGAGAACTGATCGGAATCATAGGAGCTGTGCAATGCCAAACGATGCCAAGATTCACAATTTGCATGATTAACATCTGGTTCCCCATAACAACCAGATATGTCTAGAGCATCATCCCCAAGAATTACCTTTATAGGCGCCCAACTATTTATGCCTGTATCATTATCTAATAATCCGGATTGCAGCATAGGATGTATAAGAACAATATGGCTTGGTTTGTTGGCCTGATTATGGTAATATGCCCAAATGACATGCACAAAGCCCCTGTAAACGAAAAGTCGTATTAAAATAGTGCACCAAAACAATGATAAATGCAACAGAAAAAAACAAAAAACAGATCAATCTTTGCTGAGATGACGAAGCTGGACTGAGAAGGAAATAGAAGTTATGACTTGTTGTAAACCACTAAAATTGGCTACTTTTGCTCTTTGCATACAAGATGGTAATGAAACACTGAGTAAAAGCTCAAAATACTACTACTATAGTACAAGTTATAATCAAATTTAAAGCACTTTACTACTTGCTAGTTCCATCAAACATTACTGCAATCAAACAATCAAAGAAATAAATACGTTCATTTGTTCTCATTGATGACGGCAATTTGACAAATTCATTAATGGCTTATAATTTAGTTGATTGAATGCTTGATTAATGATTACACAAGTTATATTAATTCTTTCTTATAGGAAGAAATAACTTAGCAATTCGAAAACTAAAAACAACTAATTTAAGACCTCTGGATGAGTTGATCTAAACAGAGCTCGGCTGTCTGCTCAATTGTTCTTCCATGTTCCTTTGGAATAATTCCCTCGGCAACCCACAGCCGAATTAGTGAAGTAGAGTGTATTAGGTAATTGACAGGGAATACGGCTGCCATGTATGAAAAACAGGTCTGAAGAACACTCGGTAATTTATAGTAGATACTCGAGAGAAATTCACCAAATGTGGCTGCATCAGCGATATCCCTCAGGACTTTACGATTGTGAGAAACTGGTTGATTGAAGAGCAAGTGACCACCTAAAAGTACCAAGTTCATTGGTGAATCACCCCAACGGGCTGCAATTCTCCTAGCTTCACCAAGGACGTCCGAAGGAAAGTCCTCAAGATCTTTAAGGGATTCTATTTTCTTATTAAATATTAATTTCAGCCTTTCATTTTCAGTTAAGGATGGTAACTCATATTTAAGTTGGGGATCAAAGTCAAGGCAAATTCTTTCGTACTTGCCTGCTTCTTGAGTGGCTATCAACACTCGGCTCCCATTGTTTTCGTCAGGAAGAGCTTTTCGGAATACATTATACCTCTGAATATTGTCAATGACTACGAGATATCTTTTTAGCTTCAAGGACATGCAAATCTTCAAGATCAGATGTTCCTCATCATAGTCATCCAACGAGTTTCCGGGCTCAAGTTTCATGAGCATCTTTCTCAAGATGTCAATTGGCTTGAACAGTTGGGGGTATTTGTAATCAAAATGGTTCATGTCAAATAACCAGAAACAGACATCGAAGTGATTCTTCTCTGCAATACTAAAAAAATTTTATAACAAAAAATTAAACAAATGTATAAATAAATAAATGATGAAAATTAAGATTAAATAATGAAAAAAAATATACATTTAAAATATTCCGGTGTGGAGTTATATATGAATAGTTTAATATATAATTGCTGAATAGCTATATGATGAGAAACTCGGAACTAAGAACTAACTTAAACAGTTATAGCTGGAGAATATACACAATGAGATGTTTTGGGAGTTGTTTTAAACTTTTAATAATTAATCAAAAGAAGCACGACCATATTGTTGTTGGTTAATATATATGAAACAGTAATAAATCTTCTAGTGATGGATTGTGCTTGTGACTCTAGCTAATTTCAAGATTTTTATTAATTAAATTGCTGGAAGTTATGAAAAGAACAGACCTCTGGTATATGCATTGTGCAAGTGTGCTTTTTCCAGCAGCCTCTGGTCCTAAGATTGTGATTTCAAGGCGTTGGGGAATGCTTATATCAAGCAGCTTCTCAACTATGTGCTTCTGGGGGGCTTCATAGCCGACAAGCCTCATATCCTCAATATTAGAAAAACAGGAGAGCACGACAGATGGAGCAGCATCATCCAAATGACTATTATGGGCAAAAGCAGTGATAATTTCGAGTTCTGATTTGATCTTGCTCATCTCAATTCCAAGCTCGTGCAGGATGAATAGGTTCACTGGCGTGGTGCTTATCCTCTTAACAGGTTCAGGCAGGGATGATATTCTCATCCCAGCTTCCTTCAAGAAATTAAGGACGGCTCTTTCAGTGCGGATGCAGACGTCTACCATTGTTGCCATCCACTCCTGTACACTGGAATCATCTCCAAATTTTAAATTGGATCTGGATGCTGGATTTACCAGTGCAAGCTGAATATTTTGCAGCATTTTATGCACCAAGCCCATCAGTTTGGATGCTTCGCTCAAGGACGTAGCACCACTCAGTGATGCCACTTCAAAAACCTTTACATCCTCCAGTTTCTGTAATGCAAAATGCACAAACGCTTTTGCTTTCTCAAGTGACCTTTCACTTTCAAGTCTTGGCATCTCTTTTGAAAAGAGACATAAATTTGCAGTACTTGGCTTTGTGATTTAAATTTTGTCTCTCTTTCACATAGACTGCAAAGAGTTCAAAATGGTGGAAGCTCAGGAGGCATCCGCATTATCCAAAATAAACTGGACTTTGCCACAGTTGAAATTCTCAAAAGAGGACTCACATATTAGGAAATTGTGAGTCCGTGCCTGAACAAATATTGGAGGCCTCTATCATTGCCTTCAATTACTTTTAAGTTTTAATTAACTTTCGTTTCAGATCTTTGACAAATTGTTCCTTGTATACAGTAGCCGGTAGCCCACAATAAAACTTTGTGTTTCTTGAAAACAAAACAAAACAATAAACTATATGCAAGTGGCAGCTGCTGCCAAATTTTCTTACAAGTGGTTGAACTGAATTACAATAAAAAAAACAAAAAATAAACCGTCGTTTTATTCAAATTGCCGTGTTTGGTGGACTAACCCAAAATAATAAAAAAAGAAACATTAAATATAATATAAGCGTACCGGGAGATAAATATGTGGTCTTATGTGCCAAAAGAATAAGTTGAATGTATGAGCTTTTCGGTGCGTTTGGTAGGCTACAAATTAAGGAGGAAAGAAGGGAAAGTAAGGGAAGGAAATTTTATTCTCTACGGCCTTTATATGACAAGAAGGAATAAATCTTTTTTAATTTTTATATTATTATTATTCTTGTTTGATTGGTACTTTTTCTCTATGGCGATAATAAGTTTCCCGAATAGTAAACAATATCAAATGATATCTTGTGTTGTATTAGGAATATTTATAAAGATTGGATTGTAATCTGTTAATGATTTAGAATTTGATTGTAACCTCGGAGACCAGCCATGTTCGGCTGGAGAATAAGACAGCAAATCATCACAATTTCAACAAAAGCTCCCACTTAAATTTGTCTATTCTCTCTTAAATTTGTCACTTTTATCTCCCTTTTTTCTCTTTCTTGAACGACCATCAGTAAAAAAAAATTGCACTCTTCTATTTTGATCCCACCATAGATCTTAATCTTAATCTTATGATCATAAACCACGTCAGCTCCATATATCATGCGCTTTGGAAACACGTCTCACGGTACGCGCTGGAAAAAACTGGTGGGGCCCACTTGCGGACCTACATGGTTTAGCATGTGGAGAACTGGCGGCTCAGTGGGCATGCAGCTTAATTTTTGTGGTCTGGTCATTTAGCAAGTCGGGAGTCAAAAGTATAGTAAATTTTCAGTCTTAGGCCTACTGGCTACGTACAGTACACACAACACAATAAAATACAAACACTTAGAAAAAATCAGCGGACGAAGAGTAGTAGTTATAACTTCAAACGTCGTGTAATCGTGTTATATTTTGTGTACCAACCACTGAGCATTTCTGACAACAACACCCCCGGCATGAAGACTGAAGAGCATCAGTTCAGTACTGCAATAATATTGTGTTCAGATAAGTCCTCATTTTTTTTTCTTTTCGTTTCAATATAATAATACTTTGTCAGGCCCAGCCAACTTAACTTAGCAGGATTCCCCGCCTCCCTGCACGGCTGCAGTTCCATCCCAATCTCCTACTGTTGGAAGCCCCATTGTGTCAGCTCTAATTGCCTCTGGTAAATATCACACTACATTTTCAGCAACAATTTTTTTTAATCACAAATCTAAATTTTATTTTATTTTTTAAATAAAAGTGCTTTAGTAAAGTTGTACAGTTGCTCAGTCAACATCTACATCGATCGGTATATTAGTTTCACCAAAGTAAATTAAAATGAAACATGTCACATCTAACAAATGATATTTTAAATAAAAAATATCAGACTTGAATCAGGTGTGCACCTCTAGAATAAACTTTCCTTGCAATTGTGGATTGCAGTCATATTTAATTGACGCCTTCAATAATCAATAGTTATCAAGAAAGGCTTGGTCATAGCCAGTCTTGTCCAAGAAGGAACCGAGATAGAGAGACAGAGATAGAATGCAAATTATCAGTGACAAATGGAGAAATTTGTGGAGTTATAATGAAGTACGGGTGCTCGTCCTTGCCAGCCTCGCCTTACAAATAGGGCTTATCTTCCTGGCCCCACTGCGCAAACGCAGCACCAATCAGTTCCTCGCCCTCACTCTTTGGATCTTCTACCTGACAGCTGACTATGTTGCCACGTTAGCAATCGGTAATGTACTCAGCAAACAAAATGAAGTTACTGTACAATGTGGTGGCAGTGGAACCAACCCATGTGAACTCACTGCCTTGTGGGCCCCATTCCTCCTGCTCCACCTTGGGGGACCTGATACCATCACATCATACTCGATCGAGGATAACGAGCTCTGGTGGCGTCACCTGCTGGGACTAGTCGTCCAGGTTTCTTCAGCTGCCTTTGTATTTCTCCAATCACCACCAAACCATGAGCTGTGGATAACAACGATTTTGATGTTTATTCCGGGATTAATCAAGTTTATTGAGAGGACGCTAGCTCTGCGCTCTGGCAGCAAGGACAATCTCAAGGACAAAATCATCTCAGAGCTCGGCCCTCGAAATGACTTTAAAGGTAGGTCTATTCTTCACTATATTTATATCCACCATGATATCCCCGAAGTTCATTGTAAAAATTTACTGCTACATAAGCTCTGGTTTTTCTGGCAAAATAAATGCATTTTGTATAGAAGGCAAGAACTACTAATTGGACCCATTTTTTTCCTAAGACGATACCAGAACAGAAAATTGGACCTGATACATCTAGTCCATCCCGAAACAATATGAATAAATTTTATAAGAACCATATAATTCACCAATATAGCTTCAGAGCAAAATGTATAAGGTAAAATTAATAAGGTTCCAGTGGAAGGATCT
Organism: Rhynchospora pubera; assembly: GCA_028095005.1. Taxonomy (NCBI): domain Eukaryota; kingdom Viridiplantae; phylum Streptophyta; class Magnoliopsida; order Poales; family Cyperaceae; genus Rhynchospora; species Rhynchospora pubera. The sequence goes on along the minus strand of CM051460.1, from coordinate 343,333,117 downwards.
ACCCAAATGTAACTCGGAGCTAGGCTACTTCATCCATAACAAGGAGAGATTATTCCAACTCAGATACATATCCGTCACACATGAGGATCAAATACATTGCAAACTGACTTTTAAAAAATAGGAAAGATACAAATTAATGTTGATACTTGATAGTTGATAGGGGGATGAAATGTGTGTGTAGGCTCATTATAGGAAATTCCATTTATAATATTTCATTTATGTATACATATATGTCCATGTGTGTGTAGACTCTTGAATAATCTTAAATGTAGTAGTTCAAGCTATAAGATAAAATATGAGATACATTTGCTTGTGATATGTCTAAATAAAAGTAGGGGAATATATTGCCAGAGGATAGACTGATAGAGTAAAGAGGTATGAATCAGTCAACGGACTTTTATATTTTAGATTGAAACCAAAAAAAAATATATGATAATTTGGCTCTTGTTTAATAATAAAAGTACATGTAAGGTAGTTGTATTCACTCCCAATTAGTGTTTTTTTATCAAAAAAAAAATAATGATGATACTGATTATTGAGAGAGTAATGACTAATAAACTGCTTTTTGAACTTTAATGCAGTTGATTACGCCTTCACTTCTTCTGACATATCTGAGGATGAAAGAGAGCTCATTTTGGAAGGTTACTACTGGTTTGGCATCTTCAAGCGCCTCCTAGTAGATGTAACTTTCTCCCCAAATCAGCTAATGCAGAGCCAGAACCGTTTCTCAAAGGTCAGAACAAGGGAAGCCCATAAATTAGCAGCAATAGAGCTGTCATTCCTATATGATACCCTACATACAAAGGCAGTTCAAATCCACTGCATTATAGGTTGTGTGGTGCGCTGTTTCTCTCTCATCTCCATCATTGCAGCACTTGTCACATTTCATCATCTGGACAAGCATACTTATGCACCTGCAGATATTATCATAACCTACATCCTTTTTGGTGCAGGCCTCAGTCTGGAGGTCATTGCTGCCGTGATTCTTTTATTCTCGGATTAGATGGTTAAGTCACTACGCAGGAGTGGATATGGAAACTGTTTTTCAGGGGCTATAACCATGATTATGAAAGGAATCTTGAGGAATGGAAAACCTCGGTGGTCAAGCACCATCGGGCAGTATAATCTTGTTAGTCTATGCCTAAGAGACAATGACACCGTGATGGCACGGATCATGAGGAAGCTAAAAATAAAACGTAAATGGGACAATATGCGTGAGAACAAGTCAATTTCCTTGCCGGAGATGCTGGGGGATATGATGTTTAATGAGGCAAAAAGAAGAGCACAAAATGTTCATATATAGAATGTTTTAGTAGAGGCTAGAACCATGGTTCTGAAACTCGGAATCGGAATCGGACTCGGGTTGTTGGTTCAAGGAGTCAACTCGGACGACTCGGCAAAACTCAGATGAATCGGATCGGAAACTCGGATTTTCACATAAAACTATTTTTAATGTCTTTAAAAATCAGAAAATAATAGAAAAATATTAGGAATGATTATTTTTTCATAAATGAGTTAATAAATTAAATATTAGAAGCAAAAACATCAACTAAAATAAATAATAATATAATTATTGAAGCAGCATGACATTTCAAACTCTTTAGAAATTAGAATTTTAAATCAATTAAATTGCAATTTTATGATTAATAAAGTAGAAAATTATTTTTTTAATGAAAATTATTTCTTCAAAACACCTTAGTATATCAGTTAGTATCATTGAGAACGAAATTTTCTATTTGTTTATGTCCTTGGATCGATTTTTTAATTAAAAATCACTTTCTATTTAAAGTATCTCTTTTGTTGAATAATCTGGATCGTTGATCTGATTAAAAGTAAAAAAAATAATAATAAATGGAGATCTCCAGTTAACCCCTTCCCCTTTCTCTCCCACCTCCCGTACCTAGACCTGTCAAACGTGGTCGATGGTCACAGAATTGACCCAAACCGTTATCGTTACGTTTAATCATGCGGCACAAATTTGATTGCCGTTAACCAAATCGTTTATCTAACGATATGAAAAACTAAATTGTTAACCGTTTCGTATAACTAAACGAGTTAAACGATTTAACGTTTAGCCGTCTGTTATATATTCTGCCAACAAATAATAAAGAGACAGAAGTATAAGAAAAAAATGCCCAAATTTCATACATCATAAATTCATAATATGATCCAACAACATAGGAGTCATATATTAATTTGATACATCCAAAATTGACACAGTACTTGAATAACATGTCCAAATTCCATACATAAAGATCTAACCCAACAAAATGTGAACATATAATCAACATACATCCAAATTTGACAGAATGACACATATAATTGCCCCATATGTTAACCCAAATACACAATTGAACCTTGAATTTTATCTAGCTCAACCCAGATCTCAATCTTTCTTCTCAGTTATACCAATCTGGCCCAATTGACTGAGCAAAAAAAAAAAAAAACAAACACAAGCATCATCATTGAAGATCTGGTTGAGATCTGAGGAGCCAAAGATATGCTGGTAGAACCAACAATCCAGGCTTCAATTGTGTATTAAGGCAACTAGGCAAGCACATACTGACATAGTGACATACACACATACAACAAAAGTATCATAACTAAAGTAATAATAGTTGGCTTACTGACACTGACACATCATCTCATTCCTCAATGACAGCCCCTTCCTCAATGTTCCATAGAGAGTCACCAATTTTTTCACCAAGCTCTGCAATTAGATAGAAATGAAATAATTGAACATGCAAGTTATTTGTTTGATAAAGATATAAGAAAGAGGTAGGCATTTATGTTCAATATGTTCATACCATTTATCGATGCCCGCAACCAATCCTGAGCACAGAGTAGTGCTTCAACGGTCTCGTCAGAGAGAGAGCTCCTAACTGGACTAAGTACTCTACCACTTGTAGAGAATGCAGATTCAGAAGCCACTGTTGATATTGGAACAGCCAATATGTCTCGGGTCATCTGCGACAGTACTGGGTACTTAGCAGACTTCAACCTCCACCAAGAAAGGATGTCAAACTCCTCATCCAAACTTGTTTCATCAATTGCATCACCTATTTTGAGAGAACACAGAAAGAATAAATTAAAAATACAAACATATAAAAAAATATAAAAAAATGACAACTGACAAGTACATCACCTAAATAGTCATCTAATTCTGATTTTGGAGGTTCAGAACCCTTCTTTCCTTTCATATAATCTTTCAATCCAGCCCTTGTATCACTAATACTAGTAGATGCACCAGTACTTGTCTTTTGCCTGTTAAAAAAACTGCAAGTTAAAATAACAACTAGATTGGTTATGAGATGTAAAATAGTAGTAAAGCACCATTACCTCTTTGGCATGCTAGGTTGGTTGTCAGATGGATCATCTGCATTTGCTTCCATATATTCTTTAAACAATTCTTTCATGCACTGTCTCAAGTTGTCAATAAAATTGTCACAATTTTCAGGGCTCATTTGTTTCATGTAGTACTCAACTACATGCAGCTTGCATCTAGGATCGAGCACACAAGCGATAGCCAATAAAGAATTTCCAATTCTCCAATACTTGTCAAACTTGTCAAGCATGCTAACACTCATCTGCACAATGAATGTGTATTGACTACTTGACATTTTCCTAATGGTAAGATAAACCTCACAAAACTCAGTGAAGAAGAGGTTTAATGTTGGATATTTGGTGCCACTTAACTTCAATGTGGCATCATAAAACACCTTCAAATGAGCAACCAAACATTGTACTGCATCCCAGTTAAAATCAGCTGGACAAAAGCCAAACCTCTTATCAAGGGTAGCATACCTACAGATGGCTAGCCTGAGTTCCAAGGCCAACTGCAACATCACATAAGTGGAGTTCCATCTTGTAGGAACATCCCAAGCTGGCTTTCTGTAGGGAACTTGTACCTTAATAAGAAAACACAAAACAAAATTAAATGTTAGCATCCTTGATTTAAGATAGTTTGTACCTTAATAAGAAAACACAAAACAAAATTAAATGTTAGCAAACCTGAGAACAAGCCAGCCTGAATTTTTCCATCCTTGATTGCGAGTGACGAATGTACTTCATCGTCTCGCGTATACCACCTATCTCATCTTTCAAAACAGCAATCCCATCTTGGACAATTAAATTTAAGATGTGACAGCCACATCTCTGGTGGAAGAGCTTACCTTCAACTGGTAAGTCATCTATGATGGGTGTTGATGCAAAAAGTTCATTGATGCAAGCATCATTGGAGGAGGCATTATCAAGAACCAAACAGAAGGCCTTTTTATCTAAGTTCCACAGGACTAATTTTTCATGAAATGCTTGAGCAATGTGTTTTCCAGTATGTGGGCTTGGTAATGGGACAAATGTGATAATCCTCTTTCTCAAATGCCAACTATCATCAATGTAATGGCATGTAATTGCCATAAATCCTCTATCTCTACCTTTGTTGGTCCACAAATCACTGGTAAAACTTAATCTACAGTTAAGTTCACCCAATTGTTGATAAAGGTTAACATGTTCCTCTTCAAAATACTTAATGCAGTCTGCTTTCAGGGTGTTCCTTGATGGCATTTTGAAACAAGGTTGCAACTCACTAAAGAGCACTCTCAAGTAATAATGGTTCACACAATTGAAGGGATATTCATGGGCTATTACCAATTTTGCCAGACACTTCCTACATTTCATCTGATCAAAAACCCATGGAAGAACTTTTTGCCCCTCTATTTTAGCAAAAAATAAATAAATTAGACACAGAAATCAAGTGTAGTATCAAGTGTAATACCAATCAAGTGTAGTATCAAGCCACAAACACAGAAATCAAGTGTAGTATCAAGTGTAATACCAATCAAGTGTAGTATCAAGCCACAAACACAGAAATCAAGTGTAGTATCAAGTGTAATACCAATCAAGTGTAGTATCAAGCCACAGACACACAAATCAAGTGTAGTATCAAGTGTAATACCAATCAAGTGTAGTATCAAGTGTAGTATCAAGTGTAATACCAATCAAGTATAGTATCAAGTGTAGTATCAAGTGTAATACCAATCAAGTGTAGTATCAAGTGTAATACCAATCAAGTGTAGTATCAAGTGTAATACCAATCAAGTGTAGTATCAAGTGTAGTACCAATACAAGTGTAGTATCAAGTGTAGTACCAATCAAGTGTAGTATCAAGTGTAGTATCAAGTGTAGTACCAATCAAGTGTAGTACCTTCTGTTCTATTAGCTTCACTTGCTTGCAGCAATTTTTGTATAGAAGGACGCATATTTTTGGGGAAACCTTTGCATGATTTATTGATGTGATTCCTCATAGAGCTTGTGCCCCTCTGTTGGCCTTGCAAGTATTTGGCACCACAGTACTTGCAAATGCCCAGATAAGAGCCATCTTTTTGAACGGGTCCCTTATTAAAATGCTTCCAAATGTCAGCATAAGTTTGTCTTGTTTTTCTCTTTTTAGCATTTTCTTGTCCTTCTCCTTCCTCTGCAGCATCTGGTGCCTTCTCACCATCTTTGTTAGGATCATAATTGTCATCAGCCTGCTGCTCTATTCTTTCAATTTCCTCTCTGCTCTCAAAGTTCAATCCAATGCCCATGCTGTTAAGACAAAATAAAATATTTGTAGTATCAATTTATCAACAATTTTAGTATTAATTGTAGGCTTGTAGTATCAATTTAGTATCAGCAAAAAAAATAAAACCGAAAAAGAATCTTACTCATCTGGATCAGAATTTTCCTCCTCAGAAACTTCTGGATCAGATGGATGATTGACAGAAGCCATGATATTTAGTCTTGCTATCTGCTATTAAATAAAAAAGATTTCAAACAAAAATCACAATAGAAAATAGAACAAAATCACTAAAAGATAGTAACAATAGACGACAGAAGCCATGCTATCTAATGTTGTTATCAACTATTATATACAAAAAAATTAAAACAAAATCACAGCAGAAAAAAGAGCAAAATCACAAAAGAAAGTACAAAATAGACGTTAATAAGATATATACCTGATCCTATTTGCCTCTCTTCCTTATTCTGTTTCTATTTGCCTCTCTTTCTTATTCTGTTTCTATTTGCCTCTCTTCCTTTTTCTTTTTCCTTCCTCTTGGCCTCTCTCTATGCCTTCCTTCCTTTTTTCTTTCTTCTGTACTGTTCTTCCTCATATATAGCACAGAGTGAAAAACAATCATCATTGTTGGTGCCGACATGGTCCTCAGTCCTGACATAGATCGTCAAAAACAAGACAACAAATTAGCAACCTTTCTCAGCCTATTATACAATAATACAGCTACTCGATTTCTCAAAATTACCAAGAGATCGTCAAATCTGACTACTTTTTAGACTCGTACACGACACAATCATGGTTCATGAGTTTTACTTCTCCAGAGAGATAGAGAAATAGAAAGATACACAGAGAAACTGAGAAAGAGATCAGTCCTGACATAGATCGTCAAAAACAAGACAACAAATTAGCAACCTTTCTCAGCCTATTATACAATAATACAGCTACTCGATTTCTCAAAATTACCAACAGATCGTCAAATCTGACTACTTTTTAGACTCGTACACGACACAATCATGGTTCATGAGTTTTACTTCTCCAGAGAGATAGAGAAATAGAAAGATACACAAAGAAAGAGAGAGGTACAGTGTACTTATTTCATTTGAGAGTTGAGACTCAGATTATCAGATTGATTGAACAACCAAGACTAAGGCCGACAGAGGAGAAGTCAGATCCAGTAAGTGTCGGCGACAGACGCATGCGACATGCGAGTTGCGACTTGCGAGTTGCGAGAGAAAGAGGGAAAAGGTGGATTAGAGAGGACGGAGAAGACAGAAAATGAGCTTAGCGGCGCTCTAGGGTTTGTGGGATGGGATATATCTCGTATCCTCCGCCGATTCATCTCCCATTATTCCCTGTTATTGAAAAAATTGTATACTTGTAGAATGTTATACGATATAACGATTTAACGATAACGGAACGTTCCATTTCGTTTACCGTTACGTTTATGTGTCTGATATACCGCCTATTCCGTTTGCCGTTCCGTTTCATTAACGAAATCAATTTCGCTCTCGTTATTCGTTTCGTTAACGATAAACGGAACGGCATAACGCGTTTTTTCCTTCCGTTGCCAGGCCTACCCGTACCCATCGCAGTGACCCACCTCTCTTTCTATTTGCCGATAGAGCAGTAAAGATTGAAATCAAAGGCTCCTCATGATGGCTTTTTCGGTCTTTCACTGTGATTTCCCCGCCGTTTCCACCTCATCCACCTTGCCTCTCTTTCCTTCTCTCTCCACAGATGAGAAAAAAACCATTAATAATGACTCAAACGAAATCCGAGCCAACTCGACAAAAATCGGATCGCCGGCCGCCGAGTCCGATCTGAATCGGGCCGATTCCGAGTCAACTCGCCGAGTTTCAAAACCATGGCTAGAACATATAGGGGAATCAAAACTTTGGAGCGTCACGGCAAACTCAAGTTGCTGGAGTGGAGCATGAAAAAGGAATTCGATGAGTGCATTATCTTGTGGCATATTGCCATGGATATTTGTTATCATAAAGACCCGTCCAACCAATCAAACCAGAATGAATCTAAGCGTATTGTGAGTTGGAATGTGTCTAACTACATGATTTATCTCCTCACCCAGCAGCCTTCAATGCTGCAAATTGGATACGGAAAGACTAGATTTGAGGCCACATGTACTGTTGCCAAGAAGATACTCAAGGTTAAGGAAAAACTTGAAGAGAAGAGAGCACGTCATCTGCTTGAACAAAAAACTGAAGATTCTGGTGGCAACTCTGTCGAGGACGACAAAGAAACTGGTGTGTCAGTGTTATTTGACGGCTGTAAGCTAGCAAGAGAGCTGCAGAAACTTGACGAGAGAATAAAATGGCCGTTGATGAGTGAGACCTGGATGGAGATGCTGGGATACGCAGCAATTCATTGTGACTCATACCAGCATGCCAGGGCTCTGAGCAGGGGTGGGGAATTGCTTACTCATTTGTGGTTGCTGATGGCTCAATTGGGGGTTGTTGAAGAGCATAAGATGCAGCAATTCCAATCTGCATCAGTCTAAGTCTCCTGTTGACAGCCGCTGTAAATGTCCTCTAAAAAAAATCAGTCTAAGTCTCATAATTTGTGTTGTTTTTCTCCTACATGGATTTTAGGACTATTATTACAAACTGAATTGAGGTGAATTTCATCTCTTTCGACCAGAAAAATTTTAGCCTAGCTTGGCTTCGGCATTAATTAATTTTTGTACTCTCTGTTAGGGGTTGCTGCGTGTGCATATAGGTGGGTACTGTACGTCTGTATTAATGTGTTGAAGCTGTTTGCAGCAGCAGTGCTGGGTGCTTAATCCTTGGAGAGTAAATTCAATAAGCGCTTACCAGGTTAGCGATAGCACGCTTAAAGATCACTTTATGAAGAAGAAGATCATCAAAACTTACAGCGCCATGGTGAATTTTAATTAATAGAAACTTTTTTTTACATTTGCATATAAGTAAAAAAATTAAGAATAATTAAAATTTTGATTTGAAATTTCAACAATAATATTACATTGAAATATGATATATGACATATCACATATTTGATGGGGGATTCAGTCAAACACGTTTGAATAATCATGTATTCTCCATACTTTAAATTTTATTAGTAGAAAAAATTGTTTATAACAGAAATTCATGTTAGATAGTCAGAAATGAACCTATCATTAAGTTCGGGCGCGTACCTCTAGGGGTGAAAACGGTAGTTGTTTCGACCGTTATTTTATTTCGTTTCGTACGAAACGGAACGGTAACGGTAACGGTCAAGGATTTTAGTTTCGTTTATGAGACAGAACAGTTAACGCAAATATAAACTCAATTTCGTCTTAGAACTGAACGATTAACGAAACATACCAATTTCGTGACTATTTATTTCGTCCGTTTTGTTTTACATTTTGCGGTACTGCTATTCTTGGAATTGCAGAGAAGCGAGGCGGACAAAAACGATGGATCAATCTAAAATCTAATTCCACCGCTTACCCTCTCATATCTCTCTCTTCCCCTTCTAAAATCTTCGCTGATCATCCCTCCCCTTCTAAAATCTAATTGCTTCCATGGAAGCTGGTAGATGGCCATGGAAGCAATTGCACAATCACGCACCTCTTTCCTCTTTCTCTCTCGAGCTAGACTCTGACGGTGACCTTTGGCGGCTGAAGATGGTCAACAGCAACAGAAGGTATGAGCTTGGTGCCAGTACTGCAGCAGCAACTCAGATTGGTACGAGTTTGGTACCAGTTGAAGGTAAACTTTTCTTTGTTGATCCGTTTCAATTTTTTAGATCTGATCTCGTGTATTAAAAGACTTGTGCAATCAAAAAGATGTGGTTTTCTTTGTTGATCCGTTTCAATTTTTCTATTTCTGTTTGAGATCTTGATTTCATAGTTCTCATTTCCAACAAAATTACGAGAAAAAATGTGTTCTGAATTGGACACGTCTCTTGCCTTTGAGCAATTTTGTTTTAATTTTGATTTTGCCTTGAGATATTTATTTTAATTTTGGTTTTGTGTTTTGAATTTTAGTTAGAATAGATGAGGCATATTTTAACAAAGGCTGGTGAACCAGAGAGCTGATCAGTGCTGCCCGCTATTGTCATTTTGTCACTCATTTTTGCTGAAATTAGGCACAACAAATATTGGCACAGCAAATTTTTAGGGTCTTTTGTGGCAATTCATTATTCAACATCTGTAATGTTTTGTTATGGGTATTTTGTTATGTAATTTGCAAATTTCTATGTGGGTATTTGTATTTTGTTATGTAATTTGCAAATCAAATATGCAAGGATTAATATTTTGGCTTTACCGTATATTATTATTGGTTGTATTGAGGTTTTTTCCCAGACTGTTTATTATGCATTTGATGTGCTATAAAAAATGAAAAAACGGTTAAATAAATAAAACGGTTTAATCGTTTCAAGTAAACGAAACGTTCAACACAACAATTATGTCTTGCGTTCATAAAACGAAACACAACGTGCAACTAAAAAAATTTGTGTATCATAAAACGTAACGATCAATGCAACAGCTTATTTCCGTGATCGTTTAAGATGTTATGCACCTAGGGCTGCAAAACGGTCGAAACGGTGACGAAATTAGAGTATTTCGTTTGACCGTTCCGTTTCGTTGAAGAAATAGAATTTTAGTTTCGTCCGGACGAAACGATCGAAATGGATGAAATTTTCGTGATTTACACATGGACGAAACCGTTTCATTATTTCATTAACCGTTTCGTCCAAACAAACGAAACTGTTTTGTTATTTTGTTAACCGTTCCGTCCAAACAAACGAAACCGTTTTGTTATTTCATTAACCGTTTCGTCCGGACGAAACGAAATGAAAAACGGTTAAAACGGTTTCAGCCCTATATACACCCCTCCGGTACCTCAATCTGAATTTCATTCTTCAATATTGCAGTCTGATAGTGAAAATCTTAAGCCCAAATACTCTGAAATAGGCCGTTATTGCCCCAGCTTGGTTTTGCTGGATTGCTGTTAGGTGCGTGGCCTCAAATAATCATTGCCACGCAAAAGCCGCATATTTCCTGCATGAATCGCAATATAGCATTCCCCGAAATTTTAAAAAATAATACTAAAATAATATAATCCATTAAAATTAATATCAATATAATAAGTTTAATATAAATAGTATCACGAGATCGGAATCCTGGATTTCGAACGTTAGATCGGAATCCTGGATTCCGATCTAAGCTTTGATCGGATTTCCGATCTAAGCTTTGATCGGATTCTGGGAATCCGATCAAAGCTTTGATCGGAATCCAGGACTCCGAGCAGTGCTGAAACAGGAATTTTTGTCGTTTTTAATGATTTTATTGTACTCCTATTATAAACATTAATTAAATATATAAAATTTTAATATTAAATTAATATATTATAAAATATTAGTAAGTGTGGCCGCGGTATAACATAGCAAGTGTGGCCGCACCCCAGTTATATCTCACTGACTCCGATGCATGAACATCCTGCAAATAAGAAAAAATAATTTTCGTTAGTTGCTCCACATTTTAAACTAAGTTATCCAAATTAGTACTAATGTAAGAGATGTTTTTAATATTTACAATTACTAACCCGAAGTAACTCCAGATAAAAACAAGGAACGTAATCTCCTGTGGTATCTGGAAACATCTCGCAACCAATCAACTCCAACACCAGGGCCCGCGTGTATCTATCGATCATATCTGCGTCCTCTGACCCAGGTCCCTGTGCCCACATATCACGTAGTTTTCCAAACTGTACTGCGTGAAGTTTCCTGCATTACATAAACATTACACACACACATATATATATATATATATATATATATATATATATATATATATATATATATATATATATATATATATATATATATTGCAGCATATCTCAAAATTTTAATTAAATTTTAAAACGTTTGTTACCTCCCAGCACGTCGATCAGTCGCCCTCTCTCTGAAGCAATCTAGAACATCCTCCATAGGAGTGTCCCGCGGCAATGCAAAGTCGGCTAGCTTCTGCACATCGTCGTAATCAGTACGACCGGTCACCGGTCGTCCAGTCGTAGGCAAGCTAAAAATGAAGGCGACATCCTGCAAATTTTATTTATATTTTTTTATTAAACAACAAAAAAAAATAAATAAATATATAGGTACCAACAGAACTTGGAAAAAATAATACCTCAAGAGTAACGGTCATCTCGCCTACGCGGGAAAAGTGGAACGTGTGGGTCTCGGGCCTCCAGAACATGGCTAGACCCTGTATAATGGAACGATCCAATGGCATGTGACCTAACTCAAAGAAATGAATAAGGCCCAATGTCACAAGACGCTGGTCCACCTCCTCGGTTCGTATCATTTTTGCCTTATGCATTTCGGGCGTCCACGCCTAAATAAGTTAAAAAAACATATTATTTACTATATATACTATTAACTATATACAAAAATTAACTTTATAAATAAAAAAATTTATTATTTCCTTAAACCCTATACCCTAAATAATTTAAAAAATAAATTATTTCGTATATATACTATTAAAAATATATATATAAAAGAATTAACTATATAAATAAAAAAAAACTTACTCGTACGCCTCGAAGCTCAGACTGACTGAGATGCAGAAGCTGATCAGCAGGAGGAGGAACGGGGGGGGGGCAGCAGGGGGGGCAGATGAAGAAGCGCCAGGATTTCCTCCGGATGTAGATGCGCCAGGATCTCCTCCTGATGTAGATGCGCCAGGATCTCCTCGACGCCTCGTGGATCGACGTGGTTCCTCTGGTCTTCTTCTTCGCGGTGGCATTTCGACTGTTACTGCAATTAAAATTTAACAAAGTATAAAATCTACCAAAATTTCGGCAGCATCTCCCCTGTACCGGGAGAGTTTTCCAAAAAATCTGAACCCAATTACAACCTAATTTCAACCCAATTTGAACCCAACCCAACCCAATTTCAATCCAATTTGAACCCAACCCAACCCAATTTGAATAAATCATTCAAATTTTACAAACATTGCATTTCACAAACCATTTCACAAGTATCAATGAATCAATAATTCAAACATTGCATTTCACAAGCATTCACAATTTTACAATCATTGTATTTCACAATTTTACAATCAATCAATCAATCAACAAGCAATTCACAAACATTTATATTCAAACAATAATAAAATAAACATATAAAAAAGCTAACCTGGAGTAGAAAGGAATTGACTCTCTTCTAAACAATTTTTTTCCTACATTTTTAATTAATACCATCAATTATTATCATTTTTCTAATTTTTTCCATATTTAATTATCAAAATCTTAATTATTAAAAGCAAAAAAAATTAAAAAAAATAAATAAATTACACATAAATTTTCATATGATTTTTTCTTATTTTTCCGTATTTTTAAAATAATTTTATAATTTATTATCTATTTTTCTAATTAATTAAGTAGTGAATAAACAAATAAAAAGACAAAAAAAATCCAATATAATTAATAAATTACATATAAATTTACATTTTATTTTTCCTGATTTTTTCAGATTTTTTAAATATTTTTCCAATATTTTTTCTATTTTTAATTTAATTAACTAAATTAAAAACTAATAAACTAAATAAATAAATTAATTAATTAAAAAAAATAAAATAAAAAAGCTTACTGTTCTCGCAGTGAAGGCAGCGTCCAAGAGCAAGGCGTGCTCTGGTTAGATCGGAAGCCCATATATATAATGTAAAGGTTAGATCGGAATCCAGGATTCCGATCTCGTGATACTATTTATATTAAACTTATTATATTGATATTAATTTTAATGGATTATATTATTTTAATATTATTTCTTAAAATTTCGGTCGCATTCCCTTCTAGAAATGAAAATTGATTACTATGGCTCCGTTTGGATGGCTTCTTTCCGAATAAAGAATAAGGAATAACTACTTTTTACCAATAAATTTATTTCTAACCATCCAAACTCTTCACAAAAGTTACACACTTTCCAATAAATTTACCCCTTCCCAATAAATTTTTTCCCTTCTTCCTTCTTCCTACTTTATTCTCAACGCATCCAAACGGTCGCTCGAACAAAATGAACATATAAAATAAATAAATTGAACATATAAATAATCAAAGTGAACACATACAAATAAATTGTCCGTATTTGGAAATATAGTGGAGTTATTAAGTTTACTGTGCATTATGATGCAAGGACTTTCTATGTATTATGATATTTTTTTATTAATATATTTACAAATTGTAAATTTCATTTTATTCTATCCGGTCTTATTGAAATCTTGTATCAGACCAAATTTTACATTTTTTATTAAATTCTTTTACTTTTTTCTGATTTTTTTTTAAAAACAGGCTACTTTTGGAATATCCTTGATTTGTTTCTAAAAATGATCAATTTAAAAATATATATATATATATATATATAAGAAAAAAATCTCAAAAAATGTAAAATTTAATTTGCTATATTATTTCAATATGTAGATAAAAGTAGTTGAATTAGATTAACAATGTGTAAAATTACCAACAAAAAGAACATCCTATACATCATGATACATAATAAACTATTTTCAATATAGGGGGTGTGATAATTTCAAACAATATGGCAAAAATGATCGATGACAGTCTCTCAGGTTCTTTGAAGGATTGTGAACAAAAATATAAAAAATTATAGAAGTAAGAAGTGTTGGGCTGATATCACCTGTAGCCTTCAGTTATTTCCTTTCTCGTCTTAATAAGATACGTGAGAAATACTTAAACAGAAAACTGGGTACCACGACCTCTCTCTCACCCGCCTTATAAATCCTCTGGTCTCCCTTCTTCCATCCTGCAAAATCATATTATTATAATACTGCAAAATCATATTTTATACTTAACAAAAGAGAGGACATGGAGGCCAGACTAAGAATTGTTGCCATGGCAATGGTAGCCATCATGCTAGCATCCTCCTTGGTAGATGCGGCCCCGACTGCTCATGCACCGACTCCGGCACATCCCCCATCTCATGGACCCACTCCTGCCCCGGGACCCACAAATGGAGCAACCTCCATCTCTCCAGCTCTCGTTCTCGCTTCCTCAATGTAATACATCACAAGCATTGTACAACTTATAGAAAAAAAGAAAACACAAATTTTTACAAGACCAAATAAAGAATACCATCAATCAAAACACCTACGAACTAACTCAAAAAAAATAAAAAACTTAAATCAATATTGCAATCATCATAGATTAATCTTACATCGCGCGGAGCGCGATGCATTCACTAGTTTAATTTAAAAATAAGTTGGGTGGCTTAGACCTCCAATTTATCTTAAAAAAAACAGTATTAATAAATGAATTAAAATTAAAAAAAAAACCTTAATAAGATAGAGAACTGGAGCCCACGTTCTCTACCGACCTTACGCTACAGGCACTCTTATTATAAGACATTCCTCCTCCCTCTTTCCAAAGCCTCAGTCTCGGAATCTCTTTTCAACATTCAATTTCAAAGAGATAAAGAGAGGCCACATCATCTTCCTCGACAAAACAAGAACGATGGAGGCCAAGTTGAGCTGCATTGCCATGGTCATGATCGCCGTCATGGTCGCATCTACCCTTGTAGCTCCATCCATGGCTGCTAAAAATGCGCCAACTCCTGCACCGTCCCCGGCTCCTACTGGTGCTGCCACCTCCATCTCTCCTGCTTTCGCCCTCGTGTCCTTGGTCGCAGCTATCTTCGCTTACTACTTCTAAGTTAAATCTGCATGTCAGGGATCGAGTTATTGATGTTTTTATTGCAATTTTACATATTCATTTGATATTTTTGTGAGTACTGTACGTGTTTTGCATGATTTTGTTCTTATGGTGATTTATACAGATATGTAAATGTGTATGTGGAGACGATCTGATGTTATGTATTTTGTGGTTACAGTGTAATTAATTATTCTTTGATTCGGCGCTATAACAATAAAGACCACTTGAGTCAATGTAATATGAGACATCAATGTATGTTGAAAACTTTACGGTCGCTTGCTGATAGTTTGTTTTATTTTTTATTCTCATTTGTTAAATTCGTGTTAATATTTTTGAGGGGATTTCTGTGACACACTCTATATAGCTCCTATCATAAAAAGAGAAAATAAACAAGAGCCCAGAAGAATTATATAAAATGGAGAATATTCACAATCGATTTAATTGATGTGATAATGGAAAATCATGTTATGATTGTAATTGAATCAGTAAATCATTAAAACAACGGGGCAATTGGATAAATGCCACCTCAAAACTGCTAAATTAGAAGAATGTCATCCTAAACTTGACTCTTAGAAAAATACCACCCCAAATCAATTATATTTAGAAATTTGCTACGATTATACAATTGTTATACATTCTGAAAATTTTATACTATAATTTGATGTATATTTTGATATTTCCAAAAATACCCTTCTTCCTCAAGTGCCGTTCTCTCCTCTGTCCATCCCTCCATCTCTCTCTTTTTTTCTCCCTCCACGTTACCTTTTTGGCTTCTTCCCTCCTGCAAATACAAAGACACCTCCCAAGCAAGATAAAGCAGCCACCTCTTCTCGACGGCGCTCCACCTCTCCTTCCCATCCCGACAATCCTCACCACCACTTCTTGGCCGCCACCATCACCACCACCCCTCCTCCTCCTCCGTTTCCACTCTGGAACTTGAAGACCACCTTGCTACCATCGACCATATCCTATCCCTCCTCCTCGACAACCAGCACCTCGCCGCCGTCCACATCGCCCTTCGCCAGAACCTCCTTCAACCCACCACCATCTCCGTCTCACCGCCGCCGGGAGGCACTCGAGAGGTACAAGCACTCAGAGGCCGCTGCATGCCAAATCGAGGCCGTGCGATCAGTGACGGAACCAGGGGGTGAAGGGCGTGTGCCATGCACACTCCAAAGTAGCAAAATTTATTGGAGAGATTATTGTTGGGCCTACGTCAAAGGTCCAAAGCTGAAGTTAATGAGCCCATTTGGCCTAGTTAGTTGTCTAAGTAGAGGCTTCATCTCTCTTAATGTAAACACTTAGAAACTAATTTTCATCCTCTTATGCAAATTCATCTCTCAATTTTTGTCAGAGACGGAAAGAAATATCTAATTTTTAAATTGTTCCTCCTAATTTCTAAATCCATCTCCCAATTCGACAATTCACATTCTCTGTTACGCAAATTCATCTCTCTTACTCTCTCTCTCTCTCGGCTCGAGAGTAAGGAGACAGGAGGCTGCAGGCGACACCGCGACAGACTCCACGGTCGCGACAGACAGTGCTATTTTTTACTTCACGTTGGCTGATCGGCGCACCCTATGTCGGAATCCTCATTCGCCCTGCGTGCGATACTGCGATTAGAGTTTGCGAAGGTCAGAATTTGATATAGCGAAGTCTAAAGGTCTTGGCTTATACTACTATTCTTTCATTGCTCCTGTTGCTCACGCTCAAGAATTACATTGATTTATGTTATAGCATTTCATAGTCTTTTCAATCCTTTGCATTTGATTCATTTTATAATAATAAAAAATAAATTCCTTAGTGCGCCACTCAAAGATCATTCTCTATATACACTTGAAAGCCGTCAAATGGTATTTTCACTACATATGGAGATTGACGTCTACTTCGATTGAGCCTGCTTTAGAATATACGGGACTTGAGAAAGAAGGGTATAATAGAAAATATCAAAATACATATCAAATCATAGTATTTTTATTTTTAAAATGTATAACAAATGTATAACTGTGATAAATTTCTAAATATGATTGATTTGGGGTGGCATTTTTTTAAGAGTAAAGTTTAGAATGATATTTTTCTAATTTAGAAATTTTGGGATGGCATATATCCAATTTTCCCTAAAACGTTAATTGAACAGCTAGCCTAATATCATAGGACACGTTCAACTCAGAATCACTTAATCAAGAGTATCAGACCAACCTTTTCTTCCATAGACATTATTTTTTTCTCTTATAAAATTGTTAATACATAGGAACACTCATGCATGAACAAAAAAAAAAAAAATGGGTGTTCATTCCTGACACGTGATACATTTGTCAGAAATCATTTTTCTTATCTTCAAACTTAATATGAAAATTTATGGACATACAAACGGTTCATTAGTTATTTTATTGAGCCAGTAGCACACAATTAGTTACCGTGAAATGGCAATTGTAATATATATATGTGGTAAATCCTTGATATAAACAGTTAACAATCATAAGAGAAAAAAAATACAGCTAGCATGACTGCATATATATTACTGGCACATTATTGTCATCACTTCTATATAAACCTATATCATAATTTTTCGGTACCATAAAAGATAACTTGAACACACTACATCTTACATCTCGTATAGGGGGGGGGGGGGGGGGGGGGGGGCGGGTGATTTGGGTTGATGAGATATTATGTTAGGTTTTGCTCCAGAATTAGAAGGAAGAAGGAAAGGGAAAGAAAGCAAGGACAATGTCAATAAACCTCAAATTTGAGGGTGAATTAAGTTTTCTCTCTTTTCATTGTTTTTACACATAGTGTCTCCTAGTTCTCTCCCATTCACCTCCATTACTCCTGAAATTTTATTGATTGGGAGCAGGTTAATCTCACTGGGCAGGGTTTGGTCAGTTTACTCTCTCCTCGTTCACCTCCTGTACTCCTTTCTGGAGCAAGGCCTTAGGGATCATACAAGATTTATAATCTGAATATATCCAGCTGCCTGGTGACCACGCCCCAACCCCCCCCCCCCCCCGAATCGTATCCTCTACCCACCTTGTCACACCCCGAGACGGGGGTGACAACTGGTCACGTATAAACGCAAGGCGTACAAACATCACATACACTATCAATAATAAAAATAACATTTGTCACAAATTTATTTATAATTAATTAATGTTTTACAAAGAGAAAACATGCCCAACATGGTGAATTTATGATGGAATACCACCATGTCAAGTCAAAGTTAAAATTCAAATAACAAAAATGAATAGACAGATCGTGACAAATTAATGACCCGCTTCTATCATCTTGTCTCACTCAGTTTGCGGATGCGCTTCGCCATGTTTCTCGATACCTGAATCTAAAATAAATAACAATATGGATGAGAGCCCTGACAACTCTCAGTGCGGTACTACAAATGTATAAATATATACGACTATTTAGAATAAAACAATTACGATAAAAAATACGTTTTATTAAATTGAAGGGCTTAAGAATGTATAACATTTAATAACTCATCAACTATAATTATCATTTCATTTTTTATAACTTTTGTTGTCCTGCACAATGAGCGGCATGGCCAGGCACCCATGTTTCATCTCCATCCTGTCATGAGCAGGCCCCATGTGGAGGGTAACAAGCAAGTACATGTCAAGTTCCTGGATGGGTTTCTCAAGATACCTGGGACTTAGTTCTCTTATCATTCATGTGTATTTCAATGTATGTATAATGATGCCATAAATCGAGGTCAATTAATGAAAACGAACTGAAACCTATAATCATAATAAGAGATCGCAATGGAAATAAATTTGTATCTATGCAAATTTAAAGAAACCCGAAGATGCTATATAAAATAATAATAATAATAATAATAATAATAATAATAATAATAATAATAATAATAGTAATAATAAAAAAAGAATAATTCCATATATATAATAGGGAACATATGTATTTTATAAAGTGGCGAATGTAGTCTAAAAATAATAAATTAATATTTTAAATCAGGTTTAAAACATGCAATACAACCCTATCAGACTTGAAAGTTGTATAAACGTATTAAATCTAGGGGGACATAATTAAGTTAATTTTAAGCATACTTAGAATTAGATAGAAGCTTTACGCAAATATTAGCAATTGTATATTAAAATAAGGTACACGTTTTACTTTAAGGTACATGATAAAGAATACAGTAGGTAAACATTTCAAGTCCAAGCGTATAAATCTTCTATTATAGTTTTGTAAACTAAAGTTGATATGTCGGGATAATATATCATTCTAAAAAAAAAAAGGCATTTCTTAAAACCAAAGTGTGTATTCTGTACTTTATAAACTTTTCACCAAATTCGAAAACCCAAGTATAAATATACTTACGTTTATAAAATATATTAAGAGATGAGTGCTAAAACCAAACATTTAGTTTAGGGAAAAATGCAGTTTGTCTATTCCTTAACCATGCTCCATGTATGTATACGTATCAGTATGCCTTTAGGAATATGAACTGTTGTCTAAATGAAAGTACTCTCGGGTCAAAGCGTTGGTGACTAGAAATTAATATGAAAATCTTATGAGAAAACTTAATGGGCCATACAAGGGGATCCAAAATAAATATAATACTAATTGATGTATATACATGCTTATACTTACGTAACTAAAAGTTTAAGGGGAAATATTAGTACCAAATACTTAACTAATATCTTCATGTGTATTTGAGTCAAAAGCCACCTATATATGCTTATATCATACTCACGTAAATATTTTAAAACAGAATAGTAGTTTCAGTAACATATGCGTAAGCAAACTTATCAAATCCAAAATATATATAATTGTCAGGTTAAATATCGCACCTTAAAACCGGAGAAAAGCAAGGAAATCTAAATAAAAGGTCGGTGGTTTGAAGCTACGCGTGCCTATTCCTCGTCACTCGCTGATTCCGTCTCTCGCCGATTGTCTCCACGTGCACCCAGAAGGCCGGGCGAAAAGATAGTGGCGTTTAGGTGGTATGTTGTACAATGGTAGAGAAAAACCCTTCTTGTACTGTTCCCAGTAAATCTTATTCATATCTTTTGAGAAATATCAGGTATCTTTCTTGTGCGTGAAAGGCAATTTCAAAAGCAAATTTCGTATTATGTGGGAAAATAGATTTGTGTATGATAGGAAACCAATTATCACAGCTGGAAATTTGGATGTGCCGTATCAATGAAATTTAGAAAATAACCTTTTTGTGGGGATATCGACTTGGAGAGGGGCAACATAAGAGGCCAGCGTCTTAGTGCTAACGGGCCAGATTCTGAAAGTGAAGGTATTAATGGGTGCGTTTGGATCGTTGGAAGAAAGAAGAAGAAGAAGGAAGAAGAAGAAAAAAAATTATAAACAATCCAAACTCTTCACAAAGTTACACACTTTCCAATACTTCTTCCCACTTCTTCCCTTCTTCCCACACCTATCCAACAAAAGAAGAGTTTATTATTTGGCTTTTTTATTCGATAATCCCTAATTTTTTTGAAACACTTCTATAGTTTTTAAATAAATTGATTCTTATTACTCTTGATTTAGTCAATTATGTATTCCCACATTTAAAAACATTATGACTCCGTTTGGATGAGGTGTGGGAATAAGGGAATAAGAGAATAAATTTATTATAAACAATTCAAGTTCTTTACAAAGTTACACACTTCCCAATACTTCTTTCCGCTTCTTCCCTTATTCCTCTTATTCCCACACCATCCAAACGGAGCCAATATGGGCTCGTAAGAATGGTCAACCAGTTGGATCCGAGTCGATTTAACGTTCACTAGCGCAGAAAATCCTAACAATTTTTTTTATTTGTTTATTTATTATTATTATTTTTTCTAAAATTCCATAATGTTACATTCTTACCCCCCTAAAAAGAATTTCGTCCTCGAAATTCAAATCATGTAACGTTCCACCTAAAATAATCTTGTTCAGTTCTCAGAACCGAAGTCGTACCTGTTAAGAGTTCGGCTGAGGTATCAGCCTCCTCCATCTCCGCTATTCCTTGATACTCCTTGATCGGTTCCTCCCCCGTCTCACGGCTGCAATGGCAATGGTGGACTCCAATTCTTCTGTTGTTTCTTGCTCCCCCAAGTCCGCGGTTGTTTTCTTGATTTGCATTACTCCCTCCAGTAGTTATGGTAGGCCCAACTACAACTGATTCATTGGTCTTTTTGCAATCTCGAGCAAGATGTCCAATCCCGTTGCAGTTAAAATACTTTCCTGAAAGGATGCGACATTGAGACTCGGAGTGCGGTAATTGACAACGCCTACACCATCCTTCTCGATATTCGCCAGTCACGGGCTTCGGTATTGGGACCCTTGGTGCTTCAATTCTTGGCTTTACATTACGAGAGCCGTCTTCTTGGTTGATGCAAGGTTCGTAAGACTCGACCATTGCTGCCTGGGACATCACATCAGGGAGAAGGTCGAGACCTGGCTTATCTATGAGTTGGGTCAAACAGGGGTTCAATCCGCGCAGGTATTGTTGTCTCAGACGGAACTGGTCATTGGCAATGTCAGGGGCGTAACGCATCAGGTCTTCAAACTTAGAGTTAAACTCTGCGACGGTGCCTCCACCTTGTTTGAGGTTCAAAAAGATTTGGCGATGTTTCTTCCTCGACAGTGTGTCCAAATATCATCCTTTGAACTGCCTCTTGAACCATTTCCAAGGAATGAGTTCTGGATTACCGTTGTAACGTCTCTTAGCCTCTTGCCACCAGAAACGAGCATGGCCTACCAAGAATTGAGCTGCTAGTTCAACTTGGTTCACTTCTGGTGCACGAACCAAGCGAAACTTGTCTTGGATTTCGGCCAGCCAGTCCTCAGCTGCTAAGAATCCTTTAGCCCCATCGAAGTTGGATGGACGAAGGGAGGAGAAAGAGCGGTAGAGCTCATAAAAATCGTCCCCTTCACGAGGTCTAACTTCAGTTGCTGCTCGAACAACACGTTCCAGACCTTGCAAAACTGCCTCTAAGGTTGCTGCATTTTGGTCGTTATGCCTAGGGGGAAGGAGCATTGGTGCCATGTCCACGTACCATCTAGAGGGAACACAACAACAACAGAGCCTTAAAAGCAACGTAAAACTATATATTTAAAATTAAAAGTACTTTATTCCAAATAAAATATATAATGTATTTATTTGATAAAATAATTAAGTTACAAGATAAGGAGCTTATTATTATTATTTTACTATCTCATGTAACACTAGCTAGAAGTTCAAACTCAAATAAACGAACTAAACTAACATACACCATTTTCTTTAGCTCAAAGAAAGGAGATTCTAATAAGAGAACTTTCTATCCACTTCTTCATTATCTCCACCAAAGAAGGTTTCCACAGGTTCTACCTCTGAATTGACTTCCTCTGTAGGTAAGACTAACCGAGCTTTAACTCAGTGTTGCTAAGGCACGAAGGTGGGGAACGAGGAGGACGATGTTTGGGGTAAGAAATTTCAGCTGCATCATTTTTCGAGTGGCGTCCATGTTCATAAGAGTCTTCAAGAATCGTTAGGAAAGACATTATTTCTCCATCCCTTTGGCATAACTTGACGCACATTGGGTGTTCACCCGGTGGCCAAAACTTCACAGCCTTCTCCACTTGATCTAACAGGGCGTGATTGTGGTATAGCCAGTCCCTTCCAAAGATTAGGTCATAAGATGCCGTGTTATAAATGATCGGGTCCACCGGCCACTTGTAGTTTTCCACCTTCACCTCCAAGTTGTAATAGGTTTTTGCCAAAATCTTGTGGTCTCTCCCGAAAATTTTAATTGTACGATGAGTCCTGGAATGTTTCACACTAAAACCACTCGCTGAGCGAACTCTGAGGAGATTAGGGACACACTGTGATGATTGCTAACCACAGTAAAGGCTGTAACACCTGATATGTTGCAATGTCCTTTAAAACGTTCCATCTATCTAGGAAGAAAAACATCAAACTATAATTAATTAATAATATTGGACAACTATCTTCCTTAATTCTGGGGATGAGACACTAATATGTTTTCATAGCAGTTAAAGTAACGACTTATCGAAAGGAAACCATCATTGAGTGTTATTCGAAAATCTACGCGGGAAAGATAGTAAAGAAGGACTCTCTCTGAAGAACGGGTCAGAAATTGATATTGTATGTGCCTGTCTCTGATACCAACTAAAGTTGTCACACCCCGAGACGGGGGTGACAACTCGTCGCGTATAAACACAAGGCGTACAAACATCACATACACTATCAATAATAAAAATAACATTTGCCACAAATTTATTTATAATTAATTAATATTTTACAAAAAGAAAACATGCCCAACATGGTGAATTTATGATGGAATACCACCATGTCAAGTCAAAGTTCAAATTCAAATAACAAAAATGAATAGACAGATTGTGGCAAATTAATGACCCGCTTCTATCATCTTGTCTCACTGAGTTTGCGGATGCGCTTCGCCATGTTTCTCGATACCTGAATCTAAAATAAATAACAATACGGATGAGAGCCCTGACAACTCTCAGTGCGGTACTACAAATGTATAAATATATACGACTATTTAGAATAAAACAATTACGATGAAAAATACGTTTTATTAAATTGAAGGGCTTAAGAATGTATAACTTTTATTAACTCATCAACTATAATTATCATTTCACTTTTGATAACTTTTGTTGTCCTGCACAATGAGCGGCATGGCCAGCATCCCTGTTTCATCTCCATCCTGTCATGAGCAGGTCGCATGTGGAGGGTAACAAGCAAGTACATGTCAAGTTCCTGGATGGATTTCTCAAGGTACCTGGGACTTAGTTCTCTTATCATTCATGTGTATTTCAATGTATGTATAATGATGCCATAAATCGAGGTCAATTAATAAAAACGAACTGAAACCTATAATCATAATAAGAGATTGCAATGGAAATAAATTTGTATCTATGCAAATTTAAAGAAACCCGAAGATGCTATATAATAATAATAATAATAATAATAACAATAATAATAATAATAATAATAATAATAATAATAGTAATAATAATAAAAAGAATAATTCCATATATGTAACGGGGAACATATGTATTTTATAAAGTGGCGAATCTAGTCTAGAAATAATAAATTAATATTTTAAATCAGGTTTAAAACATGCAATACAACCCTATCAGACTTGAAAGTTGTGTAAACGTATTAAATCTAAGGGGACATAATTAAGTTTTAAGCAAACTTAGAATTAGATAGAAGCTTTACGCAAATATTAGCAATTATATAATATTAAAATAAGGTACACGTTTAACTTTAAGGTACATGATAAAGAATACAGTAGGTAAACATTTCAAGTCCAAGCGTATAAACCTTCTGTTATAGTTTTGTAAACTACGTGTGCCTACTCCTCGTCACTCGCCGATTCCGTCTCTCGCCGATTGTCTCCACTGGCACCCAGAAGGCCGGGTGAAAAGATAGTGGTGTTTAGGTGGTATGTTGTACAATGGTAGGAAAAAGCCCTTCTTGTACTGTTTCCAGTAAATCTTATTCATATCCTTTGAGAAATATCAGGTATCTTTCTTGTGCGTGAAAGGCAATTTCAAAAGCAGATTTCGTATTACGTGGGAAAATAGGTTTGTGTATGAAAGGAAACCAATTACCACAGCTTAGAATTTGGATGTGCCGTATCAATGAAATTTAGGAAATAATCTTTTTGGGCCGTTTGGATCGCTTAGGAATTTGGGGGTCGTTTGGATGCGTCCCAAATTCCGGGAATAAGCAATTTCGGGCATAAATTTTAATATAAACAATCCAAACTCTTCACAAAGTTACACACTTTCCAATAAATTTATGCCTAGGAATAGCAAATTCCCCCAATTCCCCCAATTCCTAAGCGATCCAAACGCCCCCTTGGGGAATTTGGGGAATTTGGGAAAGTTACAATTTATAGGAATAAATTTATTGGGAAGTGTGTAATTTTGTGAAGAGTTTGGATTGTTTATAATAAATTTATAGTAGGAAGATGAAATTTCCCAAATTCCTTGGGGAATCCAAACAGCCCCTTTGTGGGGATATCGACTTGTAGAGGGGCAACATAAGAGGCCAGCGTCTTAGTGCTAACGGGCCAGATTCTGAAAGTGAAGGTATTAATATGGGCTCGTAAGAATGGTCAACCAGTTGGATCCGAGTCGATTTAACGTTCACCGGCGTAGAAAATCCTAACGATTTTCTTTCAGGACTGATAACCATCATCCAACAAAAAAACATCCGCGTCATCCATACCCCCATCTTCCCTCGCGATACGTTCTCTCTGTCTCCCCTCGCGCTCCCTCTTTCTCCCGCGCGACCTTCCCTCTTTTTCTCGAGCGACCTTCCCTCTTTCTCTCGCACTCTCCCTTCCCTCCATCGCGCTCTCCATTTCCTCTATTTCATGTCTGACGCTTCCTTTTCTATGCTTTGCCTCTTCCTCTCCTCCCTCTTCTCTCTTTCATCTCCCTCACACTTTATTCTGCCTTCTTAAACTGAAAAGATATAACAACTAACTGAACATAAACAGCAAATAAACTGAACATATGGAACAAACAATGTTGATTCAAACAAAAAAAAGTAAAAGTGAGCAAATAAATTGAATAGAAACGACAAATAAATTGAACAGTTATACAAATAAATTGAACAGTTATACAAATAAACTGAACATATATGACAAATAATGCGGACTCATAAAAGAAAAGATAAATGTGAGCAAATAAACTGAACAGAAATGACAAATAAATTGAACAGTTATAACACATAAACTGAACAGATGTAACAAATAATATGGATTCATACGAAATATAAAAGTGAGCAAATAAACTAAACAGAAATGACAAATAAATTGAACAGTTATAACAAATAAAATGAACAGATGTAACAAACATGTTAACTCGTATACAAAAATAAATAGTGTACATAAATTAAATAGATATAACAAATAAACTGAACAGAAATGACAAATAAATTGAACAGTTATAACACATAAACTGAACAGATGTAACAAATAATGTGGATTCATACGAAAAATAAAAATGAGCAAATAAACTGAACAGAAATGACAAATAAATTGAACAGCTATAACAAATAAAATGAACAGATGTAACAAACAATGTGGACTCATACAAAAAGTAAAAGTGAGCAAATAAACTGAACAGAAATGACAATTATATTGAACAGTTATATCAAAAAATTGAACAGATGTAACGTGAGATAAAATGGAGAGAGAAAAAATAAAAGAAAGAAGGGCCAGTGAGAAACCAAAAAAATCAATAGAGAAAAAAGTAGAGGGAGCAGAAAGGAAAGGAAAAGGAAAGGGGGCGAAAGGAAAGAAAAATGAAGAAAGAAGGAGCAAAGAGAGAGAGAGGAACTCAAGAAGAAAACAAGAGAAGAGAGAGGAGGCCGTACTTGGGAGCGGAGGGAGGTGCGCGTGCTAGGATCGCATGGAAGCGGGGTGAGAGAAGGTAACGCGGGGTGAGAGAAGGGAGGGGAGGGGAGGGGACGAAGAGGCACGGAAAAATTGAGCGATTGAGCGGAGCGGAAAATTAAAGACGCGCTCCTCTCCTCTGTGGATGACACGGATGACATCCAATTGGATGGTAAGTAGTAATTACCATTTTCTTTTTTTGTTTATTTATTATTATTATTCTTTTTTTCTAAAATCCCATAATGTTACGCACCTTTAAAAGATCGGTAGAGTGCCGATCTCTCTTTTGTAACGTTGGATTAGAATCCAATCCAACGGCGCACGCAGAGAAAAAAAAGATAATACACTGAAATCAACCCTGCCCGACTGCCCTTTCTCCGATTCCTCTAAAAAATTATTTTATATTTCTCCGCGTACATCGTCTCCTCCTCTCTCGGCTATCGCCCACGATGCCTGCCTCTCACACTTCTTCACTGACCTTCTCTCTGCGATCTGCCCCCACCTCTCGGCAACTCTCTCTCTCAAACAATCGACTTATTAAGCTTCTCAGATTTATTTAGACTTCCATCTCACACTCCTTCACTGACCTTCTCACAGTCGATCTCTTCACCGCCGTTCTCTGAGGATGAACCAGTCCAACCCTAAAAAGCTTCACCGATCTTTCTACTGGTCCGTTGTCGCCCCTCGCTACGTTTTCCAGGTTTGTCTTTTCTTTTCAATCTGATCTTTTTTTTTCTTTTCTTTTCTTTTCTTCTCTGAGGATGATTGTGAGAAGCTTTTGAACAACTTATGAGAGAGAGGGAAACGATAGAGAGATAGATTGTGAAAATCAGTAATTTGTTTTGATTGATAATGAAATCGTGACTGTTACATAGAAGGCTCAGTAATATTTAATAGAGTATTGAGATACGGTATAGTGATGTGTAAACAATGCCTGGAACAACAGTATTTGTTCTAAGATATAGTAATATATAGAATTTAAGTAAGTTTGGTCTACAACAGCTGATCAAATACCAGTATGTTGTAATGAGACAACAATATTAGTACCTTTAAGTAAATCTGTAGTGCATACCATAGGTTTGGTTAAGTTTGGTGAAGGACTTGTCTTAGCTGAAACTTTCTTGTTTTGTCTCTATTTAAAGTTCAATAAGGAATTGCATAGGTAAAATTTTTCCATTAATTAAGCATATGAGACCAATACACCATTAATTCAACCCATCTCAATGTCAAAAATTTGTAATCAGGGGCTGGAAAGATTCACTTCATACTTGCAATTTGGAGTTAAGGCTTTTGTTGCGGGGTCACCACTTTGCTCTGAGCTTCGTGCAATGCAAGTAGTGGTTCAAAAGGTGCTCAATTTGAACATCAGTGTGCTCTTTCTCTGATTGTTTCCAATTGCAACAAATCCTAAAGGAGAGGACCCCCCCAGAATCTGTTTCTTGGCAAAAACTTCATGTATATAAATCAGGCTACTAATGTTAAGCACATCTGTGCAAACTATTTGATGCTAGTCCGGCAGAATCTTGTATTATTTTTTATTTTTTAAATTATTATAATTTGTAAGGTGTAATGCATGAATTTGGATATGTGC
Source organism: Rhynchospora pubera (assembly GCA_028095005.1). Lineage (NCBI taxonomy): Eukaryota > Viridiplantae > Streptophyta > Magnoliopsida > Poales > Cyperaceae > Rhynchospora > Rhynchospora pubera. The sequence goes on along the minus strand of CM051460.1, from coordinate 343,304,884 downwards.
TTTGTACTTGTGCTATATATGGATGCTTAGATTAGTTGTTATCTTGTTTTAATTAGTTTATATTATGTTATATGTTTTTATGGATCAGTAAATATATATATCTATATTGCTTTAACTATCTTGTGCCTATCTTGTACCTACTGGCTGGTACGGCAATTCTTTGAATATTGTTATACTCTTCTTTTTCTATACTTGAAAGGCCGGTACATAAAGGTTGAGCACATATGAAAGGCCGGTACATAAAGGCCAGTACACAAGTAATGGAGCACACATTAAATTTATACAAAGATAAAATCATTATGCTTGAAAGGAAGCCCTGTACCGGAACCGCCTTGTATGTGCAAAAATAAAATAATTGACCACATATGAAATTATACAAAGAAATTCATTATGCTAATACTGAAAGCATAGGTCAAATTCAGAACGCTCCTGAGGTCAAATCGTATGGAAATCTCCAAAATCAAGCAAAGAGACGTGGTTTTTACGGAGAGTTTTCCGGGGGTTGGAGTGAAAATCGGAAACATTATTTTGTTGTTTTTTTTTTTCACATAAACGGGGACTCAGGCAGGGGCAATAGTCGAGAGAGAGCGAATTTTACCAATATCTGCATCCAATCGTTGGATCGTCATCCAAAAGTTCAGACACATAGTTGGCACTCTGCCAACCTCTAAGAAGTTGGCAGAGGATACGATCCCCCCCCCATCCTCCCCACAAAAAAAATAAACTTAAGCAAAAAGATCTTGGAAACCTGCTGATCATAGTCTAGTGGCAAAGAATAATGCATATTGAGCGAAAAGGTCACAGGTTTCGAAACTTGACTGGAGTTTTCGAAGACATTTAATTTTTAAAAAAATATATCTTGGAAACGTAAGTTCTGTATAAGTTGCATGTGGTGTAATATGGTTTAAAAAAAAAGGCACCCAAACTGAATTCCGAAAACCTCCTCACCCAGTCAGAAATTCACATCTCTATAGAATTTAATGGACAAAACCATTGGTTGAACAATTCCATTTAGTTGTGATCAGCAGACACGGAATCCCAGTTTATAAATCTCTGCCAAAAACAACATATATAAAATAATAATTATGTTCCTTTTACAATAAATAAATGAATAAATAGCTGGTTCCAACAATTAATCTTTCTCTCCCTATAAAACTCTGGTCTCCTTCCTTCCCTCCACCACCTCAACTCAACCTCTCTCTGTACAACTTTCAAGAGGTCATAATTAAAAGAGATGGAGGCAAAGATGAGAATTGTTGCCATGATAATGGTGACCATCATGCTAGCATCCTCCTTAGTTGATGCAGCCGGTCCAGTTCATCCAACAACTCCAGCAAGTGACGCGACCTCCATGTCTCCGGCTATCATGCTCGTTTCCTTGATGTCTGCCTTGTTTGCTTACTTCTTCTGAGTTTATTTTTTTCAATGAATGATTGATCGATGCCGTTTATTGTTGATTATATTTTTGTTAATTTTTATGTATGTGCAATCCCGTTTAAGTATTCAGATCTTGCGGGAAAGTTTGCTGTTTTGTATCAAATATATTAAAGTGAGATATAAAAATGGTGGAAGTTTTGAAATAAAGAGTGAGTGATGGTATGTAAATTTGGATGATAAAAATGATAGATATAACCTTAAAAAATATGATAAATATCAAAATGAATGTATTTGAAAGAAAAATTGATTATCATCAGTAGTTTTGTCATCACTTCTAATAGCTTGAACAAAATGAACAGATAAAATAGATAAGGTGAACACATATGAACAAATAAATTCAATAAAAATAAATTGAATATGCATATAAAAATTTGAATAATGGATCACGAAATTTATTTATTTTTATATGTTCATTTTATATATTTTATATGTTTACTATGTTGACAAAATTACAAAAATGACAGTTATTATTTCTTTCAAATTTTGAAAGGGCACACATCTGAAACGTATTTGAGAGATGCAATAGGCCGAAATGTAGTTCCCAGAGCCCAGACAGCCCGAAAAATTTTAAAATAATATTAAATTAATAAAATATATTAAAAATAATATTAATATAATAATATTTTTTTAAATAGTATCAAAAGATCCAGATTTCGACGGTAAGATCGGAAATATCGGATTCCGACCTTAGCCAAGATCGGAATCCGAGATTCCTACCTTAGCTAAAATCGAAATCCGGGATTCCGATCTTAACTTTTTAATTTTTTTATTATTTATTTATTTATTTATTTATGTAGTTTATTAATTAGTTAATTAATTAGAAAATAGATAATATATTTTAAAATTTTTGAAAAAATGTGAAAAAAATCAGGAATAATTAAATTAAATATTATATGTAATTTAGTATTTTTTGAGAAATTATTTTCCTTTTTATTAGTTTATTAATTAGTTAATTAATTAGAAAAATAGATAATATATTCTAAAAAATTGAAAAAATATAAAAAAATCAGGAATAATTAAACAAAATTTTATATGTAATTTAGTATTTTTTTGGAAAATTAAATTTATTTTCGTTTTAATTAATTTATTTAATTAAAAAATGAATAATTAAGTATAAATTTTTAATTAATTTACATTAAAATTATAAATTTTTAAACAACCATTTGATATGTGTCCCGGATGTCGTCCTCTGTATATATTATTTTCATATTATATATTAAACAATCATATCGAGTTGCGTTAGAAAGGAATCACACGAGATTGATGTTTTACTGAGACGGAGAAGAAAGACTAAATTCACTTGATTTACTGCATTTCTCTTTTTAATGATTAATTTATGATTTTAAAAACTTTTTTAGTAGTTTAGAGTGGTTTTAGGTTTGCAAACTTTCAAAGTGAATTTTGGAGGTCCAAAGAGTGTTTTTTGGCTCCGAAAATGGTCGTTACGGGGTTTCACCCGGGTAAAACGTGTACATCTCGTCGCCAGCTTTCCGAAATGTGCTCGTTTGCGCCAAACGGAACTTCTTATCAAAAGTTATGCATGTTTAAAGTTTTAATGTTCAAGTTATGCCTTTGTATCCCTGCAAATGCAGAAAGCATTAATAAAACTTCGAACATTCTGAAAGGATTATGCCTTTGTATCCCTGCAAATTCTGAAAATTTATAATCCTTTCTAAATGGTACAATTCATTTAATTAAATAAGTTATAAAATTTTATATTTTAATTAAATAAATTAATTAAAATGAAAATAAATTTAATTTTTCAAAAAAATACTAAATTACATATAAAATTTAATTTAATTATTTCTAATTTTTTCCATATTTTTTCAATATTTTTACAATATTATCTATTTTTAGTATTATTTAACTAATTAATAAATTAAATAAATAAATATAAAATATATAAAAAAATTAAAAAAACTAAGATCGGAATCCGAGATTCCGATCTTGCCGTCGGAATCTGGTATTCCGATCTTGTGATACTATTTAAAAAAATATTATTATATTGATATTATTTTTAATATATTATATTAATTTAATATTATTTTTTAATTTTTCGGCCGGACAGCAGCAACTTTAGTTGCAAAACAATAATGGGCTTGCTGGGTCCAACTTTAGTTGCAGCAACTTTAGTTGCAAAACAAAATATGGTCATCAAGTGACTTCCACTGCTATGAAGACGAAGAGAACTGGCCTCGCTACGATGGACCTGTGGTGTTCCCTGATAAGAATATGATTAATCGGGGGCGGCGAAAGAAGGACCGTGATTGGATGTGTATGGATGCAATGCGAAATAATAAAAATAAAAAAAGAAGAACCACAGAGGACAACAACCCACAACCACCTATCTCTTTGGAGGAACTTCAATCTGGTAGGCGTGCCAACACGCATAGACGAACAAGTACAAGGAATAGAGCTCCGCCTTCAACAGGTAACCGAGGTGAAAGTTCTTTTTCCAGGGAGCCAGTTCAACCTGGCCGAAGTTCTGTTAGCGTAGATCCACGAACTCAAAGTCGTATTAGTCTTGGTATAGGAGGAAATGAACCACGCCGAAATTCCATTAGCGTGGATCCACGCTCAAGTTCTGCTAGGTATGTCACAAGTCAGGGGACATCAATTACAAGGGACAGTCAAGGAGCATCGAGTAGCAGAGCACAAACCGGAATACGTGGTGGAATTTTACGTCTTGGCGCAAGAATAACTAATTTTGCAAGAGGAGGAAGAAAATAATTGTAATTTTTGTGGTGATAATGTAATATTTAGTTGAATTGTACTTTTATGTGATGTGAAAAATAATTGTAATATTCGTAATACTAAGTTGAATCGAGAGCTGTTTTATTCAGTTGAAAGTGTGACTATCTTGGTCCTTTGTCATTTTTGTTTTCAACAAATGGTACGCCTAAAAATTTTGAAATTTAAGTTTAGGAAAATAGGTCCGTCAATTAACAGCTCAGTATTTTTGATAAAATTTTTCAGATCGTATTTCATAATTTTCTAGCGCCAAACTTTTCGAATTGAGAGCTGTTTTATTCAGTTGAAAGTGTGACTATCTTGGTCCTTTGTCATTTTTGTTTTCAACAAATGGTACGCCTAAAAATTTTGAAATTTAAGTTTAGGAAAATTGGTCCGCCAATTAACAGCTTAGTATTTTTGTTAGAATTTTTCAGAGCGTATTTCCTATTTTTCTAGCGCCAAACTTTTCGAATCCGGAGCTGTTTTTTCAGTTCTAATTTTTCTCATATTTAATTATCAAAATCTTAATTATTAAAAGCAAAAAAAAAATTAATTACACATAAATTTTCATATGAATTTTTCTTATTTTTCCGTATTTTTAAAATAATTTTACAATTTATTATCTATTTTTCTAATTAATTAAGTAGTTAATAAACAAATAAAAAGACAAAAAAAATCTAATATAATTAATAAATTACATTTAATTTTAAATTTTATTTTTCCTCATTTTTTCCCATTTTTTAAATATTTTTTCAATATTTTCTCTATTTTTTATTTAATTAACTAAATTAAAAACTAATAAACTAAATAAATAAATAATAAAATAAAAAAAATTAAACTTACTGTGCTCGCGCGCGGAAAGGAGGTCCGGAGCAGAGTTATATCGTAAACGTTAGATCGGAATCCCAGAATCCGATCTAACGTTAGATCGGAATCCGAGAATCCGATCTTACGATACTATTTATATTAAACTGATTAAATTGATATTAATTTTATTGTATTATATTATTTTAATATTATTTTTTAAAATTTCGGCATGACTACATGAGTGGTTGGGCTACAAACTAACTACGGTATATGCACGACATGAGTGCTGCATTACATCGCGAAAAAAAAAAAAGAGAAATGTAAAGTTCAATATATTGGATGGATGAGCTCCGTCCAATACGATCGTTTTGACGTTTTTAAATTTGAGATAACTGATCTGAACCGTTCAATTTGTTCTCCATTTTGAAAACTTATAAGAAACCAATTTTTACATTTTTTTCAATTTTTTTTACTATTTTTTTTATATTTTAGAAAATCATTGTTATTCGACGATCCATAATGTTTATATCATGAATTTTCAAAAATACCAAAAATATAGTAAATTTTTTGAAAAAAATGTAAAAATTAGTTTCTTGTAAGTTTTCAATATGGAGAATATATTGAACGGTTCGGATCGGTCATTTTAAATTTAGAAACGTGAAAACGATCATATTGAACTGACCCATCCATCCTATATATTAGAAACTAGCATTTCTCAAAAAATAATATTAAAATATTTAGGAATTTCAAAAATATTATTAATTTAAAGAGAAAGTTTAATATGCACTATGGTGTAATATGAAAAAAATGACAGATTTTAAAAAATTCGAAAAAATAGCAATAAAATTCAAAAAAATTATAAAATTTTGTTTTTTAGGAGATTTCAATATGTAGGTTAAGTTGGTAAAATTAGATTTGTCAAATTATAAAAATTGCGATGAAAAAGACCGCAATGCATAGAATGGCATATGCATCATAGTGCATATTAAAATCTCTGTAATTTAAATGGAATTTTAACAATAGGTTCGTAATATCGTGTTTTGAAACAACGATACTGATATCGTTCTTTAATGAATGATATCAGCTATTATGTCTTTTAATTATTTTAATGATTGTGTTAAATATTTCTAAATAAATTTTAATGTATTTTATTAATGAAAAAGTTAATATATATTTGTTCTTAATGCATTTTATTTGTATTTTGTTATTTTGTATTTCTTATATATAGTTTAATTATTTCATTGAAAATTAGTAATTTATTAATATAAATATTTTTTAAAACTAAGATAGTCATTTTGTATTTCCTCCAAATCACATGGTTTTTAATTTTTTTATGTATTTATTTTTTAGCATGTGGTCCAGTAGCTCAGGTGATAAGAGCACTTGGCTCTCTTCGAAGAGGTCCAGGGTTCAAGCCCGCATGCTTGCGATAGGCTTGGCGAGCCAGCGTAAAAATTCAGCCATATATACAAGAAATGACCAGGGTCGGGGTGTTATTTCTAGCCTACTCAAACTTGTTTGGGATAAAAGGCTTAAGACTTTAGACTTTTTTTTTAATGTATTTATTTTTGAAATAGATATCACATATATATCACAGAAAAAGAAAAAAAAATCAGAGAAATGACAGAAAAAGCACACAAAAACGTATTTTTGAATGTTAGAATTTTAAATAGACATAACTTTCGATAGGGACGTTCGTCTGGGGTGCTTGACCCCAATCCGTGCAGAAAATATGTCCTATTTTGAGATTTGAAATACTTTTGATCAAGAAGCTGCTTTTGTGATTTCATTTGGTACTCCTTCAAAGAGCATGTTGCATATTTTATCATTTAAAACTACTATCAAAATCAAACCACGTATTTGAAAAATCTTAGCATACTTAAAGTTCAAATTAATACACCACAAGATGGTGAACTCCGTATACTTCGTACTATAGGAAAATAAAACAGAGCACATGCAAGTTGAACAATAAATTTTTTTTTAAAAAACAAGGCCTTACATTTGTATGAAAACTTGTCATTAAGATAAAAAAAAATAGATTAGATAAATTTCCTACTAGGCGTCATTAGCTTCATTTTATTATCTTCAGTCTCCACCTCTATAGGTGTTGTCTCCATTCAATTCCATGGTATTCTCGACAAGCATAAAATTAATTAAATTATTATATTGGAAAGCACCAGATTGAGTATAATTTTTTTGAAACATCAGCTTCAAGTCGCAATAGATAGAATTAAGTTCCTTAAATTGACTGGAAATTTGTACATATATGAAACGAAATACACTTGTTAGGCCACAAAATCTTTGTCCTAGCTTGCGCAGTCAGTGGGGGAAGGGAACATTTGAAAAACTAGAACTATAAGTGAAAAAGAGTGTTAAAAAGTGCTCGATTTTAATTTTTCATATTAATGACACTAAATTAACCATCAAATACAACAGATCTTGTTAAGCAATCAACACACAAGAGAATGGGTAGGAGAAATTGTATTTCTCGCGGAATCGTATCCGCGAGGCTCGATCATGGCATGATAATCGACAGGTTGCCTTCGCCACCATCTCCACCACGCGTCTACCCGCCGCCCTGGAGTCCACCAAGAAGGATTAATCACGTTCTACAAGATATGTGCTAGCATATCCAAAGGTAAGCCTAATTCTTATGGTTTTCTCTCTTGCATCAATCAACAACCTTGATTTAGAGGAGAGAAAAAAGCTCAACACATGAGCAAATGAGAGGGAGAAAGGATGTGGCAACCTCAAGAAGGCAAGAGAGATTAGAGAGAAGGGTTAGAGCAAGGAGCCTCCAAGGGGTCCTTTTATAGAGCTCAAATCCTAGGAAAATAAGTTCCCTAAATTTACACCTCATGCCACTCCTACCTACCACCAAGGCCGGTCTCATTATGGACTTGGTTGGGCCACCTCATTTGCTCTCTTGGATCTTTAATTCATATAATTAAAGTCTCTCAAGTTTGCTCTGTAATTGGGTTATGCATTTGCTATTAAATAACGACCCAATTAATTAATATAATCATTTATATTAAAAAAATGTGTTGAACTAAATTAATTATTAACCTATCAATAATTATTTTAGGATTAGTTAATGCATAAATTTATTTCTATATGATCCATTGACTTAATTAATTATAATGGTTCGCAACGTATATAATTAATTAATCAATCTAATCATATTTCCACAGAACTTACTGCTGTGAATAAATAAATAATGCACCGTATGATTAATGTCCTATTAGTGTGACCTTTTGGACATGGAATTAAATCTTTATTTATTTCCAATAATCATAAGCGATATCTAGCAACACATTATGATTCCCAATTCGCATAAATTATGTACTGCTACAATATCTCAATTTTGGATAAGAAATAAAAGTATTTTCTTGTCTGATTCTTATGTCACATGATATCATTGTATAATTCAAGATATGAATGTGTTATTCTTGCAGATTATACATTTCTTGGTCTAGAGTTGATTGTATAAATTGGCCAAACAATCCAACTCTATCAAGGGGCCCAAACAGACATCATCACTCACTATGTATACTAATGAGGGACATACGGTTTTCTTGATGAACAACCTTTTCCCGTACAATTCAAGAGAACATAAATAAAGTCCGAATAGCAGTCATTATCGGAAAACAACGGTAGACAGTATTTATAGAACCTATCCTCATGCAGAAAGATTGAACCATCTCAAACTTAGAATCAATCTCATATGAAATAAACAATGACACGTAACACAATCCTTATGTTTATTTCATTACGTCAAGCTCTGTGCTATGTTCCAATAACATACACATATGCAATTAAGTTGGTAACTCTTTACCTATGATTTGTAGAACTTAATCATCACTTAATTTGCATACTAATCTTATATGATAATTAATGTTCCTAGTTAATTATCAAGATTATGGACAATTTAGATTTATTATTGTCATTCAAACAAATGATCCACAGAGATCTACAATTCAGATCCTCAACCTAAATGATCTGTCAATAATAAACCTAGGAACAAATGATTGAATATCATCCGTAACATAAACAAATATTTAAGTCATTTAACTTATTGACTTCTAGGACATAACTCCAACAATCTCCCACTTGGCCTAGGGTCAATCAGTAGTGACTTCTAGCCAACGAAGAATTGAGAACGATGTCATATATTTACGTATATACATGTCTCGAACCTCAAAAGAAATAATACGCTCAAAACTAGATACGCTCAAAGCTAGATACTCATACGTCTACCACGCATGGAATGCACAATTGCATTTCGTATACTGCTCAAGGTAGAGGTTATGTTAGAGTGTTCGCTGTGTTCGCGAACCTATCTAATTTTGTTTGACCCTATATATATATATAAATATATAAATATATATATGATATGGTCAGATCAGAATATGGGCCTAATAGTTACGAAAAGCCTTGTGTAAGGCCCTTTTAGAGAAAGGAGCCCACGAGTCGTTATAATGAGGGTGGGCCCGAGGCCGTTGCGCTCAGAATGGGGTCAGGAACCGTTAGAGGGAGCTCTCACCGGTGGGCCCCCTAGAGGAAACGGTTTCTGAGCACGGATGTCCTTTCCATAACGGTCGCGGGATGTTCTGTGACCTTTGGGCGATAGTCGTTCAGGAAGCCTCAACTCAACCTCGCACTCAGCCTCGCCCGGATGAACGTTGGCCGTAGGCGAGAAAGGAACATGTCGAGGTTGAGGGAGGTCACAGCGACCTTCATGCCGCAGTCGAATAAGGAAGATGAGAACACGAGGAGGCCACAAAAAATCCGATGCGATGGGGGACCACCAGATGACTATAAATAGGAACCCCCCTCCATAGGGAAGGGGTGTTAGACATTCTGTAAACCAAAGAAACCATGTATTAAACTAACGAAACATATAGATAAATTCTTACTCTTCTTGATCTAAACTCTTTGTTGAGATCTATGAGCTAGATTGTAGGTTATCAATTGGCGCCCACCGTAAATTACAAGAGCTCATCCTAACAATTGAGAAATACGACCTTTTTCTTATTGTTTGAGCTCCAATTCGCATGAAAGGGAGTAGGAATATTCATCTAAAAAAGTTAGACTTTAGTACACCATCCACAAAAACCATGGCAACTAGCACCGCAACCTTCAACACTCCAGCAACGACCCCACAACCTCCACCTCCAGGAACGGAACAAACTTCCGATCAATCTGTTAGCATCTCCTTAGCCCCAAAACACAACCCCCCTACCATCACCAATATTACTCCACAAGACATGCGCAATTATCAACCACCACCACAAGTCCTTCCTTCTACAATGCCTTCCCTTACACCCTCCTCCGTTCACAGCAGCCACAACCATCAACCACAACCGCCCCTCCCTCAACAGTTTCAGGCTCCCCGCGATCCACTGTACCAACCTCCAGTTATTATCCCACCTCCCCCTCAACAATACCCCTACCAACATCCAATATTTCCGGCCAATCAGTCAGGTGTACCAACCCAACCATCCAATCAAACATACACCCGACTGTCAAATAGAGAGGAATTAGCTTTGCACAGTGAAGACTACAGACCGCAGCCGTCTCACAGGCGCTCCCAATATACTAACATCCCTTATCATTCCCGTTCTTACACAAAAGGTCTCTCCAAATCCCGTTCATGACGGTCCAGAAAGCGATCACCATCTTCAGAGTATGATACTCATAGTTCGAGCGAACTATCTTCCCGCAAGTCGCCTTTAAGGAAACGTCGCGGTCGTTACAGCACTTCAACTAGATCCTCGTCTCCAAGTTTTTCTCAAACAAGTGACACTAGTGATGGAAGATCCAGACCGCGCACCCATCGTTTGCGTAAAATCCCCTGGAAGCGGCATGATAGTCCTTCGCCTCCTCGTGGAGCCTTGGCTCGACACTTATACAAAGGAAAGGCCCTTCGTCTCAAGGATTTTGCCAGCCTCGATAAGTACCCCGCTTATCCAGCTCACGACGCTCGAGCCTTTGTTAACACCTTCCGGGAGTCTATGCTCATCACTGGAGCATCTGAACGAACCATGTGTCTCGTTTTCCCTACACGATTAGAGAGAGTTGCTTGGGAGTGGTATGCGCAACTTCCTCCTGGTTCGGTGTCCAGTTACAAAGACCTTACCAACAAGTTCCTTAAAAGATTTGCCAGTGTTCGAGCACCCCCCAAAACATGCATGGACCTCATGGGTGTTCGACAGCACCCCTCTGAGCACACCCGAGATTATCTCGACCGATTTTCCATCGAAGCCAACAAGTGCGGAGATTATCGGGAGGACATGGCACTGTTAGCTGTGCAGCGTGGGTTGCTGGAAGGACCTGTTCAGTGGGCAGCCATGACGGAAAAGTTCTCCGATTTCGCTGCATTCAGGGAACGAGCTGAACACCTTATCCGCGCAGAGGAGCACATCGCGGCCATCCAAGGTTATCGTCACAACACCTTTGCTATACCAAACAACAGACAAAGTACGTCCCCCAGACAGCCACAGCGCCCAAGCCCACCTCGAGATCGTCAGCGCAGTCGGTCCCCACGCCCTCGGCGCCGAGAGACCAAGCCCTCTAGACGAAACCGTGGCCGTCGTGCTAACTCCGCAGAGGACAATGCACCGTATTATAAAATGTACCACGTCACAACCGAGCCTCAGGATCGCGTGTATGATAAAATCAAGCATAACAAAGAGATTAGAAGGGCACCACCCATTACCAGAACCGAAGTTTTCGACAGAAACAGCTACTGTGAGTATCATGACAGTAGCGGACATCGTACCAAGGACTGCCTTAAGCTCAAGGACGAGATTGAAAGGCTAGTGCGTCAGACAAACATTCTTGAACATTTCCTGGCAAAGGATGATAGGGGCAAAAGGAAAATGCAACACCTTCATGAAGTTGAGACCAACACAGACGATCGTCGCACTGAGTATCCCAGTAACCCGCGACCCCAGACAATCACATCTGACAGACAGCAACGCACGTCCCCTCCACCAGTGATGTTCATTGAGGGTAAAGCAACTGATAATCCCTGGAGGCAACAACCTTTTCACATCTTCCAAATCGAGCATAGATTAGAGTCTACTCAGGTCATCTCATTTGGTCCACATGATTATGATGGTATCCAGTTGCCTCACGACGATATCATCGTCTTAATGCTTCTAATTAACGGTATTCGAGTAAAGCGAATTCTTGTCGATACAGGCAGTTCCGCCGATGTGATGTACTTTGATGCTCTCAAAAGAATGGGCCTCGGAAAGTTTCCCTTGCAGCCGATGACGACATCGCTCGTCGGTTTTACTGGTGACAAGTTGAAACCTTTGGGGACCATCGACTTGGACATCTTGTTCGGAGACGCACCCCAAACGGTGATCTCTAACGTTCTCTTCATCGTGGCGGACGCTCCATCTGCCTATAATGTCATTTTGGGGCACACTTCCCTTAACAGCATCGGAGCAGTTGCATCCACTCCGCACTTGATGATTAAATTCCCAACTCCACAAGGAGTGGGTATAGTGAGAGGAGAACAACAGGTGGCCAAGGAATGCTACCGAATTACCATGGCACCCCAGATTGCTCACATCGAGCGATCTAGTAAAAGCCAAGAATTTGTGGACAGTCTAGGCGCACTCAGCAAAGAACCACCAAAAACCCTGTCAACAGAAGCCATGGAAGATACGGAACCAGTCGTGTTACGGGACGGACAAGTGACTCAACTTGGCACCTTGTTACCTGCGATAGACCGAAACATGGTAAGAGAATGCTTGATTGCCAATAAAGATATTTTTGCCAACGAGGACGACATAATGCCAGGCATCAGTAGAGCCATCGCAGAGCACCGCATTGATACCTATGAAGAAGCGCGTCCAGTTCAGCAAAGAAAGCGCAAGTTAGGCCTGGAAAGGAGGAAGGTTGTACAGGACGAGGTTGATTGATTACTTAAGGCAGGGGCCATAAGGGAAGTGGAGTACCCCCGTTGGTTGGCAAATCCCGTCTTGGTGCGCAAGTCCAATGGAAAATGGCGCATGTGTATCGATTATACTGATTTAAATAGGGCATGTCCCAAAAAGCCCTTCCCATTACCAAGCATCGATGCCATGATCGACTCTACTGCAGGCTTTAAATACCTCAGCTTTATGGATGCTTATTCCGGGTACAATCAGATACAAATGCACCCTGATGATGAAGAGAAAACAAGTTTCATAACCGAGCAAGGATTATTTTGCTATAGAATTATGCCCTTCGGTCTCAAGAATGCAGGAGCTGAATATCAGCAAATGGTGAACAAGGTTTTTAAAAACGAGTTGGGAGGAATCATCGAGGCATACATTGATGACATGGTCGTTAAGAGTTGTACTGGCAAAGAGCATGTACAGCACCTCAACATGATATTTCAAAAAATGAGAGACGTCGGCATGCGCCTCAATCCAAAGAAGAGTTTCTTTTGTTTGTCTAGTGGGAAATTTTTAGGTTACATTGTGTCTGAAAGAGGCATTGAGGTGCATCCCAGCAAGTGCCGAGCCATCATCGACATGGAAGCTTCCAAAACTGTAAAAGAAGTGCAAGAACTTACAGGGCGCATAGCTGCGCTGAATAGATTTATAGCACGCTCGGGCGAGGTTTGCAAACCTTTCTTCCAGAACATCAAGAAGACCAAAAAGTTTGAATGGACCTCGCAATGCCAGGAGGCATTCGAACAGATCAAGACCTACCTATCCAATCCACCGATCATCAGCAGGCCAACCAAGGGAGAAACTTTATACCTATATATTAGCGCTTCCGCGGTCGCAGTAAGTGCGGCGTTGATTCGAGAGGAAGACGGAGTGCAAAAGCCTGTATACTTTGTGTCCAAGATATTGCGTGATGCAGAAGAAAGATATTCAACAGTTGAGAAGGGCGCTTTTGCCGTACTCATCGCAGCTAGAAAACTGCGCCCGTATTTCCAGGCACATCCTATTAAAGTGATCAGCGATCTTCCCTTGAGAAAGACTTTGGGTAATCTTGATATATCGGGACGACTCTTAAAATGGGCAGTGGAGTTATCAGAATTCGACATTTCCTTTTTACCTAAAGCAGCATACAAGGGACAAGTGTTGGCAGACTTTGTGGTTGAAAGTACATGAAGGTCAGAAAAAAGGGATCAGGAGGCTTTGTGGCATGTTCATGTCGATGGCGCCGCCTCTGAACGGGGGTCGGGCCTAGGAGTACAGATCAAAGGACCCAAAGGAGAAGTCTTCTACTACGCCATTCACATAACCTTCCCTGTCACTAACAACATGGTTGAGTATGAAGCGTTGATTGCAGGTCTGCGACTGGTAGAGGCAGTTGGTGCGACAAAAGTCAGGGTATACATGGACTCCCAGCTCGTGGTACACAAGATCAATGGGCAATATGAAGTACACGACCCGACCTTGGCGAAATACTTAGAGAAGGCCAAAGAGGTCTTAGCAACATTTGAAGAAGCCATGATCGAACATGTCCCGAGGGGAATGAATGAAATAGCGGACGCTTTGTCCAAACTAGCAAAAGGATCGGACATGAGCAGTGAGATGCCTATTACCATCATGGAGATACCTGAAGCTTGCATTGCAGCGACGGAACCCAAAGTCTTGCCGATCAGTGCCCAGCTCGAATGGTACACCCCCATCTGGGACTATCTAACCACAGGACAGTTACCAACGGACAAACTTGCCGCGCGAAGAATTAAGAGATGGGCACCCGAGTTTACCATTTTGGAGGGGGAATTATTGAAGAAGGGATACCGTAAGCCTTGGCTCGTTTGCGTCAGTGAATCGCAGGGCAGGAAACTGATTGATGAAGTACATGGTGGCATCTGTGGCAGCCATCAAAGCCCTTACACCGTCGACAAGCGCATCGAAAGGGAGGGTTATTTCTGGCCAACCATGAGGAAAGACATGATCGACGTCGTGCGACGGTGTGAGCGATGCCAATACCATTCTCGCGTCTCGCGAAAGCCTCCTGCCTCTCTGAACACCATTGCGAGCCCCTGGCCTTTCGACGTATGGGGAATAGACATACTAGGCCCCTTTCCGACAGCAAGAGCAAACATGCGCTTCTTGGTCGTGGCGGTCGAGTACTTCACCAAGTGGATAGAGGCAAAACCACTTGCCCTGATAACCTCCCCACGAGTTGCTGACTTTGTCAAGCACAACATCGTCTACCGCTATGGCATAACTCATACCATCATATCTGACAACGGTCGACAGTTCACGGGCGCAACATTTTCAAGACATGTGCGAAGGGTTCGGAATACTGTCTCTCTTCTCTTCAGTCAGTCACCCTCAAACCAATGGATTAGATGAAGTTTCCAATCGAACCATATTGGAGGGACTTAAGAAAAAAGTTGAAGGCAGCAAAGGAGCATGCCCCTTCATTGTGACGCGAGAATGGTCTGCGGAAGATGCACAAAAACTTCAACAAAAAAGTCGCCCCAAAACATTTTCAACCTGGCGATTGGGTATTGAGGAGCGTGGAAGCAACTGGGAAACACATCGGAAAGCTCGATCCCGCTTGGGATGGCCCTTTCATTGTGACTCGGTCCATAGAAGGACGAGCATACAGATTGCAAGATCTAACAGGACGCGACCTTCCCAATGCCTGGAATGCTGTTCATCTACGTAAATTTTACAAGTGATCAGCAACCCTCCCACCTAAGCAACTAACTTCGATGGAGCAATACCGTAGCATAAGCCTCCAGGGACGAAGTGAAGCAACCTTAGGATTAAATTAGTTAAGAACTTGTACCTTTTTGCACGTTGTTTAACTTTTTTCAAGCAATGTAACACAATGAAGAACTTTGTACCGAATTTGCCTATCAAAGTGTACTTTGCAAATTCAATAAAATGTTTTCTCTCCAGATTGCAAAATTCCTTTACTTTGGAATTCATTGTTACAAATTTTTCATGAATTACTTAACACTATGGCAAGACATTAGCCGCACAGCCATGCGCAGTCTGCCATAAAACAGACATTAGCCGCACAGCCATGCGCAGTCTTCCATCACAACAGACCTTAGCCGCACAACCATGCGCAGTCTGCCATAAAACAGACGTTAGCCGCACAGCCATGCGCAGTCTTCCATCACAACAGACCTTAGCCGCATAGCCATGCGCAGTCTGCCATAAAACAGACATTAGCCGCATAGCCATGCGCAGTCTACCGTCAAAACAGATATTAGCCGCAACGCTATTCGTCACCAGTAACTCTGCCCGACATTAATCCTACGATTTGAGTAGTCAGTTATACGTACGAATTTATCCAAATTTAGCAAAGCCATTTCATCAAAGAAGCAAATATTTGTTTCCCGACATATGTGGCGAAATTTAAGGATACAACCCAACTACTTCGGACCACAATTCATATCCAGCATTTAATACGCTAGTCTCGCATTTATTTCAACATGACAAGAGGGGGCCCACCATTGTCGGTGGCGGGTCACCTATAAATAGGGGGTTACCCCACAAACATCTTCATCCCAAGAGCCCCCATTCTTCTTTCCTCCTCCCAAGATCCTAAACGCCCTCTTTTTTCCTTAAAACAAAAAACAAAGCAAACACAAACAAAAGCTTGAGTAAAGATGGCAAAAAAAAAAAAGGGAGAGAGGGAAAAGAACAGAAGGTATAGTAGAGCAGCTGATGAGTCCAGGAAGGTATAGTAGAACAGCTGAGGTAAAATCCCTCCAGTTGTATACTAAACCTTTCCTATCGGCGGGTAGCCTTGCTTGACCGTGTGCGCAAGCAAGACATCCGTCGAGTGGGTTTGGGCGGCAGAACCAAGAGTCAATGAAAATAACAAAACTCAGCCGTTTCAAGCCCACATAAACGAAGACGACGTCGGTGACAGAACTTTGTTGCAAGCTTGGCCCCCAATGCAGGCGACCTTACCATATCTAAATTAGAGGTCGCCCTCGAATAGCCGATCGCCAACCGTCAACGACAGATGGGGAATGCTCGGCGCAAGAGAGAGGGCAAGCTTATATCATGGGTCAATTCCTTTGGAGAGGAAGGAGCAAGATCGCCGCAGACACCTCGTCAAAGGAGGTATCAACCTCGACGCCAATAAATGGCGCGGCGATGCACACTTTCTACATAACCAAAGGAGCCCAATCCAACGCAGCGTCGTCTTCAAGCGTGATGGTAGAAGAGAGTAGCTCTCCAGTCGACCTCCATCACGGTGGAAGGGGAATCATTAAGACAAAAGAAAGACAACATCCCTTATATGCAATGACTCCTCGCCCTCCCTTTAGCTAGGAAAGAAAGTCAACATCCCTTAGCCTCGTTTGGCATGTATCACCAAAGATATGATATGATGTACTTTTATGAAAAATAATGAGTTCAAGCCTGTTCATACATCATCTTCTTTTAAATTACTACCTGCATGTGCTTCATTTCTTTTCAGACTTCGTCTATGCTATGTTATGTTTTCGTCGAACTCAGCGCCCTAACATCGTCGATTTTCTTACTTTTATCAAACACGCATTCTTACTTACGTTTCATAATGAGTTCAAACCTTGTCTTGCGCATTAACTTCGTCGCTTCTCTCGTTTCTACTATATGATATTTATCGTCAAAATCCTGACTTACTTATGCAACATCAAGTCGCAATGACAACAAACAACAACAAAGCAATTATATAATCAAGTCGCATGAGATAAGTCTTTTAAAGAAAGTACCATAATTCAAAAGGTTTACGTTTACATAATAGCATACAACAAATGGAAAAATATGGAACAGTATCTCATGGCTCTCCATCTACATCACCGCCTAAAGAGCCACCAGGGAGACTAAAATCACTTAGTTGGAGATCTGGATGAAGCAAGTTATACTCCCTTGTTTCGTTCATCATCTGGTCAAACTGTTCGGAAATGTTAAGTGACCCTGCCCCCTCGGCATGATGCGGGGAAAGACGAGCAAGATCTTCAGCTAGCTCGGCAACGGGCCCAACCTCCCCAAAGGTGTTTACCCCCGCAGACCTCTCCTCGTCAGAGCCTTCCTCGTCTTCGTCTTCGGCTTCAATCTCCTCCTTGGAAGGACGAGTTATGTCTGAGTGCCAAGCAGCGCCAGAGCTTGACCAGGGGTAGCGAGGAGTCAAGAGAGGTTTTGTCACTTCCATACCTAACTCTACCACTCGGTCACCTTCCTCATCTTGGCAAATAAGATCGCCACTTTCCTCATCCCAACGACACTACGATAAAGCGACGTCAGGCTCTGGCGCAGGGTCCATAATCCCAAACTCCTCCCGGGTGAACGGATAGTATTGGCGCAGCTGATCACATTTCAGCTTCAGCATGTAGTGAAGACCCCCGCAAACGAGGCGGGTAGCTGCAGCTTGGGCGCCTGTGGATTGAAGGAAGGCCTGAAGAAAATCATGGGAAGAGCGGACTTCTCCCTTATCAGTACAAATCTCTTTGCCTTTGGAAGTGGCAGGAAGAGACTTCAATCTCTCTATTTCGGCTTGCAGCTCAACAAGACGAACAGAAGATTCCTGCAACAGCGAGGAGGTCTGGATAACCTCCGAATGTAGCTGGGCCTTTTCAGACGCCATCCGATCCTTTTCAGACGCTAGCTGGTCCTTTTCGGCCTTCACCCGAGATACCTCTTCACCAAGACCTGCCAATTCTTGGTCCTTCTTCTGAAGCTCGCTCAGCAGTTCCTCAGTTTTCTGTCCCAAAGCCTCATTGGTTAACTTCAACTTCGCCAGCTCAGCTATTCGCTCTTTCTCTTGGCGCGCTAACTTCTCGCATGTTTTCTTCCAATCTGATATGGCCCCATCTCGTTGGAGAATAAGCTCCTTGGCTTTCTCCAGTTGTTGGTCGCGTTGGTCCAGCGATATTTGCGCTGCAGACAGCTGATTCTGAAGGTCAACATTGACGCGGGAGGCGCGGCTCAGCGTCTCGGACATCAAATCTTTGTCCGCTTCAGCAGTCTGTGCACGAACCAACAAAGTGTCCTGGGCGGCGGCAAATTTTTCAAACAACGCAGTCATCTCAGCCTTGTCTTCATCAGAAGCGCGATTCGCAAACGAGAATTGCGACAGATCCACCTTGAAGCCCCAATCTGATTCTTGCTCTCCTCGAAGCACGCGAAGCTCTTTGTCGATTTTGGCATTCCTTTCCGCCAAAGAAGATAACGACCTTATCCAAGCACTTCCAAAATTGCGAGAGTGACCATGGACGCTCGCCTGGAGACATCCCAACTCCATCAGTAAAGAATGCATCCGCATGAACTTGTCCTTCATTGATAAGCCAGTAAGCGAATTACTAATTTGTGGACATAGGTCCAAAGACACGCGATGCAGGAAGGCAGCAAGACGAGGCACCTATGCAATTAAATAGCTTCGTTATTTTTATAAAAAAAAAAGCGGTGAGGATGAGCAAGATAAACAAGAGTGAAACCTGAATCTTGGAAGGATCCACGTTTATACTAGGGAGGCGCAGAGAAACTTTCTCATCTTCGTGAATCTTCCTGACGCGAGCTGTGCGCCAGGAATCATCCGGAGTAGTTAGGCGACGCTGGGAAGAAGAGGAAGGGTGAGCCGGCGCAGATTTCTCACCAACAGATGTCTTCCCAGATGCTTTTTCGAAGGTCTGCCCTGGTGCGGCAGGCATCGCCAATTCACCACCAACAGACGATCCAGGGAAGTCTGGGGGAGTCGGCGAAGAATGTTTCGAGGAACCTTCGACACGTTTTCTCTTTTTAGTTTCCTTTGCTGCCGGTCCTCCCTCGGCCAACACCCTTTCCGCTGGGGCTTTCTCAAATGTCTGCGCGGTTTTGGGATGTTGAGAAGTGCGAGAAGAAGCAGGCTTAGAACCCTTAGAGCCACCCCCCTTAGCAATTCTAAACATTGCAGAGGCCTTGGGGACGGAAGTAGACGCCTTCTTGGCAGGAGGAGCTTTTGTAACAGGAAGAGCTTTAGTGGTAGGAGACTCGATCGGTGGTGGTGATCCTTTCCCTTCCTCTTCAGGAGGAGGGGAATAGTTAAGTTGCTGCAGGGGTAGCTCCTCGTCTGCGCCATCATCAGGCTCGATGCATTCAGCGAAGGTGCGATCATCTGCTACAGGGCTCCCCCCATCCCAACACAATTGGTAGCCCGCCTGAGAGGTTCTAGCCAGACGGGCTATTATGGCATATTCATCCTCGGTAGGTTCTGGAAATTCTACCTTGGTGAATCCAGTGGAAGTCATGTTCAAATCCAAACAGATGCCCATCCCATCCATCAAGGTCCCTCGACAGAAGGCGAAGTTCTCCTCCCAGTTGCCTATTTTTCTGGGTTTATTGGCGAACAAACGGTGCACAGTTCTGATGGTGCAAAATTCGTTATGACGACAAAATTTGAAGTAATATCCAAAGAGCCCCACCGTGGGGGTAACCTTAGCCTTAAAACCTAAGTTTGCAAAGTTCACCGTAAGCAAACGCTCAAAGGAAGTGATGCAACACCAAGCGACGGGAAGAAGTTGGCCTGGAGGAACTTTCACCATATTGAGAAGTGTACATTGAAATGGCGACAAGGGTAGGCGTATCCCCCACCATGCAGATTTGGCGAAGAACACCCTTCCCTTCGAAGTTTCAAAAGGGCGATCCAATTTACCCGCTCCTTCCACATACAACTCGCTCTCCTCTGGATCATCAAAAACCAAACTCCTTTCGAACTTGGCTATTTTTGAATCGATCCAAGGATTAGATTCGAAACCTCTGGACATTGGGAATTTATCCCTAATTTTCTTAGAGTCTGAACTCCTGAAAACCTTCTTAGGCATGGCGGGACTAAGCAACAAAGAAGATTTAAACAAAACGATAGTAAGAAAAGGCGAATAGGCTACGACAAAAACAAAAGTAATAGAAAGAAAAGCAAGAACGAGAAAATGTTATTACCAATATTCAGTAGTCGCCGTCAGGCAAGGACAGAAGAAGAAGGAGAGAAGAGAAACAATGATAAAGGGTTCACCAGAGTAAAGGAAAGAAGGAAACACCTGCAGGGGCACAGTGAATGTACTGGGAATGGAGAGAGAGACAAATGATGATTTTGGATCTATATAAAAGACACGTCTCTTCGGTTTTCCCGCCTAGAAGGGAGCTTTATCCCTTTTTCAAATTCCAATGAGAAGACAAATCGTCGCGACTCGATCCCCCAAAGGATGCAATGATGGGAAGATCTTGTAGGATCTCTATAGAAGATCTTGTGGCCCCCGCCTTCTTTCTTTATATTATTAAATTCACCAAATATTTCTTCCAACATCGCATGAGGGCTCGACAATATCAACCCTCACTGTGCGACCGCGTCTGGCGGATTCAGATACCAATTAACACCATCATTGTGCGACTGCGTCGGATGGATTCGGATATCAACAAACACCCTCTGAGGGCTTGCAGATTATGAGGACCTCGCAGGGTTCGTCGTCTTTTTCCTTTCAAAGAATTTAGCCAATGAGCAAACATCGCTCGAACATCGCCTGAAGCCCAATGGCGTCACCTAGAAATTGCTATAAAGAACTTCTGATAAAACGTAAACATTTACCAGAAGCTCGAGGGCTAATGATATGGTCAGATCAGAATATGGGCCTAATAGTTACGAAAAGCCTTGTGTAAGGCCCTTTTAGAGAAAGGAGCCCACGAGTCGTTATGATGAGGGTGGGCCCGAGGCCGTTGCGCTCAGAATGGGGTCAGGAACCGTTAGAGGGAGCTCTCACCGGTGGGCCCCCTAGAGGAAACGGTTTCTGAGCATGGATGTCCTTTCCATAACGGTCGCGGGATGTTCTGTGACCTTTGGGCGATAGTCGTTCAGGAAGCCTCGACTCAACCTCGCACTCAGCCTCGCCCGGATGAACGTTGGCCGTAGGCGAGAAAGGAACATGTCGAGATTGAGGGAGGTCACAGCGACCTTCATTCCGCAGTCGAATAAGGAAGATGAGAACACGAGGAGGCCACAAAAGATCCGATGCGATGGGGGACCACCAGATGACTATAAATAGGAACCCCCCTCCATAGGGAAGGGGGGTTAGACATTCTGTAAACCAAAGAAACCATGTATTAAACTAACGAAACATATAGAGAAATTCTTACTCTTCTTGATCTAAACTCTTTGTTGAGATCTATGAGCTAGATTGTAGGTTATCAATATATATATATATATATATATATATAGAGAGAGAGAGAGAGAGAGAGAGAGTTTAGTTATGGTGAGATGCATCACAAAAAACATTCCGTGAGATGCGATCAAAACTCATGAATCAGGTTCAGAATAATCGATCCAAACCGTGCAATATGATCTCGCTATTGAAATCTTCTTGCAGACCAAATTTTACATTTTTTCAAAATTTTTAAGTATTTTTTTCGAATTTTTAAAAATGACGGTTTTTGAACGGCACAGAACTAATTAGATTAACGATTTTCTAAAATTTCAAAAAAATACTTAAAAATTTTGAAAAACTGTAAAATTTAGTCTGCATGGAGATTTCACTAGATAGATCATATTAGACTATTTGGATCGGTCATTTTGAACCAGATTCATGAGTTTTGATCGCATCTCAGGAAAGTTTTTTTGTGATGCATATAGAGTTTTTCTATGGTGAGTTGTAACTCACCAAAGCGTCCGTGAGTCGCGCTCAAAATTCTGAAATTTAGTTCAAAATGACCGATCCAAACCGTCTAATACGATTTTTCTAGTGAAATCTCCATGCAGACCAAATTTTATATTTTTTTCGAAATTTGTAAGTATTTTTTTAAATTTTAGAAAATCATTAATCTAATTAGTTCTGAACTGTTCAAAAACAACAGTTTTTAAAAATCTGAAATAAATACTTAAAAATTTCTAAAAAAATATAAAATTCGGTCTGCATGGAGATTTCAATAGGGAGATCATATTAGATGGTTTGGATCGATTATTTTGAACTAAAATTTGAAATTTTGAGCGCGACTCACGGACGCTTTGGTGAGTTGCTACTCACCAAAAGATCCGTGAGTCGCGCTCGAAATTTCGAAATTTAGTTCAAAATGACCGATCCAAATCGTCTAATAGGATCTCCATATTGAAATCTCCATGCAGACGAAATTTTATATTTTTCCGAAATTTCGAAGTATTTTTTTGAAATTTTAGAAAATCATTAATCTAATTAGTTATTAACCGTTCAAAAACAACAATTTTTAAAAATCCGAAATAAATAATTAAAAATTTCAAAAAAATATAAATTTTGGTTTGCATGAAGATTTCAATTGGGAGATCGTATTAGACGGTTTGGATCGGTCATTTTAAACTAAATTTCAGAATTTTCTGCGCGACTCACGGACCCTTTGGTGAGTTGCAACTCACCATAGCAAAACTCTATATATATATGTTCTTGACATCATCATATGAGATCAAGTGATATCGCTATAGATCATACTTGAATCTCCAATATAACATTGGGTTCTTTAGGATTAAGCTATGGTTCGAGATGCATAGAACCATATTAGCTTGATTAAGAACTCGATCCAAATAAAGCACTCTTGTTGAGATGGCTCTGGAAGTTATACACCGATCAAAGTTCGCTTTGGTTTAAGGTGGCCAGCACTCTACTGGAGGCTCAGAGAGGCTGCAAATCACCATCTCTTTGGATCAATGAGGGATCTTTTTTCTGGCGCGACTTATGCTTGTTATTCTCACTGTTTCAACTCTCTACGAGGACTCAGGTGCTTTCTGGCACTAAAAGCTCCTTTTGGTATGACAATTGGGGTGGAAAACCTCTTCTTTTCCTCACCAAATCAGGAGAAAAACCGACAAGACCAAGGATTTGTCTTAAAGAGGGACTTACAAGGATCAATGAGCTCCTACCAAGACCGTACAACCTTGACTCTCACTACATCGTATCCAATGCACCACTGGCTCTTCACAGTTTCGGGTCAGATTCAGTACAATGGGTATGGTCAGCTGATCGAAACTTCTCAGTGTCGTCCACATATAAAGCTCTCTGTTCTGTCGGAAAGCTTAAATCACCTTTCATGTGGATTTGGAAACTAAAGATCCCCCCTTCCATTAGGTTTTTCCTGTTCTTGCTTTCTTGTGATAGGGTTCTGACAAGACAGCAACTTTCGAAGAAAGGCCTACACACGCATGTAGGTTGTCATTTTTGCAGCTCAACTGATTTGGAGGACAGCTTACACTTGTTTTTCACTTGCCTTTTCTCAATCAGTGTTAGGAGGAGGTTACAGGTTTTGTTTCAGACGCCGTGTCTCTACCAGGCAGGCGCTACTTTCACTCTTTCTGTCCGACAGTCTCTCACGCTTGCTGAGCACTGTACTGGAAACCACTTTGTTTGTTGTGTGGCTGGAGCGCAACAATCGAGTTTTTAGAAGTTCGAGTAGAAGTGTGCAGAACCTGGTGGAGTGGATTTCGGCAGAGGCGAACAGCTTTTCGAGAGTTATTAGTTGAGCTTCGGTTTTTTTTCCTTTTTTTAGTTTTCTTGGTTGTTTTGTTGGTTTCTTTGACAGTCGCTGTCAATGTTTTCTAAAAAAAAAGAACTCGATCCAAATAACGTTCTTTCATTGCTTCACAAATTGCTATATATTTTGCTTTGATGACGAAAACGGTTGTAATATTCCATTTAGAACACTTTCTAAACTTACAACATCACATTTAAGAAAAATATGTAGCTCAACTGTAATTATATCAATCTTTTGAAAAACTAGCATCAGTGTAATTAATTTACACAAGCTCTCTTTCATCTTAAGAGATGAAATATTACATCACCTTTCTCAAAAGGTACTCGAGGATATTTTTGACTATTGTCCAAATGTGTCTCTCTCGTATCCATTTGACAATTGTTGGTCATATCCTTTGAATACTACATGTTGGGGCATATGTTAGAGATATGTCCTAGAAGCCAATCTTTTTTGCTACTTCTATGGTTTTATGTCATTGATGATTTCATATCATTTGTTCCTTGATTTATGTGTTGACAGTTCATTCAGGTTGAGGATCTGAATTATAGATCACTGTTTTTCATTTAGTAGTAAATGACAACAATAAATCTAAAACGTCCATAATCTTGATAATTAACAAGGAACATTAATTATCAATAAGATTAGTATGCAAGTTAAGTGATGATTAAGTTCTATAAATCATGCGTTAAGAGTAACCAACTTAATTGCATATGTTTATGTTAATTGAACATAGTACAGGACATGACCCAACGAAATAAATATATGGATTGTGTTATGTGTCATTATTTATTTCGTTATGATTTTGATTCTAAGTTTGAAATATTTATCTTTTCCACATGAAGATAGGTTCAATAAATATCGTCTACCGCTGATTCCCAATAAGGGCTGCTATACGGACGTTATTTATGTTCTTTTGAATTGTGCGAGAAAAAGCTAAATCATCAAGAAAACCGTATGTCCCTCATTAATTCATTTAGTGAGTGACGATATCTGTTTGGGCCCCTTGATGGAGATAGATTGTTTGCTAGCAACTGATACAATTATCTCTAGATCAAGAAACGTATAATCTGCAAGAATGACACATTCCTATCTTGGATTATACGATGATATCGTGAGACATAAGAATCAAAATAGAGATATACTTTTATTCTCTTATGCAGGATTTAAATACTGTAGCAATACAATATTTATGTGAATTGGGAATCATAACGTGTTGCTAGATACCGCTTATGATTATTGGAATTGAATAACGATTTAATTCCATGTCCAACTTAGCATAAATCCTCAAAGGGTCACACAGATCGAAATATAACCAAACAGTGCATTAATCATTTATTTGCATCAGTGTGCTTTTGCAAAAATATGATAAGTTGATTAATTGATTATATGTCGATATAATTAATTAATTCAAACGGATCATATCGAAATGATTTAATGCACAAGCTAATCCCATGATAATTATTAATTAGTTAATAATTATTCAACACAACACAATTTAATATAAATAGTTATATTAAATTGAATTAATGGGCCGATATTTATTATTGAATAAATAGCCCAAATATAAAGCATCAAATGGTGGATTAAATGGATTGAATTAATAATCAATTTGGAGAGTGTGCAAAGCCCAATATGGCCCATGCATGGCCGACCTCATAGGGGGTGGTAGGTAGGTGGCACAATGGTAAATAAGGGGAACTATTTGCTAGGGTTTGAGCATTATAAAAGGACCCTTATGGAGGCTCCTTGCTCCTGTCTCTCTCTTCCTTTCTTTGGCCGCCACCTATCTCCCTCTTCTCCCTCTTTGGCCGCCACTTCTCTCTCCCTCTCATCCACCATTGCTCATGTGTTGAGCACAACCTTCTCCACATATTAAAGAGTTAATAAAGAAGAAGAGAATACTTGGGATTAGCCTTGACCTTTTAGCTTCTAGCAAAACTTGTAGGTCTTGGTTAATTTCGTGGTGGACTCGAGGAAGAGCTTGGTTCGAAGGAGGAGCTTGAAGTGCATCCCACCTACATCCTAGTCTTGGTTCGAGCCTCTTGATTACGATATCAAGAGAGGTATAGCTTTTGAACCTCTTCTCTTTGTGTGAATGGCTTAAAGTACTAGTTCATTGTTTGTGCATGATTTATTGTGGATAATTAATAGTAATTAACCATAAAAATTAAAATTATGCACTTAACTAACAGCATATGCATAAATATGACGTACAAAATGAAACTCATAATGAAAGAATGCTTGAACTATTTCATGCATTTTTTCGAATTGAGTTGCAATAAACCGAGTCATATACTCAAGTCATATACCATATGACATGGTTAGCCATCTTTTTTTGGAGTCTATCTTTCATGTTTTTAGAACACTTCGTCATTATATGCACATTTGTTCAAACCTAACATCCATCGTAATCTATCTCTATAGATTTGTTTTCTAGAATTAGATGATTTCGTCCAAGTTCTCAATTGAGAAAACATTCTCCAATGAGATCTTGACAATATTCATTTTCTTAATGTTATTCTCAATTAATGTCTTGTTATCTTAAACAATACAAGTAATACAATTATGCTTTTATTGAATATCTTGTTTATATAAGATGTTTTTAACGAAGTAATACAATTATGCTCTCACTGATATTGATTAGTGCTCTTGTTGCAGGGTTAAGGAGTGGTTCCTGTGTGTCTGCATCTGAAGATAGCAGCGATTTATGTCAAACATGTGTCTTCTAGTCCCTCTGTTTTTTCTTTTTCTTTTTTCCTCTCATTACCGATGAGCGGTGTATGCTATCTACAAGACTTAGTTTGTGTCTGCTATACCTATCTCAATAATTTCCTTTTTCTGAGGTGTCAAACTTTTTAAGCTAGTTTTATATTCTCTTAATATGAATAACTGAAGATTTCAGAAGATATACAGATGTGAGTACAAATAAAACTGACAATAATTAAAGTATTTGAAGGCCTCTACTTAAAAGAGATCAGGTCTGCACAAAAGGTAAGGAAGGTACGTAGATGTGAAGCAGCCATATTCTACATTGAGAAATGCTAGAGTCCAATATATTGGATGGATGGACTCCGTCCAATACGATCGATTTTACGTTTTTAAATTTCAAATGAACTATCTGAATCGTTCAATATGTTCTTCATATTGAAAATTTATAAGAAACCAATTTTTATATTTTTTAGAAATATTTTACTATTTTTTTTTATATTTTAAATAATCGTTGTTATTGGACGATCCAAAATATTTATATCATGAATTTTCAAAATATACCAAAAAAGAGTAAAAAAAAATTCGAAAAAAATGTAAAAATTGGTTTCTTGTAAGTTTTCAGTATGGAGAATATATTAAACGGTTTGGATCGATCATTTGAAATTTAAAAAACGTGAAAATGATCATATTGGACAGACCCATCCGTCCTATATATTGGACACTAGCTACATTTGTTTGGAGGTATCCTAGCCGTTCCGATTTTCTGCTCTTTCCATTACGGACCAATGATTATACACATATCATCTTTCTGCTCTATTGAGCGGTAAAAAATCGATGATTACTAGCAAAATAAAGAATAGAAATTGCAGGAAATTACTCGATTGGAAATAACATAGCAATTTTCGTTGTACTTGCTAAATCAATATTTACATTTTTTAAAATATAAAGAGACATAATATATTTAAAACGGAATACGCTGCAGTAGATCAATTTGATTTCAGAATTTTTATCCTCCTATTAACGGTGATGTGTGATTTTCTGATTATTTAATTGATTTTTTTTTCAGGATGTTATGGATGTAGGTTAGAACTTACTTGTTCAAGTTTCGAATAATTAAAAAAATAACTTTTATTTTGTTCTAAGATTTTGTTAGAAACACAATTTGATTTTTTCATGAATAACTTATTAAAAAAATGAAACATAAAATAATTTATTCTGATAAGCTATTTTTGTCCTGCAATGATCCAAGCAAGCCCACCCACCAGGAGGTACCATGCAGCCATCCGAAAAAATTAAAACCAACGTTACTGTTCACTTGAATTTCGATAATAACTGTAAAAAAATTGAAATTTTAAAAATAACGTTATAGGATCGTCATCCGGATTGACGAGTGTACAAATTGCTTGGATCGTCATCCCGGATAACGACGATCCAAATATATTCTAAAAAAGTTTAAATATTAAAATATTAAATAATATTAAAAAAATATTTTGGTCCTTGGATCGTCAATTGGATTGACGATCCAAACAAAAATGGCAGCAAAAATTTTAATATTTTTTAATTTATAATTTTGTTTTTTAACCATCAAAATTTTTATTATTACAAAATATATATAATTTGTGATTACAATTAAAATATAATTTAAACATCTATTATAAAAATATAAGTATATAATTAAATTACGCATGTTAAATATATAATATTGTATATGTGTATAATACTTATTTTATACATATATATAATAATATATGTATCATATATTTTATGAGAAAGTTTAATATGCACCATAGTGCATAAGGCATTCCGTGCACCGCGGATTTTTTCGGAGATATTTTTTGTAAATTGACAAATCTAATTTAACCAATTTAATCTACATATTGAAATCTCATAGAAAATAAAATTTTACAATTTTTTATATTTTATTATTATTATTTTCGAATTTTTTAAAACATGTCATTTTTGGAAAGTTGTATTATTTACAATATTTTAAAAATGACATGTTTTAAAAAATTCGAAAAAAAATAGTAATAAAATCTCTAAAATTGTAAAATTTATTTTGCTATGAGATTTTAATATTTATATTAGATTGGTTGAATTAGATTTGTAAATTTACAAAAATACCTCCGAAAAAGTCTGCGGTGTACGGAATGCCTTATGCACTATAGTGCATATTAAAATTAAATATAATTTATAGTATGACATGTTTAATACTTTTATTTGTATTTAATTTTACACATGCATATTTGTATGTATATAAAAAATCTTATATATATTTATATCTTAAATTATGCATGTTGAATAGTTTTATGCATATATATTATTAGTGATTTAAATAGCGCCGCTATGAATCGCAATAGCCCCGCTATAGCGGTACGACTTGATAGACCACTACGGTGCTAAATTAAAAGTGCCGCTATAGCGGTCTTCATTGTATTTAACATGCATAATTTAATTATATACTTATATTTTTATAATAGATGTTTAAATTATATTTAAATTGTAATCACAAATTATATATTTTGTAATAACAAAAATTTTGAGGGGCTAAAAAGCAAAATTGCAAATTAAAAAATGTTAAAACTCTTGCTGCCATTTTTGTTGAGGGGCTAAAAATTTTGTTTGGATTGACGATCCAAGCAATCCAAAAAAATTTTTTAATATTATTTAATATTTAAATATTTTAATATTTTAATATTTAATTTTTTTTGCATAATATAATTGGATCGTCGTTTCATTTGCCGATCCAAGCTTGGATCGTCATCCGGGATGACGATCCAAGCAATTTGTACACTCGTCAATCCGGATGACGATCCTATAATGTTATTTTTAAAATTTTGATTTTTTTACAGTTATTATCGAAATTCGAGTGAACAGTAATGTTGGTTTTAATTTTTTTGGTGCAGCCATGCTGTCGCCCGTCTTCCCGTAAACAGGTTTGGAAGGTCATAATCGTGTGGACCTCAAGTTTATGAATTAGTTAAATGGGATAGACATTTTTGTTTTTTGAAATTCTAAATGAGATAGACTTGATAAAGAGACGAGACGCATTGTGTTTGGTTCACACGAAAGGAAAGGGAAGGAAGAAAATTGGAACGGAAAGAAAAATTATTTTGTTTTAATATTTTTTGTGTGTTTGGATGACAATGAAAGGGAAGAAAAGGATTTTCCTTCCCTTCTCATTTTGTGTTTGGATGATCAAATAAAAGGAAGGTAAATTTATCTCGATTGACCATTATACCCTTTTATTTCTTCAGTCGGTTTCTTTTAAAAGCAAAAAAATTATTTTGTTTAATTAAGAGCTAACAAATATCAACTAATCAAATATAAAATCTGAATTAATTATATGGTTCCACTAACCACAATTTAATTTACAAAATTCCTGACATAAGTCGCATAATTTCAGAAACATACACAATATTCCCACATCTGATAAGCATAAAAAATTTTATAATTAATCTTTGAAAGGTTTCTTTATTCATAATTTGTTACAAGTGGGAACAGTATCCTTGTTCTAACAAAATGCCAATATTGTTTCACAATAAACAATTAATTGCATAACATTCAATAAATAATAGGCATAAGATATCATTTACTGCAACATAATTTTGAATTTCTTTTAAAAATATAACACAATTGCTATATTTTTTAATAAAATCCGGATTAGAAAAAACTAACGAGTTTTATTTTTATCTATAAAAGCTCAACCAGAGGATATTTCAT
This sequence comes from Rhynchospora pubera, assembly GCA_028095005.1. NCBI lineage: Eukaryota > Viridiplantae > Streptophyta > Magnoliopsida > Poales > Cyperaceae > Rhynchospora > Rhynchospora pubera. The sequence goes on along the minus strand of CM051460.1, from coordinate 343,274,042 downwards.
ATTTGTCCATAATCTAGTATGAATCATTTTGGTCCATCAGTAAGTTTTATTCAACCTGATTAATGGAAGAAGCCAACACTATTGAGTATGAAAATAACGATAAGCAAATCACTGAAAACTTTTTGAAGATGCAAAAAGGAAATCACGCCATCAAAGCAGAGAGCAAAAAAAAAAAAAAAAAAAAAAAAAAAGACACCGCTGTCATTTATGGAAAGAGTATATTGTTGCTCTCAATCCAAACAAGGTTGTTGAATTCCAAATTTTACGCTCATTTTCGTCCCCTCCAGTCCAATCCCTCCAAACACGGTGTAAGTTTTGATAGTTCACAAGAATAATCACCATTAAAATCTCAGTTCAATATATTTGACGCATAGGGTCAGAGAGTGATTAAAAGACAAAGCCACCATTTATTTCATAGAAATCCGAATCCACTAAGGCATTAACAGCTAGAGAATTTTCAAATTAGTCCTTTTACAAGGGAATTTTATTAGAATTACATTCCAGGCTTTAAAACAGAATGTATGTACCAAATAGTCCCGGGAAGCAAGGCAATGAGAAAATGGAGACTGGCACGGGTCTGATGTCGTTCTAAACAACGAGAAAATGACCAATCATATTCGAGAAACAAGGCAACATGGACAATATTTGAATGACACAAGCTCAATACTAGTAAGATTACCAAATCAACCCACAAATTTCTCAAGCCACAACAACAGATCATTCAAGATTAAGATAATGTAAGCTATTAATTGAACCAACCCACAACAGAGTAAGAAATCAAATAAGATGGCAAAGGGGTTTGCACAATTGACAATACCAAGAGAAAGAGAAATGAAGGGTCTTGCCACCGATCTGTCTCGCTACTGCCACCTCCTTGTGCTACTGTCACCATCACCACCTCGTCTATCTTTCTCCACTAGCCAGTAGCCACCTCCTCATCCGACCAAGCTCAGCCACATTGTTCCCCTTCTTTCTTTCTTTATTTTTTGTTCTTATCAGTTTTAGAGTTTTTAGAGAGAAAATGGGTCTGAATGAAAGAAAGTGGGGATAAGGGCTTAAGTAGGCACGATAGATGAGAGAGGAGTGGGTCCATGATGCTAAGGTGGCAATCGGCAACAGAGCTGACGCAGGGGCGAAGCCAGGATTTGGTAATAGGGAAGGCCGAGATGAAACTTCGAGTTGTTTGGCCGATCGATTGAATATGATTGTATACATCAAAATTGAAAATAAAAGTAACTTTTTATATCATGCAAGATGCAACCAAAAAAACCATGGGATCAAGACTTTTCCAATAGTCTATTAAGATCGACTCACATAACTCAATCCCTCATCCCTGAAACTTAGAACAAAGTACCCTCAAATGAAATATTGAAACGGTACTAGAAGAATTAAAGGAGTGAGAAACTCGTTAGATGTGTAAAGAAGAAACATGATTAAATTTTTAACAACTAATTTGACTGACGAAGAGAAGAAGAAGACTACAAGTCAGTGGCTCTTATTTCAGTTGGGGGCCCAAGTAGGAGTTTGTTGGTTAAACATTTTCTCTCGATTTGCCGATTTGCAAAACAACACCGAAACCTTAAAACTAACATCTCTTTTTAGTGATTTATAGCTAGATTATTTGAAGAATGGATTAAAGCAAGTGTGGCACATAGTGTGGAGCTTCAAGAGATTGCTTTGAACTAGTTAGAATCATTAGTTAAGGTCTAATTAAACTCTAAACTAATCTCAATCAATTTGCTGGTAAATTGCTCAGTTTTTCTGTCCAGCGTCATACAACGCCAGTTGCCGTTACACAACGCAGCGATAATTCGCTCTTAAATTGCAAAATCTCTGACAAGGTTGGAACAGCGTTACAGAACGCTTAGTAGCGTTGTGCAACGTTAGTTCATTTGCTTTTAAACCAGTTAAATATATTATTTCCCCTTGTCAGAACGTTGTGCAACGCTAAGTAACGTTACACAACATTTCCTCTCCTATGTTGTGTAACGCTATTCAGCGTTGTACAACGTAGTCTGAAGCATGCAACTCTGCACTGCCTAGACACTGCTCAGACATCGATCAGCATCGATGCTGCATGCATGCTGCCATGTTCCATGCATGCATCAAACATGCAAGTTAGCATTTTTGCATGCAAAGTTGCGGGTTTCGTTGGCCAACGCTGAACAGCGTTGTGCAACGACCACGTTGTGTGACGCCCTACAGCGTTACACAACGTTAGTCTGAGTCATGCACCTAAACATCTCTCAGACATCGCTGCTGCATGCATGACCCATGTTCCATGCATGCAGCACGCAGGCTGCTAGCATTTTTGCATGCAAAGTTGCGGGTCCCGTTGGCCAACGCTGTTCAGCGTTTTGCAACGCCCTCGTTGTGTAACGACAGTCAGCGTCGTATGACCTTCTGACAATATTGTTTGAGTTTGTCAGATCTGCCTTGATTCTTTTCTTGACTTCGTTGTGCAACGCTAATAAGCGTTACACAACGCTCTGACAAGTTCCAACGGAACTGTCGAGCTTCTGCTTTGGATTTTTGCTGAAGCGTTGTGCAACGCTATACAACGTTACACAACGCTCTGACAACTCACAACGTTATTGTCTGTGACCGTTTGATTTTTCAACGGCTATTTCTGCGTTGTACAACGCCATATAGCGTTGTATAACGGTAGAGTCTGTCTTGACTGGTTTTTGGAGCTGTTGGCGCCCTCTATTTATATGAGACATCTTGGAACTGTTTAGATACTTTTGAAACTTTTGAAATTCCTCCCTTTTGAGCTCCAACCAGTTAGACATTACTCTCTCTTGTGTTTGAGCATTAACTTAGCAAAATAATTGAGATTAGAGTGTGCAAACCAATGCATTAGTATTAATTGCTAGATTTGTTGAGTGATTTGGTTAGAGCCTCAATCCCTTGAGTAATTGAGCTTGTTTAATTGAGTTAGGCCAATCCACCTTGAGAGTGATTGTAACAAGGTGATTTGGTTCGAATTTGTAGTCCCGTTCGTTGTGGAATTGAACGGAGCGCGCTCATTTCGAGGTTGCGGAACTCCCGGAGACGTACGACTAAGGCTAGCACTTCCTAGCGGGTCGGAACTCCGTAATATATCGCGTGTCACCTCTTTTCTTCTCTCTTTACTTTCCTTGCATTGTGAATTGCTTGTGTCTTGTTGTCTTTGTTAGACCAAATTTGAATTGAACCAAATATTGACCATACCGGTATAGAACTTTGCTTTTGTGCCTATTCACCCCCCTCTAGGCCTTTAAATTAGGGACAACAGAGTTTGTATTAAGAAATTCAAAAAACAGGGTGGGCCAGGCCCACTGGGGCCCCTGCGCTGGCTTCGCCAGTGAGTTGACGGATTACATGATGTGAACCTGGTGCCTGGTGGGTTATCAGATTCGAGAGGGAAAGCAAGAATGAAGGGATCTGATACGGAAATTAGGGAAAGGGCAAATAGGAGAGGGGATAAGATCAATCGGACGGTCCAAATAAATCAAGCAAACAAAAACAAGATCAAATGGCCCGGAATGAATAAATTTGGATATTGAGTTAAACTAGCAATAAGATTACATCTTCACACAATTTCAAGTTGTATAAATTTCAGAAAATATGTAAATGGAATTTTTACTACATAGGTAAATTAGTTATAACATTTTTCACTCAGATATTTTCTCAAAATTTTGTAAACAACCGAAATTAATCAATTAAACGGATCTTTAATAAGGTTGTCTCTAATTTAATTGATTTTGAATCTTTAAAATTAAAATTATTTTTAGTTGTTCAAAATGCCAGGTTTCACATTATCAAAATTCATGATTCTAAACCGAGACTTATTCGTGTATGAATTTATATATTATTGACCTTTTAATATATTCATTATTTATAGCGATTATAATTTGGTTTTTCATTAATTAAATTTATTTGTTTGCTTGAAATTTTACTTAGGTATCACTGTATATGTATTTGATACCAATACTCATGCGGTTCACACCTGATACTTCACGTGACATATCAAATTATTTTAATTCATTTGACTAACGGATACTCGTGTAGGTGCACCATGCGACAAACTCGATTATTTTAAACTCCAAAATATTTAAAGTTTGATTGAGCTTTTAATGAAAATCCAAAACTTTCATATCGCCGCACCAAATATCATTATATGTGATGATATATTAGATTAAAACAAAAAATAAAAAATTTGAAAATTTTCATATACACACCGATTTTCATCATATTTAAAATTCAAGAACGAATCCGTAGCACGAAAACCATCCGTACTATGCATAGCGTTTTAGCAATCCTCTATATATATATATATATATAGAGTTTAGCTACGGTGAGTCGCGACCAAAACTCCTAGATCTAGATCAAAATGACCGATCCAAACCGTCCAATATGATCTCCCTATTGAAATCTCTGTGCAAACCAAATTTTTTATTTTTTCGAAATTTTTAAGTATTTTTTTCGGATTTTTAAAAACTGATGTTTTTGAATGGTTCAGAACCAATTAGATTAACGATTTTCTAAAATTTCAAAAAAATAATTAAAAATTTTGAAAAAATAAAAAATTTGGTCGCGACTTCAATATATATATATGAGTTTAGCTACGGTGAGTCGCGACTCACGGACCCTCCGGTGAGTCGCGACCAAAACTTCTAGATCTAGATCGGAAATGACCGATCCAAACCGTCCAATATGATCTTCCTATTGAAGTCTCCATGTAGACCGAATTTTTTTATTTTTTCGAAATTTTTAAGTATTTTTTTTTTAATTTTAGAAAATCGATAATCTAATTGGTTCTGAACCATTCAAAAACATCAGTTTTTAAAAATAAAAAAAAAATACTTAAAAATTTCGAAAAAATAAAAAATTTGGTTTGCACGGACATTTCAATAGGGAGATCATATTGAACGGTTTGGATCGGTCATTTTGATCTAGATCTAGGAGTATTGGTCGCGACTCACCGTAGCTAAACTCTATATATATATATATATATATATATATATATATATATATATATATATATATATATATATAGTTTAGCTACGGTGAGTCGCGACTCACGGACCCTCCGGTGAGTCGCGACCAAAACTCCTAGATCTAGATCAAAATGACCGATCCAAACCGTCCAATATGATCTCCCTATTGAAATCTCCATGTAGACCAAATTTTTCATTTTTTTCGAAATTTTTAAGTATTTTTTTGAAATTTTAGAAAATCGTTAATCTAATTGGTTCTGAACCATTCAAAAACATCAGTTTTTAAAAATCCGAAAAAAATACTTAAAAATCTCGAAAAAATAAAAAATTTGGTTTGCACGGAGATTTCAATAGGGAGATCATATTGGACGGTTTGGATCGGTCATTTTGATCTAGATCTAGGAGTATTGGTCGCGACTCACCGGAGGGTCCGTGAGTCGCGACTCACCGTAGCAAAACTATATATATATATATATATATATCACCATATTTGCACCGCTACGATATGATACTCGCACCTATATCCTTGCAACATGGGTGTCAAATCAGATTATGAGTGACAGTATATTTGTAATTGGAACGTTTTTCAGTGGCATAATCAAACATCTCCATCTCCTTTTTAAAAAGAAAATACAGCGCCTCTTCATCTTTTCCATCCTAATCCGCAAGTGGAATCCCTTTACAATTGTCCAAATCCCTTCCTCTTGTTCTTCTTCGCTAGTCTCTCCATCTAAAAGCTTAAATCATGAGCGAAGTTCCAAGTTGCAGAATCCTTAGCCGCCTCAATTTAGACTATTCTCTGTCCGTGCGCGGTGGCTACGTTGTTTTTGCTATAACCAACCCCTGTGATCGGTACCAGGTTCGTTAATTTACATTTTAGTCTGTTAATAATAATCGCTGATTTCTTTGTTTTTGGTGTACTGAACTGGAATCTTGTTCATTGATTTTGAATAATCGGGGCAGCACTGGCTTAAAGACGATAGACATGGCGCCGTAATTAAAGACTCTGAGGGCCAACCTGCATTCGCTTTGGTCAACAAAGCCACTCATCAAGCAATTGGCCACGGTCCCAATTCCACTCCTGTAAGTGTTCTTTAAGTTTGGCAACATCAAAGTTTAGTGGATCAAGGGTTAAACTTAGCATTTTGAGATTAGTGTTTGAGATTAAAGTTAATAAAAATTAGTACTAACTTAAAATTAGTAATTGTTGTTTGGCATGATAGGTTAAAGTTCGTAATCAAAGTGAATGCATTCACTTAGGGGTCGTTTGGCAACATCAAAGTTTAGTGGGATCAATGATTAAACTTAACATTTTGAGATTAGTGTTTGAGGTTAAAGATAATAAAAGTTAGTACTAACTTAAGGTTAGTAATTGTTGTTTGGCATTATAAGTTAAAGTTAGTGATCAAAGTTAATGCATTCAATTATAACATTCATTTTAATCTAGACATTTTAGAATTTGAAAATTTTAAATCTTGATATTTTCAAAATTTGAGGTGAAAATTAAAATTTTAAATTAAAAAATTTGAAACTTTGAAAAATTGAAATTTTAAATTTGAAATTTTAAAATTTGAATTTTGAAATTTGAAATTTCGAATTTGAAATTTGAAATTTTGAAATTTGAAATTTGAGATTTGAAATTTTGAAATTTGAAATTTGAAATTTTGAATTTTGAATTTTGAAATTTTAAAAATTTGAAAATTTGAATTCTGAAATTTGAAATTTTGAAGTTTTTCTCAAGATTTTCTCTTCAGAGACGATATAAAGTTTTTTTTTTGGTGTTTGAGAAAAGCTTAAATATATGGCCAAGTTAGAAAGGTAGTGCTAATCCCGTTGACTCCAATGTTGTTTGGCGATGCAAGGCATGTAGGTTAGCTCATTGACCCAAAGGTCAAGCTAAACTTGGCACTACCAAATGAGCCCTAACTGAACTAGTCGGGGTCTACGCGGGCCAGTATCTCTGTCAACTTTTAATGTTGGCAAAGTGCTAATTTTTTATCTGAACCGTTTGGTCTAATATTGACGGTTAAAATTTTTTATGTCTTTCAATCTAATATTATGTACGAGGCATCTATTAACCGTTGAGATTATATCTAACGGTACAAATCAATCAAAGGTTGGCACTCTGGATGTGTTTCCGGGTCTGCGCACCTACAATTAGATTAAATAAATTTGATAAATTCATCAGTACAATGAGGAAAAATAGCGAAAGTTACAGCTTACAAGCCATTATGAAGTGGAATGTTCCGTTAAATATACTGTTAGTTTGTGTAACTCCTCCCCCTTCATGCACTAAGTTGTTCTGGGATTGGTATATGTGTAATAACGCAGTGTTATTGTACAATGGCACTGTTTGGATATAGGAAGAAGGAAGAAGGAAGAAGGAAGAAGGTCCAAATTTATTATAAACAATTCAAATTCTTCACAAAGTTACACACTTCCCAATACTTCTTTCCACTTCTTCTCTTCTTTTCTTCTTTCCACACCTATCCAAACGGAACCAATGAGTTCAGACAGTTTGTGTTTCTCAATATGTACAATTTCTTGCTTTTTTTAATCGGGTGATAAGAATCATCCTAGAATTTATCTTCTGACGAAGTCAGAATTGACCAATAGTGAGGGCCGAGAACCAATTACATAAAATGGAAAACTAAAAGAATCAAGAAAAAATTAACGTGAGATAAAATAACATGAAAATGTTATCTCAAAGACAATACTAGCATGTTTGCATTACTTGGAAAAAAAATAAGAAGAAGACATTTTGATAGAGAGGCTTAAATATTTTGGACTTGGAAGAGGCCCATTGACCAATTCTATCAATTTAATTAGGGAATTGCGTTCCATCATCCCATAAATTCTATCATCTCCATTATTCCCAAATCTTCATTAATTATCTAACATATCTTCATTAATAAGAAAGTCCAAGGGATGATGAAATTATCCCATTCATCCTCATTGCAAATCCAGCGTCATCCCGTCATTCCATATCTACTCCCAGCATATAATTCATTGAAATTTCGAGCCGTAACATGTAATAACAAAATATACAAATTCAATATATGTAACTGTTGAAGTTACGTATATAACTGTTGAAGTTATGTATGTAACTGTTGAAGTTATATATGTAACCGTTAAAGTTAATATATATAACTTTTGAAGTTATATATGTAATGTTGAAGTTATATTTGTAACTGTTGAAGTTAAAATATGTAGTTGTTGAAGTTATATATGTAGCTGAAGTAGTTAATATATATAATTGTTGTAATTTGGATACTAACTGTTGTAGTTAATATGAGTAATTGTTATAGTTCAGTGATTAGCACAACTTGTGTGTTGATTGTGTGAACTAAATCTTCTGCATACACTGGTGTTTGATACTATTGACTTTAACGAGAGAAATAGTGGGGACCGAAATATGAAAGGATGAGAGGAAGAGAAATAGTGGGGACCAAAAATAGAAAGGATTGAAGGAAGAGCAACAGTGGGGACTAAAATAAAAAAGAATGGGAGAGAGAGAAATAGTGGGGATAAAAAATATTCCAAAAATAAAAAAAATTAAAATGTGTTCCCACTGGGAATGATGGGGATGATGGATCTTGGAGATGATCCTTATCACCCCCGATTTAATTAAGTAAAAGTTAACAAATTAATTAAAAAAATCAGATTATTAATGGGGACCCGGCCTTCGCCAGTCCCGCACTGGCTTCACCACTGTTCTTATCATCATTTTAATGACTCATTTTTTTTCGAAATGTGATTAATTAAGTGCTAACTATCTTTCTATTTTTATGGCTCATCTCCATCATTCTCTAGATTTATCATCCAAAGTATACTCCCCTTCCCTTTCTAGCACCTATATTCCCTCTCTCTCCCATCTCATTTTTTTTTAGAACAATTAGTATTTTTTCTAGCACAATTAACTTTTTTTCATGACAATTAATAATATTTTTCATGACAATTAATTTTTTTCAGGAAAATTAATATCTTTTCAGGACGAACAATTTTTCCATGACAATTAATATTTTTTTCAAGACATTAATTATTTTTTAGAATAATTAGTAATATTTTTTAGGACAATTAATTTTTTTTTCAAGATAATTAACTTTTTTCCAGGTCAAATATTTTTTCCATAATAATTAACAGTTTTTTTAGGACAATTAGTATTATTTTATAGGATAGTTAGAACATTTATAAGGACTATTAGTAATATATGACAATTAATAGTATTTGTTGAGACAATTAGTATTAAATATATGATGTTAGGAAGGGCAAGGATGAGTAAGCGTTGGATGGAAGATAGGGTGGGTAACATTTGATACTTACTAGATAGGAATTAGAGACATAAATGGAAAAGGAAGATGAGAATGTTGGACAAGTATTTCAAAAAATATATTAAAAAGTGTTTCAAAGATATATAAAAAAAAAAACTCGTCATCTAGGGATAATGGGGATTTTTTTTTTGGAAGATAAATCGGAGGTCTAAGCCATCCAACTTATTTTTAAATTAAATGTCTATAAAAGACCCCCCAGCCAGGTTTCGAACCTGCGACCTTTCACTCAAAGAGTCAAGATGCATTGCTCTTTGCCACTAGACCAAGAACTGGTTCTCTCAATTTTTTTTTTTGAAGATAAATTGGAGGTCTAAGCCACCCAACTTATTTTTAAATTAAATGTCTATGAAAGACCCCCCAGCCGGGTTTCGAACCTGCGACCTTTCACTCAAGGAGTCAAGGTGCATTGCTCTTTGCCACTAGATCAAGAACTGGTTCTCGATAACGGGGATTAATACGCTAAGGAAGTGATCATCTTAAGTAATTCTGATTTTTAACCCCAAAAGAAAAAAAAAAAGATTGTCAATTTCGGCATGTTGGAAATATATTAAGCCTGGGAGATATAAATTTTGAAATTATATAGCACTTCAGGTTAATGAGTCTTATACAACTTTGATGAGATTTGTGTGCAATTTTTGTTGATAATTAGTTACCGCTGAGAAGATACAATGTGGATTCTTGTGACAAGTCAGTCCTGTGGACCATGTCGAAGGATGATTATGACGGTTTCAGGAACATTCGTAGGATGGATGATATCTCTATCCTTTTCGCTGCCAATAACGGTCGAGTCCATGATGGCCACCTTATTGATCTATATTACACAAAAAGCGTTGAACTATCTACCTTCCAATGGAAGATCCTGGAGGTCCTGCCGTCAATTAATCCCATTTCTCTTTTCCAACCATCCCAGCAAACCGTTAAGATCCACTGCCGAGGCAAAGTGGGCTACAATTTGACCATTGCTGAGGATGGCATTACTGTTATGTTGGTTCCATCCAATTCCAAAGATAAGCACCAGGTGATTAGTGTTGCTGCGTTTTACTTCATCCTATTATTATTATTATTATTATTATTATTATTATTATTATTATTATTATTATTATTATTATTTACTTTGTTTTGTAGGTCATTTATGCAGCTGTCATCCATTTCCCAATTCCCATTCTCGTTGCTTCCTTTCTTTAATTAGTTTCTTCATGTACTTCTACATTGATTTTATGCTTATGATAGTCTTTCCTCTTTGATGTTGTTTAAACACAGCACTGGATCAAAGAAACGGCATATGGCATTCCTGTCAAAGATGAGCAGAAGAATGTGTCCTTTGCAATTGTCAACAAGGCCACAGGAAAAGCTATTAAACATGGCTACGGCAGTGGCTATCTTGTATGCACCCACAAACATCTTATATTAGAGTTATAAAAACTTAACACCTTCAATATTAAATAAATATTCCTCATGATTTAAACATTCTCAAAACTCTATAATATATATATTTTTAATCATCCCTAGTCGGTTGTAACATTTATAGGTTCAGGTGACCCCGTTCAACCGAAATTATATGGATGCCTCGCTACTGTGGACTGAAAGTAACTATGCTGATGACCATGGCTTTCAAGAAATAAGAGTGGCAAGCAACATTTCAATGACCTTGCATTTATTTGATGCTAGTGTCGTCGATTGTCCGCTTGTAGGATTAAAAAATGTGGGAAGTGGCAATGATAAAAAATGGAAGATTGAAGACTTCGAGAGATATTGGAAGATTGAAGACTTCGAGTGAATATGTGACGTCACTACAACAATTGTGGTATTTCGCTAGACATAATTATCTATAAATATATTTTAAAAAGTCTAGCTTTTTTTTTTTTCCTAGACTCGCTGAAATCAAACTATGTTGAATGTAATGAGCCCCTCTATACGTACATAGATTTTCTAACATAGCTTGATTTCAAGAAAAATTTGAGGTATACCTCAACTTGAAATTTGACTATTGCATCAAGCTATGTTTAATGTAATAAGCCCCTCGACGTACATAGATTTTCTAACCATGTTAGTAAATGTAATAAAAAGTTTAACAAGCACCAATTCCTTGTTACGTCTTTGATTTAATTAGCATGATAAAAAAAATCTAGCAACCACTAATTCTTACTACACCTTTGATTTCACTATTGCATCATAAAAAAATCTAACAAGCACAAATTCCTTGCTACACCTTTAATTTAACTATTGCATGTTTAAAAAAATCTAGCAATTAGCACCAATTTCTTGCTACATCTTTAATTTAACTATTGCATGTTCAAAAAAAATCTAGCAAGCACCGATTTTTTGCTACACATTTAATTTTACTATTCCGTGATTAAAATATTTTAGCAAATTTTGTATTTATTCTTATCTGTAGATAATAAATGATGGTAGAAACATAATGAAACGACATAAATTTATATTATTACAAAAAATGTATGATTAATATCCAAGTATAACATAACATAATCGTTTTGTGGTATTTGAAATACTTCTCCATACAATACATTTTGACTGACAACATAAATAATCACTATTTAACTCATTGTTCGAAATTAGACCCAATTGCTCCATCTATTAATTCAATCAGTAAAGCAGGTCTTTTAGATGATGCCCTTGATACACATGCACCAGGCCCACAAGCTTCCAATTATATTCCTCTGCATAAAAATCAAGCAATAAAATTTTGTATAATTATACCTACTATTAATCAAAAAGTACCATTACTCAAAACCATTCAGTGCGCATGAAGCACAATAAAATTTTGTAGAATTATTCCTACTATTAATCAAAACCATTCAAGCAATATGCAAAATATGTACTTGCAAAAGAAATGAAAAATATATGTTTCACTTTTCTAAAACCATTCAGTGCGCATGAAGATTTGCTCACGTCCAATTTGCACAAATCTTGATGTAAATCAAGGACCAACTCATAAAATTGAAACTCACTTTTGGTGTGAAGCTCCAGCTGGTATAGTATCAATGGCTCCGTTTGGATGGTGTGGAAATAAGAGGAATAAGAGAAGAAGTATTGAAAAGTGTGTAATTTTGTGAAGAGTTTGGATTGTTTATAATAAATTTGGGAGTAGGAAGAAGTATTGGAAAGTATGTACGTTGCACCTCTGCAACTTTTGACCTCCATTCTAACATATTAATCTCAACTAAATATGTAATTACAGAATCAAGCTTTTCAAATGAGATTCAATGAATTCAACGAATTTAACAATAAAACATCATATATATGATATTATTTATGGATTCAAATTTATATCTGCCAAAAAAAAATCATGTTGTAAATTTCTTTTATTATGTATGTCATTATATGTATTTTTTGTAAAGTTGGTCAATTGACCCCACTTGATCAATTTTTTTTTTAGTTTTTTGGTATTTTTTGTATATTATAAAATTATTTGATCAAAAATTATGAATCATCTAAAAATTTTAAAATACTAAAATTTTTTTTTAAAAAATTAGCCTCCAATGAGATTTTTTCGATGTAAAAAGTATAATGAATAATTGGACTCTAACATTACTCATAATCTTATATCATTTTTACTACTAAAAAATATTATACAACAACTACTAAGCTTTTGTCCCAAACAAGTTGGGATAGGCTAGAAAATAATTGGGTTTCATTTCTATAGAGATAGCTGGGTCTTTTACATTGGATGGCCCCGTCTATCACAATCTTTCTCCTTTTACTCGGACTTGAGACTGACCTATACTTCAATAATGCAAGCAGAGTTTAATATAGGCAGAGTTTACTCAAAAATATTATATCGTTTTAAAAATAAACTATCATAAATAAGATGCACTCCATTTCGAATCAAAACCAACAATATCATTTCTGTTGAAGATTGTACTAATGAGGGTCATCAAAATTTCTTAATTATTATATGCTTGCAACCATCAAATTCAAACAGCTACGATTTAGATAAGTCAAATAACAATTTGAAGTAAATTATAACACACTTCATAGCTTTTCTTTAATAAAATACAACTGTTATAATAGTGAATGTCATAGCTTTTCTCTTCACGACAAGCAATTGACCTCCAAAAAAGTTGGAAAGATTCTATAGTTGAATAATCCCATACATGAACTTAAAAAAAGAAAGATTATTTATTTATAAACAAATTTTATTCATGTTTCTTCCAAACAAACACAAACAAAGCATCATAATTCATACTGAACATCGAGTCGCTAGACTCACTACTGACTGGTTTGTTGGTTCAGATCTGGTATTGGGGACCAGCATGCATGAAATTCTCCTTTAATTGGATCTATCACATTTATTTTGGGGTTGCGCCCCGTGAACTCTGTCGACAGTCCTGAAACGGCCGACTCTGACAAATCCAAGGTATGGAGATTTGTTAGACGGCTGAGCTTTTCTCCCAGTGAACCACTTTCCACCCAGCACACTATGAATCCCAAGTACCTCAAGTTGACTAAACCATCCAACCAGCAAGGTGTATCTTCCTCGCAGAACCGGATGCGGGCCTGGAACACTGACAACACTCTGAGGAAACCAAACTCAGAAAACATTAATGGTGCTACAAAACCAAAGAAGAACAAAGAGTGTAGGCTGGGATATTTGAACCCCTGCAGCATTTTTCCATCATGAAAAGAAGAGAATTGATTGGAATCATAGGAGTTGTGCAATGCCAAACGATGCGAAGATTCACAATTTGCATGATTAACATCCGGTTCCTCATAATAACCAGATACGTCTAGAGCATCATCCCCAAGGATTAACTTTATAGGGGTACAACTACTTATGCCTGTAAAATTATTGAATAATCCGGATTGCAGCATAGGATGTATAAGAACAAGATGGCTCGGTTTGTTGGCTTGATTATGGTAATATGCCCAAATGGCACGCACAAAGCCCCTGTGAATGAAAATTCATATTAAAATAGTGCACCAAAACAATGAAAAATGCAAGAGGAGACAAAAATAAAAAAACAGATCGATCTTCAATATTCTTATTCTTTCATATCTTGGCTGAGATGACCAGGCTGGACTGAGAAGGAATTAGAACTTATGACTTTTTGTAAACCACTGAAATTGGTCACTTTTGTTCTTTGTCATACAAGATGGTAATGAAACACTGAGTAAAAGCTCAAAATACTGTCAGAACAAAAAGTGAATAGTGTAGAATGAGTTATTTTCAAATTTGAAGGAGTTCCCTACTTGCTAGATCCATCAAACATCACTGCAATTTAGCAATCAAAATAAATATGTCCAGTTGTCCTCATGCATGATAACAGACCTATAAATGGGCCCTAAAAAAACAAACCAATAAATGGCCTATAATTAGTTGGTTGAATGCTCATTACACAAATTATGTTCTTTATTCTTAAAAGAATTATCTTAGCTATTTGGAAACTAAAATTAATTAATTTAACACCTCTGGATGAGTTGATTCAAACAGAGCTCAGCTGTCTGCTCAATTGTTCTTCCATGCTCCTTTGGAATAATTCCCTCAGCAACCCACAGCCGAATTAGTGAAGTAGAGTGTATTAGGTAATTGACAGGGAATAGTGCTGCCATGTATGAAAAACAGGTCTCGAGAACACTCGGTAATTTATTGTAGATACTAGAGAGAAATTCACCAAATGTGGCTGCATCGGCTGTGTCCCTCAGGACTTCATGATTGTGAGGAGTTGGTTGATTGAAGAGAAGGTGACCACCTAAAAGTACCAAGTTCATTGGTGAGTCACCCCAACACGCTGCAATTCTCCTTGCTGCAGCTACGATGTCAGAAGGATAGTCCTCAAGATCTTTAAGAGATTCTTTTTTCTTAAATATTAATTTCAGCCTTTCTTTTTCAGTCAAGGATGGTAACTCATATTTAACTTGGGGATCCAAGTCAAGGCAGATTCTTTCGTACTTGCCTGCTTCTTGAGTGCCTATCAACACCCGGCTCCCATTGTTTTCGTTGGGAAGAGCTTTTCGGAATACATTGTACCTCTGAACATTGTCAATGGCTACCAGATATCGTTTTACCTTCAAAGACTTGCAAATCTTTAAGATAAGATGTTCCTCATCATAGTCATCCAATGAACTTCCCGGCTCAAGTTTCATGAGCATCTTTCTCAAAATGTCAATTGGCTTGAACAGTTGGGGTTGTTTGCAATCAAAATGGTTCATGTCAAATAACCAGAAACAGACATCAAAGTGATTCTTCTCTGCAATGCTAAAATATGTTTATAACAATAAATAAATAAATAAATAAACGGATAATCAAATAAATAAATGCTAAAAAATTAAAACTGAGAGCAATACATTTAAAAATATTCTTTTATACGGCTTTGTAGGAATGTCCCAATATATATATAAGTGCTGAATAGATATTTGATCAGAACTCACAACAAACTTGAATAGCTTTATCTGGAAGATGTAGCTAAATCATGAAGTCTTTTGGAAGCTGTTTGATAAACTTATCAAAGGAGCTCGAATGATTTTTGTAAATCTTCTCATCTCACCAATAATTTGTTTTTTTTTCCTCGACTTCTAATTTTTAATTTCACCAATGCTTGAGAACAATTGTTACAACGAATGCATGATTGGAATGTCTAATATTATTCATGGTGCACCTCATATCTTCGATGACAATACCATACTGTTGGTTGATATAATATAGTAATAAGTTTACTATTAATGGATTGTGCTAGTGATTCTAGCACATGTCAAGAGTTAATAATCAACTAAATTGATGGAAGTTATAAAAGGAACAAACCTCTGGTATATGTTTTGTGCAAATGTGCTTTTCCCAGAAGCCTCTGGTCCTAAGATTGCGATTTCAAGGCGTTCGGAAATGCTTGGATCAAGCAGCTTCTCAACTATTCTCCTCTTCTGGACTTCATATCCGACAAGTCCCATATCCTCACTATTAGGAAAAGGGGACAGCACAATAGGCCTAACAGCACCATCCACAGGGTCATGAGCAAAATCAGTACTGATCTTTTTGAGTTCTGATTCCATCTTGCTCATATCAATTCCAAGCTTGTGCAGGATGAATAGGTTTACTGGGTTGGTGCTTATCCTCTTAACAGATTCAGGTAGGGATGATATTGGTATGCTTTTCCCAGCATTATTCACAAAATTAGCGATGGTTCTTTCAGTGCTGCTGCTGATGTCTATGACTGCAGCCATCCACTCCTGTACACTGGAATCATCTTCAATTTTCAAATTGGATGCTTGATTTACCAGTACACCATGAATCCTTAGCAGCATTTTATGCACCGAGCCCATCAGTTTGGATGCTTCACTCAAGGATGTAGCTCCACACAGTGATGCCACTTCCAAATTGTGCACATCCTCCAGTTTCTGTAATGCAAACTCCACAAAAGCTTTTGCTTTATAAAAAATACTTTCACTTTCAAGCCTTGGCATTTCTCACGAAAATTGTGGTACTTCGGTTTTTGTTATAAGTTTTGTCTCTTTTTCGAAAAAATTGCAAAGAATTTAAAATTGTGGGATCTCAGGAGAGCATTACTAAAAACCAAATTGGACTTTGCCCTCGTTGAAATTCACAAAAGAGCCCTTGACAGCCACAGTCAAGAGTATCTGAAAAAACAAAAGAGAACTCCCGTATTAGGAAACTGCGAGTTCAGTGTCTGAATAAATGAGCCCTCAATCGCCTCCTCCATTTACCTTTAATTAGCTTCCGTTTCAGATCTTGATAATTTTGTTCCTCGTTGATCGTAGCCACCCCACAATAAACTTTGTGCAATTGGTAGTTGCTGCTCGGCAGTTGCTGTCAAATTTTTTGTAAGGGAAAGGAAAAAAAGAACAAAGTGGTAATGATGATGTACTATTAGTACCACCACCCCACAATAATGTGCGAGTGGCAGCTGCTGTGGAACTTTCTAAGTGGTATGATGAGTGGCTGTGTATTGATTTACCATCACAAAGTTAAAAAAAAAAAAAAAAAAAAAAAGTCTAATGTTTATGTGGGTAAATTTGACTTCATTCAGGACCCGCTTCGTGTTAAGTTCGAACAATACGGAAACTCCAAGTGATCTGAATTAGACCATTATTACTTAAACAAAACAAAGGATCAGAATAAGTTGTGATCAATTTACTCTTTAAAATATATTTTAGTCTATAAATTGTTCTAAGAAAGAGTAACTTACATGCATGGCAAGATTTATTTCTCATCTAATATTTACATCCATAAGGCCAATTCATTACGAATTGAAAACTTTAAGGACAAATATAGTACTCTTATGATTCAAAGTCCATAATTAATTAATTATAGATACATAATATATTAAAAATTAAGATTAATTAGATATATGTACATGAAAATTTTCAATTTAAAAGATATCATTTTAAATTGCTAATTAATTTTATGTCACCATAAAATAGTTCGAATTAGGTTTACGACGTCTAGCAAATCACTTTAAAATAGTTCAAATTGGACTTGGATTCAATATTATTATTTATAACATAAAAATAAAAATATGAAACGAGTGTATGAGAGATTTGTGAGGGAGCTACTAGGCGTGATCTTGACGTGTTTGGACCACTTAGGAATAAGAGAAATAACCTCTTCTTAGACAGAAATTTATTCCTAACCATTCAAACTTTTTATAAAATTACACACTTTCTAATATTTTTCACCTAGAAATAGGTTATTCTTCTTATTCCTAAGCGATCCAAACGCCCCGATAAGTACTTAAACTATACGACAAACGAATGTCATTATGACTTATCGTCAAACAATCCAAACACGCCTCGTTGAAACCCCCGTTGTGCGTCGATGCCTCGATGGGACTTGGTGCTCTGATTTTTGGTTAAATAAAAGTAAAAGTTCATAGTAAAGTTGTGTGGAATGGTTTATTTGATTCTACGATTACGAAACCAATCCTCAAACAATCCACTGCACAACTTTACTATCAACTTTTACTTTTTATTTAAACAAAAATCAGAGCACCAAGTCCCATCGAATAAAGTTGTACAGCACCAAGAAGTGGATTGGTTTCATAGAATCAAATAAATGGAATATGTCACATATAGCAAATAATTATATTTAAAATAATTAATAACAGACATAATCAGGTGAGAAGCTCTCAATAAAGTTCCTAACATTCCATTGTGCGTGAGCTACAGCAATATTTCACTGAGGCCTTCAATTATTCTCAAGAAAGGGTTTAGTTTAAGCCAGCCATGTCCAAAACTTAAGGAAACGAAATAGAGAGAGGGAGAGAATGCAAATTATCAGTGAAAAATGGAGAAATTTGTGGAGTTCAAATGAAGTACGGGTGCTCATCCTTGCCAGCCTCGCCTTACAAATAGGGCTCATCTTCCTGGCCCCACTGCGCAAACGCAGCGCCAATAAGTTCCTCGCTCTCACTCTTTGGATCTTCTATCTGACAGCTGACTATGTTGCCACGTTAGCAATCGGTAACGTTCTCAGCAAACAAAATGAAGTTACAGTACAATGCGGTGCCAGTGGAACCGACCCATGTGAACTCACTGCCTTGTGGGCCCCATTCCTCCTGCTGCACCTTGGGGGGCCGGATACCATCACATCATACTCAATTGAGGATAACGAACTTTGGTGGCGCCACCTGTTGGGGCTAGTCGTCCAGGTTGCTTCAGCAGCCTTTGTATTTCTCCAATCACCACCAAATCAAGGATTGTGGATAGCAACGATTTTGATGTTTATTCCGGGATTGATCAAGTTTATAGAGCGGACGCTGGCTCTCCGCTCAGGAAGCAAGGACAATCTCAAGGACAAAATCATCTCCGAGCTCGGCCCTCGAAATGACTTTAAGGGTATGGTCTGTCTGTTCTCTGCTTTCTGTATCTCCAGCATGATATTCCCCAATTCATTGTTAATATCTTTTGGTAACATAAGCCTCTGGTTTTTCTGGTGACATAATTGCATTTTTTATAGAAAGCAAGAACTACTAATTGGAACCCCTTTTTTTTTAAGACGATACCAGAACAGAAAATTGGACCTGATAAATCTAGCCCATCCTGAAATAATATGAACAACTTTTGTAAGATCCATATAATTCACCCATATATTGTTTCGGACCAAATGAAACTATAAAGTGAAATAATAAGGTTCCAGTGGAAGGATCTTCCCAAACCAAAAATGACTCTACTAGTGCTAGGCGGTTTGCTTCAAAAAAGTGGCAGAGAATATTCCAACCAGCTACATATCCGTCACACACATACGGATCATATAGATTTGCTAATCAAGTTCAATAAAAAAAAATACATTCGCTAACAGACTTCACAAATTTTAAAAATATATTGGAAAAATATTAATTAATGTTGATACTTGATAAGGGGATGAAATGTGTGTTTAGGCTCATTTTAGGAAATTCCATTTATATTATTTCATTTATCTATACAAATGAATAGTCTAAATAAGATATAATATGTGATACATTTGCTTACTGTATGTCTAAATAAAGTATTATCAGAGGAGGAAAACTAATAGAGTAAAGAGGTATGGCCATATGGATCAGTCAATCGACTTATGTAGTTATGTGCATATTTTAGATTAAAAGCAATAACAAATATATGCTCATTTGGCTCGCGTTTAAATAATATAAGTACATGTAAAATTAGTTGTATTCACTCCCAATTGGTGCTTCTTTTTATCCAAAAAATAATAATAATACTGATTATTGAGAGAGTAATGATTAATCAATGGCTTTCTGAACTTTAATTCAGTTGATTTCGTCTCAACTTCTTCTAACATATCTGAGGGTGAAAAAGAGCTCATTTTGGAAGGCTACGGCTGGTTTGGCATCTTCAAGCGCCTCCTAGTAGATGTAACTTTTTCCCCAAATTTGTTAATGCAGAGCCAGAACCGTTTCTCAGAGGTCAGAACAAGAGAAGCTCTTAACTTAGTTGCAATTGAGCTCTCATTCTTCTATGATATCCTACATACGAAGGCAGTTCAAATCCACTGCATTATAGGTCGTGTAGTGCGCTGTTCCTCTCTTGTCTCCATCATAGCAGCACTCGTCACATTTACTTATCTGGACAAGCATACTTACGCATCTGCAGATATTATCATAACCTACATCCTTTTTGGTGCAGGCCTCAGCCTGGAGGTCATTGCTGCCGTGATTCTTTTATTCTCGGATTGGATGGTTGTGTCATTAGGCAGGAGTGGATACGGAAAGTGTTTTGCGGGCGCTATAACCATGACGATGAAAGGAGTCTTGAGGAATGGAAAACCTCGGTGGTCAAGGACCATCGGGCAGTACAACCTTATTGGTCTGTGTCTGAGGGACAGGTATACTGTGATCACATGGATCATGAGGAAGCTAAAAATAAAAGGTAAATGGGACAACATGTGCGAGACCAAGTCAATTCCCTTGCCAGAGATGCTGGGGGATATGATGTTTAATGAGGCAAAAAGAAGAGCGCAGAATGTTCATATATACAACGTTCTAGTAGAGGCTAGAAGCCTAGAACATATATATAGGGGAAGCAAAACCTTGGAGCGCCACGGTAAACTCAAGTTGCTGGAGTGGAGCATGAAAAAGGAATTTGATGAGTGCATTATCTTGTGGCATATTGCGACGGATATTTGTTATCATATAGACCCATCCAACATATCTAACCAGAATGAATCTGAGCTTATTGTGGGTTGGAATGTGTCTAATTACATGATTTACCTCCTTACCCAACAGCCTTCAATGCTGCAACTTGGATATGGCAAGACTAGATTTGAGGCCACATGTACTGTTGCCAAGAAGAAACTCAAGGCTGAGGGGAAACTTGAAGAGAAGGCAGCACGCGATGTGCTTGAAGCGAAAACTAGAGGTCCTGGTGGAAACTCTGTCGAGGACGACAAAGAAGCAGGTGTGTCAGTATTAGTTGACGGCTGTAAGCTTGCAAGAGAGCTACTGGACCTTCACCAGAAAATAAGATGGTCTTTGATTAGTGAGGCCTGGATGGAGATGCTGGGATATGCAGCAATCCATTGCGACTCGTACCAGCATGCCAGGGCTCTGAGCAGGGGTGGGGAATTGCTTACTCATTTGTGGTTGCTGATGGCTCAACTGGGAGTTGTTGAAGAGCATAAGATGCAGCAATTCCAATCTGCATCAGTCTAATTCTCATAATTTGTGTTGTTTTTCTCCTCCATGGAATTTTGGGACTATTATTACAAACTGAATTGAGGTGAATTTCATCTCTTTCAACCAGAAAAAATTTTAGCCTCACTTGGCTTCGGCATTAATTAATTTTTGTACTCTCAGTTAGGGGTTGCTGCGTCTGCATATAGGTGGGTACTGTATTAATTAATGTGTTGAAGCTGTTTGCAGCAGCAGTGCTGAGTTTAATCCTTGCAGTTGGAGAGTAAATTCAATATGGGCTTACCAGGTTAGCGAGAGCACGCCTAACGATCACTTTATGAAGAAGAAGATCATCAAAACTTACATCGCCATGGTGAATTTTTTTTTTTTTTTTTTTTTGGAAAAAACACCCTGAATGGCGCTGCATCCATTAAGCATGCATAAAGGTTCATACAAAAACAGGTCACACAGAATGTGACCAAAACAGAAAAAGAAAGGTACTAAATCATCCAACCTAACCAAGCTTTAACATAGCCAAAAAGATATCCCACAGACAAGATACAAACAAAGCACAATGCAACAATAACAACAAAACTAATTCAGGAGATCCTCATCGTCCCCATCCTGTGCATGTGCTGCTCTCGTCTGTTGCATCAGCTGCTCTAGTCGTCCAGAGTGAGATCCACTAAAATACACATGGACGAAACTGACTACGTGTTGCGTTAACCGTTTCATTTTTTAAACGCAACTAAAATCTTTAACTGTTTTGTTTCATTTTGGACGAAACGAAACGAAAAAACGATTAAATATAGAGAGAGAATGGCTAATGTACCATCGATTTTCTATCGATTCATTTTTCGAAATTCAAAATTCAAACGGTTGATCCAAATCGTTCAAGATGATCACAATATTGAAATACCTTTGGAGACTAAATTTTACATTTTTTTCAATTTTTTTACTATTTATTATGATATTTTCAATTTTACATTCAGAATCTAGCCCGCACTTTCTCGTCTTAAAATTTCGATATATAGACACTATTTTTCTGTCTTTTTTTTATATAAAATTTTGTTCTACTTCAGATTTTGACGTTATACGCGGTTAAAATTTGTCAACGCATGAATTGTTCAGCTTTATGGGGCTGTTTGGATTCTCCAAGGAATTTGAAAAATTTCATCTCCTACCATAAATTTATTATAAACAATCCAAACTCTTCACAAAGTTACACACTTCCCAATAAATTTATTCTTAGAAATTACAACTTTTCCAAATTCTCCAAATTCCTATATAGAATCCAGTGTATTTAGTCCTGTAAACACTGACTAATTAAACAAGATACGTGAGAAATACTTAAACAGAAAACTGGGTACCACGATCTCTCTCTCACCCGCCTTATAAATCCTCTGGTCTCCCTTCTTCCATCCTCAATTCCACAATCTCAATCGCCATTTCCTCTTTTCTTATTATAACAATACTGCAAAATCATAGTTTATACTTGACAAAAGAAAGGACATGGAGGCCAGACTAAGAATTATTGCCATGGCAATGGTAGCCATCATGCTTAGGCCTGGCAACGGAAGGAAAAAACGCGTTATGCCGTTCCGTTTATCGTTAACGAAACGAATAACAAGAGCGAAATTGATTTCGTTAATGAAACGGAACGGCAAACGGAATAGGCGGTATATCAGACACATAAACGTAACGGTAAACGAAATGGAACGTTCCGTTATCGTTAAATCGTTATACCGTATAACATTCTACAAGTATACAATTTTTTAAATAACAGGGAATAATGGGAGATGAATCGGCGAAGGATACGAGATATATCCCATCCCACAAACCCTAGAGCGCCGCTAAGCTCATTTTCTGTCTTCTCCGTCCTCTCTAATCCACCTTTTCCCTCTTTCTCTCGCAAGTCGCAACTCGCATACGTCTGTCGCCGACACTTACTGGATCTGACTTCTCCTCTGTCGGCCTTAGTCTTGGTTGTTCAATCAATCTGATAATTTGAGTCTCAACTCTCAAATGAGATAAGTACATTGTACCTCTCTCTTTCTCTGTGTATCTTTCTATTTCTCTATCTCTCTGGAGAAGTAAAACTCATGAACCATGATTGTGTCGTGTACGAGTCTAAAAAGTAGTCAGATTTGACGATCTCTTGGTAATTTTGAGAAATCGAGTAGCTGTATTATTGTATAATAGGCTGAGAACGGTTGCTAATTTGTTGTCTTGTTTTTGACGATCTATGTCAGGACTGATCTCTTTCTCAGTTTCTCTGTGTATCTTTCTATTTCTCTATCTCTCTGGAGAAGTAAAACTCATGAACCATGATTGTGTCGTGTACGAGTCTAAAAAGTAGTCAGATTTGACGATCTCTTGGTAATTTTGAGAAATCGAGTAGCTGTATTATTGTATAATAGGCTGAGAAAGGTTGCTAATTTGTTGTCTTGTTTTTGACGATCTATGTCAGGACTGAGGACCATGTCGGCACCAACAATGATGATTGTTTTTCACTCTGTGCTATATATGAGGAAGAACAGTACAAAAGAAAGAAAAAAGGAAGGAAGGCATAGAGAGAGGCCAAGAGGAAGGAAAAAGAAAAAGGAAGAGAGGCAAATAGAAACAGAATAAGGAAGAGAGGCAAATAGAAACAGAATAAGGAAGAGAGGCAAATAGGATCAGGTATATATCTTATTAACGTCTATTTTTTACTTTCTTTTGTGATTTTGCTCTTTTTTCTGCTGTGATTTTGTTTTAATTTTTTTGTATATAATAGTTGATAACAACATTAGATAGCATGGCTTCTGTCGTCTATTCTTACTATCTTTTAGTGATTTTGTTCTATTTTCTATTGTGATTTTTGTTTGAAATTTTTTTTATATAATAGCAGATAGCAAGACTAAATAGCATGGATTCTGTCAATCATCCATCTGATCCAGAAGTTTTTGAGGAGGAAAATTCTGATCCAGATGAGTAAGATTCTTTTTCGGTTTTATTTTTTTTGCTGATACTAAATTGATACTACAAGCCTACAATTAATACTAAAATTGTTGATAAATTGATACTACAAATATTTTATTTTGTCTTAACAGCATGGGCATTGGATTGAACTTTGTGATACAAGGGCTGGATTGAAAGATTATATGAAAGGAAAGAAGGGTTCTGAACCTCCAAAATCAGAATTAGATGACTATTTAGGTGATGTACTTGTCAGTTGTCATTTTTTTTATTTTTTTATATGTTTGTATTTTTAATTTATTCTTTCTGTGTTCTCTCAAAATAGGTGATGCAATTGATGAAACAAGTTTGGATGAGGAGTTTGACATCCTTTCTTGGTGGAGGTTGAAGTCTGCTAAGTACCCAGTACTGTCGCAGATGACCCGAGACATATTGGCTGTTCCAATATCAACAGTGGCTTCTGAATCTGCATTCTCTACAAGTGGTAGAGTACTTAGTCCAGTTAGGAGCTCTCTCTCTGACGAGACTGTTGAAGCACTACTCTGTGCTCAGGATTGGTTGCGGGCATCGATAAATGGTATGAACATATTGAACATAAATGCCTACCTCTTTCTTATATCTTTATCAAACAAATAACTTGCATATTCAATTATTTCATTTCTATCTAATTGCAGAGCTTGGTGAAAAAATTGGTGACTCTCTATGGAACATTGAGGAAGGGGCTGTCATTGAGGAATGAGATGATGTGTCAGTGTTAGTAAGCCAACTATTATTACTTTAGTTATGATACTTTTGTTGTATGTGTGTATGTCACTATGTCAGTATGTGCTTGCCTAGTTGCCTTAATACACAATTGA
Source organism: Rhynchospora pubera (assembly GCA_028095005.1). Classification (NCBI taxonomy): domain Eukaryota; kingdom Viridiplantae; phylum Streptophyta; class Magnoliopsida; order Poales; family Cyperaceae; genus Rhynchospora; species Rhynchospora pubera. Next base: position 343,248,837 of record CM051460.1, on the reverse strand, counting down.
AGCCTGGATTGTTGGTTCTACCAGCATATCTTTGGCTCCTCAGATCTCAAGCAGATCTTAAATGATGATGCTTGTGTTTGTTTTTTTTTTTTTTTTGCTCAGTCAATTGGGCCAGATTGGTATAACTGAGAAGAAAGTTTGAGATCTGGGTTGAGCTAGATAAAATTCAAGGTTCAATTGTGTATTTGGGTTAACATATGGGGCAATTATATGTGTCATTCTGTCAAATTTGGATGTATGTTGATTATATGTTCACATTTTGTTGGGTTAGATCTTTATGTATGGAATTTGGACATGTTATTCAAGTACTGTGTCAATTTTGGATGTATCAAATTAATATATGACTCCTATATTGTTGGATCATATTATGAATTTATGATGTATGAAATTTGGGCATTTTTTTCTTATACTTCTGTCTCTTTATTATTTGTTGGCAGAATATATAACAGACGGCTAAACGTTAAATCGTTTAACTCGTTTAGTTATACGAAACGGTTAACAATTTAGTTTTTCATGTCGTTAGATAAACGATTTGGTTAACGGCAATCAAATTTGTGCCGCATGATTAAACGTAACGATAACGGTTTGGGTCAATTTTGTGACCATCGACCACGTTTGACAGGTCTAATCATGCTAGCATCCTCCTTGGTAGATGCGGCCCCGACTGCTCATGCACCGACTCCGGCGCATCTCCCATCTCATGGACCCGCTCCTGCCCCGGGACCTGCAAATGGAGCAACCTCTATCTCTCCAGCTTTCATCATCGCTTCCTCAATCGCTGCCTTATTTGTATACTTCTTCTAATTTGATTTATGAAAGAATGATTGGTGGTTTATTACTTTATTATTTGATTCTTTTTTGTTCAATTTATGTATATTTGTTTTAATATTGGAAATTTTGTGAGACATCGAGCTATGGAATGGTAGAAGTTCTTATGATAAAATAAGCCATCACTACCACAAAAAAGGCCTTTAGCACCGGCTAATTTACACCGTTTTTTAAAATAACTGGTGCAAAAAAAATTCAGTGGCATAATCAATATTTTATTGAACTCTTTAACATCGGTTTTCATAAATTAACAGATTAAAAAATAAAACAAAACAATATTTAAAACAATTTGAATCGGTTTTTCTTGAAAAACCGGTGCAAAACTTTTTCAACATTAGTACCGGTTATTATATAAAAACCGGTGCGCAACCAATTTGCACCGGTTATTATATAATAACCGGTGCTAATGTTGAAAAAGTTTTGCACCGGTTTCTTGTAATAACCGGTTCACATCACTTTAATTAATTAATTTATTTATTTATGATAATTTTAGCACCTGTTTTTTTCTACTAGCAGCAATGCCCGTTCAATGTGCGGGCGGAATTTAATCTATCTGATTGTGGGTTGATCACAGCTTCATAAAGTGTTGCTGACATTGTAGAAGTCCAGTGACATTCTTGAAATTTCAGATCATTGAGATAAACGTATATAATGTATTATTGGACATTATAGTATGCATATTTTAGCATATTTATTACCGATCATAGGCTCCGTTTGGATAGGTGTGGGAAGAAGGGAAGAAGGGAAGAAGTGGGAAAAATATTAGGAAGTGTGTAACTTTGTGAAGAGTTTGGATTGTTTATAATTTTTTTTCTTCTTCTTCCTTCTTCTTCTTCTTTCTTCCAACGATCCAAACGCACCCTATGTTTACGAGTACTTCCCGTGTTTCGGCTTCAATATATAAATATAGGTGGATCTAATAAAATTCATTATTTTATCTAATTGCTTCACATTGTGATAATTGTATTTTTGTAAGCATAATTTGATATACAACTTAAAGTTGATTCTCATTAAAAAGTTACTGATTTTGTTAATAGTTTTAGAAGGTTCCAAATAATGTTTGAGAAATTTAACGTAAAAAGTAGCTCCAGAATTTGTACCCATAATGACAACAGGTCATACTAAATAGACATACACTAAATCATGCCAAATATTGCTCCATAAACGCCCACCTGTGTGGGCATAAATAAATTAAACGATAATTTTAATATATGATATTTCCTACGTAAATGAACAACTTTTAAAAAAAAATTAAATTTGTTGCAGACATTTTTTTTTTTGAAAGACCAAACAATTGGGACATGAGTAATTGTATGGAAATCAATGTTTTTTTTAATTTATTAAAAATCAAAACAAGCCATGAGGGTGAAAATTAATATTTCTTGTTGCCGTTATTTGTCAGTATAATAAGTAATAACTTATAAAAGGACTACTTTCCAAATTTAGGGGAATATAATAAGAAGAGACATTATTGGCAGAGTTAGCATGTTAAAATCGTGCTACTCCAAATATATGGCGGAATTGGCGCCTGGCCCCAATATCACGATTCCATTATTTATATGTTTCCCTTTATATTTTCAGCAACTTAATTAAGGGATAGAGAAAAACGTTCAAACAATATATTTAAGAGTTAATACGTTTTCAACTAATTTTGCAGTTCCAACGCTGGTTAGGAGCCAACAACAATTTTTTAAAAGAGAAAAAAGTTATACAAAGTACAAAATAATGCTACAATCTCAAGATAATAAAACAGAAAAACACCAGAGATCATTTATATTCAGATTTGAGTTCGTGATTTCCTTAATTCAGACCTCTTGTTGACTTGCTTTACACAGAGATCATTTAATTAGTATCTCCTTCAAAAATGCTGCACCAATAAAACAAGACACTACTGTTAAAATCAAGATTCTACAAAGCTACACTGATTCGTATTTTGAGACTTTGGAACTAAAATAATTTGTATCAGAATGATGTGTTCGTCAGTAAATTACCACAGGATGATCAGTTTCTTGCACAAGCTGTTTAAGGGCCCAGGTAGGTTGTCTCTCAAAGAGTTTAAAGGTTATATCTTCCATCTCACGCCTGTCACAGCGTGTCCTCTTGTTGGTGCCAACTTCTTCTATTTCTCCTGCACTAACAAATAATTTAAAAGTCAGATTTATTCCACTGAAAAAAGAGAAGAGAGAAGTTGGTGAAGTCAAGAAAGAACTGGAACTTTTATTTTATCCTTTGTGCCAGAAGACACCAAACTGACCATCCCAGGCATTAGCCTCATAAAAACGCCATGATTATTATCTAAAACCTACAAACCAAATTGAATATTTATTTTCTACTTTTGTTACTTAATACTACATCTTGCTAATAAGTGATAATAACACATAACCTAATGCTAACAATCAGTAATATTCTTTATTCTCATTGTTTAAATGCCAAAACATATGTATGCCCAAATAAAGTGGTATTAATAAAGGCATGTGTAATACCTGAACTTCTTGTGTTTTGACCATATATTTGTTAGTTCTCTCTCAGCGTAATTTTCTGAATTTACCAAAATTATCAGTATGTGGTTCCAAATCAAATTTGTGCTCTACTCTCCCCTCCACTGCTTGTTCCCTGCATAATTCACAAAATGGTTTTATTTCAAGTTACCTTGTACCGACACCAATAGTCCTCCAAAAGCAGGTTTGTACATCAATTTTACAAAAAGGAAATTTGGGCATAATTACAAAGAGAAGCAACAGAAAAAGAAAAAATGAAAAAGAAGCAAATCCTGGAAATCTGGCAATTTGTAAGCAAGTGCATCTTTGAGGCACAAGCTCTCTTTGTTGTTTCGTGCCATGCTGGAAATATTGCACAGCCTTAACCATGAAGTGATATAAATAGGTGTACCTGGTCTTCTAAATTAATCCCAGCAAATCCAGCCTTAATATACCCTTTGACAGTCCTCTTGTGACATTCATGGCATTTCCATATCCATTGTCACCATCTCCAATCATAGGAATGGACACAGCCTAGGTTATCAACGAACCTTGATTTACAATTTCTCCATAGGATATAAGGTCGACATCCGACAACCCCAACCTTACGGAAGAGACCAAGAAACCTAGCATGTGAAAAAAGTAAATTGTTTTAACGATGACTCTTGTGTGTGTATAGGCATCAAAGCACATATTTTGTAAGTATTGGCGGATAGGCTAAACACACAGAATTGACATTGACATCACTGGAACTTCTTGCCGGTCAATACTTCTCATTTTGGTACTTCTTGTCTCCAAGTTACTTATAGTAAATTAGTAATGCATCATGACTTTGTACACATTTTTTTTATTAAGTACGGAGAATCCTTTGCCGTTCCAAATTTCACAATAGGCAACACTTCCAAGACTGGCAAATTTTGTATAATTAGATATTCTAGAACAAATGAAGAGAGCAAAGTTTGAACAATGTTATATAATTGGATACAATACTACGGATCAATTCTTCTTCTTCTTCTTCTTCATGTAGCATCTACCAGATTAATGAATATTGTTGTTCAAACCTCCAAAAACCAAATCCTGTAAATATCTTTCTGCAAAAAATTAATTGTGTTAGAACCAAGTAATTATTTCATAGCTACATTTGAAAAAAAAATAATAATTGCATAATTCTTCATAGTTATACATAGTATAAATCACAATGCACCATATAGGAATTGAAAATCTGAAGGAAAAAAAAAGATTTCGAAAATCAGACATTAAAAGAAATCAATATCAGAATAAATTTCCGTATCCATCAGAATTATTAGTTTCTAGAATTGGAATTTATGATCTTAAGAAATGCGTATTTCCCATTTGAATATCTTTTTATTTTTGAACCTTTTAATACGCAATAATATAGGAAATGCCTATTTGGTATAATTAATTAAATTGGAAATGAAAGAAAGGGTGGATCAGTGCCTGAAATAAAATGGCAAGGCATAATGACATGGATGGCAGCAAGTGAATCAAGCATTACCTTTAAGATTGATATGAAAATGTTGTTTTTGTCTATAGATAGGCGCCAAAAAGTTCAATGGGTGCCCTGAAGTTAGCTCCAGCATATACAGCTGCATCACCAAGCCCTGAAATTAGTTCAATGGGTACCCTTTTATGCATCACCAAGCTACTCAAAAAATTAATTCCATTCGCATTTATACACCAAAGGCAGTAAATAAAATATATCATTGTAACCATTGGCCAAAATAAATAAATAAATAATAAACACATTATACAATATCTCAGCAGCAAATATGTGAAAGTTTCAACAGCAAATTTATTTTAAACAAACCTGAAACTGATGATTGGAGGTCCTGGAATCAATGACTGAAAAGTGTTACTGATGCAACCAACCTGAACATAGGTCCAATGAGTGCAAGGGGTGTTCGTATTGTGGAGAAGGAATCTGAACGATCATTTGCCGTAGGGAACTCAAACTTGTAGCTGTACAGAGACAAAAAAAAAAAAGTACGGTTGCCAGAAAGTGCTTCTTATAAACAACGAGATAATGAACAATTACAAGTGAAAAGAGAGGAAATCTATTAAAAGAAATATGCATAAACATACTCTGGATCAACAACTATTGCATCTACAATACCCATGCAATCCAATGCCTGAAAGAGTTTACAATCAAGTCTCAGTATAATACAAAAATATACTCTATTGTAGAGAAATGGAAATAAAACAAATTGGTCGTATCAGTATCAAAATCCTAAAAATGCACACAAATGTCAGTCAAAAGTGTATGGTATTGACATCAACAATATCTAGGATAAGGTACATTGAATGTCATCAAAGTAAACAGCAAAATAAAGCATAAATTACAGCGTACATAAACAAGAATCGTCTCTATACCTCCTTTCTCCTAATTGGTTGCTTCAATGGCTTAGCGCTGTTTTCTCCTCTTTCCTTTGTGTTTGTGTCTGACTCTAGATATCAAGTATTGTCTCGTTGTCATCAGAGGAGAAGAAGCGCAGCGATAGGGGCGAGTTCAAAATGAAATCGATAGAAATTAGGATTTGCTAGAAAAAACCTAGCCAATATTTTTACCTTATAGGGTCGGAAAGCACAGAGGTTAGAAAGGAGTTGATCGCCTTCTCAGATCTTCAAATTTGAGTCCGACAGGGACGCGGAGGAGAGAGGATGTGCATCAGAGACACGACGGAGGAGAGTGGCGGCCATGGTTGGTGGACGATTGGATTGGAGAGGGGAAAGAGGAGTGGCGGCCAAAACTCGCCAGGAGAGAGAAGCCATGAGTTTCAAGAGAGAGAAATGAGTTGATCTGACGGGAGCGGCGGATCCAATTTCTGTGAAATATCAAAGAAGAGGCGGTAACTTAGGGTTTGGTCTTTCCATTTTGGCCGTGATTTGTGGGGGTGAGGAGTTGTTACGGCTGGAGATTTTAATGCAAAAATGAAAAGAAAAAAAGAAAGGGAACGGAGGATCGAACCTGTGTAGCGCTAGTGTAGCGCTAATTTAAGCGACAACAACTCCGCTCAGCGAATGTTAACAGGTCTAAGCGAAAGGTTTAACTCTTTTATCTCAAGAGTAAATATACACCACTGATCCGATCAAATCGTAAAAATAGACGGTCCATATTACATTGGGTAAACAATTGTTTGCTCCTTTGGGTTCAAATTTTGGATAGACCTTTGGACTGGTGCTTTTATAAGTAGTAAAGATAACTGGTGCAAATACAATACTAGATATTTCTCTTCCATCTTCTGGCATTCGCGCCTCCATCAATGCATTTGTTGCACCTCCATAGTTTCCAAAGCCGATTCTACCTTCTATTAATTTCTTCATTATTATTAATTTCACAGTGTTCTAATTAAAAATAATAATGATATACCAAATGAAATAAATTATTTCATGAATTACAGAATTTATTTTAGAGTACAAAGAAAATTTGAAATCCCAAAGACCAAATATATATAAGATGAATGAAAACATGTAAATGGAGAAAATGAAGAGGTTTTTATTTAATTTTTGTTCCTGTTGGTTAAATATTTTCTCTCGATTTGCCGATTTGCAAAACAACACCGAAACCTTTAAACTAACATCTCTTTTTAGTGTTTTATAGCTAAATTTATTGAAGAATGGATTAAAGCAAGTGTGGCACTTAGTTTGGAGCTTCAAGAAATTGCTTTGGTCTAGTTAGAATCAGTAATTAAGGTTTAATTAAACTTTAATCTAATCTCAATCAATTTGCTGGTAAAATGCTCAGTTTTTCTGTCCAGCGTCATACAACGCCAGTTGCCGTTACACAACGCTGAGTTAATTCGTTTTTAAATTGCAAAATCTCTGACAAGGTTGGAACAGCGTTACACAACGTTCAGTAGCGTTGTGCAACGCTAGTTCATTTGTTTTTAAACCAGTTAAATCCACTATTTCCCCTTGTCAGAACGTTATGCAACGCTAAGTAACGTTACACAACGTTTCCACTCCTATGTTGTGTAACGCTACCCAGCGTTGTACAACGCAGTATGAAACAGGCGACTCTGCATTGCTCAGACATCGATCTGCATCGATGCTGCATGCATGCTGCCATGTTCCATGCATTGTAGCGTTGTGTAACGCGCTAAACTTCGCTCAGACTTCGCTTTTTCTCTCTGGTCGCGTAGAGCAACGCTGAATAGCGTTGTGCAACGGCGACGTTGTGTGACGCCAGTCCGCGTTGTATGACGTTCTGACAATGTTGTTTGAGTTTGTCAGTTCTGCCTTATTCGTTTTCTTGACTTCGTTGTGCAACGCTACCAAGCGTTACACAACGCTCTGACAAGTTCCAACAGAACTGTCGAGCTTTTGCTTTGGATTTTTGCTGAAGCGTTGTGCAACGCTATACAGCGTTACACAACGCTCTGACAACTCACAACGTTATTGTCTGTGACCGTTTGATTTTTCAACGGCTATTTAGGCGTTGTACAACGGCATATAGCGTTGTATAACGCCAGAGTCTGTTTTGACTGGTCATTGGAGCTGTTGGCGCCCTCTATATATATGGGGCCTCTTGGAACTGTTTAGACACTTTTGAAACCTTTGAAACTCCTCCCTTTTGAGCTCCAACCAGTTAGACATTACTCTCTCTTGTGTTTGAGCATTATTTAGCAAAATCATTGAGATTAGAGTGTGCTAAACCAATCCACTAGTGTTAATTGCTAGATTTGTTGAGTGATTTGGTTAGAGCCTCAATCCCTTGAGTGTTTGAGCTTGTTTAATTGAGTTAGGCCAATCCACCTTGAGAGTGATTGTAACAAGGTGATTTGGTTCGAATTTGTAGTCCCGTTCGTGTGGAATTGAACGGAGCGCGCCCATTTCGAGGTTGCGAAACTCCCGGAGACGTACGACTAAGGCTAGCACTTCCTAGCGGGTCGGAACTCCGTAATACATCGCGTGTTCAATTTCTCTCTCTCTTTCTCTCTTTATTATCTTGCTATACTTGAATTGCTTGTGCTTTGATTGTTTGTGTTAGACCAAGTTTGAATTGAACCAAATATTGACCATACCGGTTTAGAAATTCGTTTTTGTGCCTATTCACCCCCATCTAGGCCTAATTTTAGGGACAACAAAGTGGTATCAGAGCAGGGGTTATCTTTTGACCATCTTGTTAGGTAGATAACCTCGATTCATGGCCTCTAGGGTGATAGAAAAACCGGACAAGTTTGGTTCCACTTGCAAGAACTTCCGTTATTGGAAGAGATGTATGGTTGTATACCTTAACTTGATTGATCTTTGGGAGGTTGTTGATAAGCCATACACACCAATTGTTGATAGTGAAGGTAGAGAAACCCATGCCTCTAAGACCATTACGACCAAAAATGATAATGCCGTTAATGTCTTGCTTAATTCGGTACATGAGTCCATAGCGGCCATTTTTGGTAGCTCTACTAGTGCACATGAAATGTGGGTTTCTCTCTTGAACCGTTATGAGGGAAATTCTCTAATCAAAAGCTCTCGACAATTTGAGTTAGAGTCTAGATTGGATAATTTCCGCATACGGGAAGGTGAATGCATCGAGGAGATGTATACTCGATTTATACAATTGCTCGATGAATTCACTAACATAGGAGAGTCCTTATCTAATAGTCGTGTTATAGGAAGATTGCTTAGGGCTTTGGTGGGAAGACCTCAATTCGACACTCTCATCTCGACTCTTGAGACACAACAAAGGTCCCACAACAACCTCACACCGGAGATCATCTATACTCATTACCGGTGCGTGGAGGAGAAGCTCAAGCAACTTGGAGAGTTGAAGTATGAGCCCAAGACCGTAGCATTGGCGGCAAATGACAACAAGGCATCCCCTTCCAAGAACCGCCACAATGACAACCACCAAGGGAGACACCGCCACTCAAGTGACAAGGCCAAAGGCATCATCGACCTTGATGAGGACAAGCAAGGAGCCGTTCTCTCAAAGATGTTTCGAGCTATCATGATCTTTGAGGGAAAGTTCAACAAAGAAAGGCTTGAGAATGACGAAAGAGCTCTTTGCTTCGTGTGCCAAAAAGAAGGTCATACCATGTACTCTTGCTTCAAACTCTTCCCTCATTTGAAGAAGGACAAGGAAGATGGTGGCAAGAGAAGAGGTGATGGCCGGTTCAAGTCCAAAAAGGGACACTACAAGAGCAAGAAGAAGGGTGAGAGAGCCATGCAAGCCACTTGGGACAACGACTCCGATTCAAGCTCATCCTCTCAATCCGATTCGGAATCCGAGTGCGACTTTGACAACCTTGCTCTTGTGGCTCAAGTGAATGAAGTGGTGATGCCGGTGGATGACGACCTAGATGACTTGGTGAAGGAGGTCTTCAATGAGTTCAACCGAGGCAAAATCTATGTGCATCCATTGAGCAAAGCTAACCTTGATGAAGCATCATCCTCTACATCGACTTTCACACAAGCTCCAATGACTATTCAAGAGGAGCCATCCACAATTGCCATTGAATTGCCTAAGGTCACAAATGAGGTACTTCTAAACTCATCCTCTAGTAGTGATAGCGATTGTGATAGTGAGAATGACTTGAGCTTGAATGATGATGCAAACTTGCAATTTGATAGGTTGAATGATTATCTTGATGAGTCTCTTAAGACTATTGCTAGTCAAAAAGAGCAAATTAGTCTTTTGACGACTAAGGTGTATGATCTTGAATCTTTGGTGACAAGGTATAAGGGTATGATTGAAAGTTTTGAAAAATCAAGTGTTTGTGAAAAATGTCAAACTCCTTTGAGTGAGACAAATGTTTTGAAAAATGAAAGGGCTTCAAGTTCGTCTAGTGCTTCTCATAGCACCAAAATGAATCTTGATAAAATATTTGTGGGACAAAAACCCAATGACAAAACGGGTCTTGGCTTCAAAAAGAGGAATCAATCCTTTTCTAGACCAAGAACCATGTCAAGCCCAACACAAAATGAGAGACTTTATCACAAGAGCACCAATGGTAGGAACACACACGGGCAAGGGCAAAAGAATTTTGTTGGCTCTCAAAATGGTGCTCAAAAGAGTTTTGGTAGGAATAGAAATGGGTCTCAAAGACCTCAAAAGAACTTCCAAAACAATCGGGGCCCAAACAACTTGTATTTCAAGGGACCCGATGGGTGTTTTCATCCTTTTCAAAACAATGGTGGGAATAGGAATAGAACACACACTAGACCTCAAACCAATGGGGGAAATCAAAAAGTCTCTCAACAAAACAAAACGAATTTTCAAAAACCAATTTTGAGAAACTCTCAATCATACACTTTCTCTAAGGATCCAAAGATTAGGGCCATGGAGCTTAGGCGTCATTTTGAAACTCATTTTGTTAGAGAAAGTTCACAAGTGAACAAGCCAACTTGTGCTTGTTGCAACTATTGTGGTAAAAATGGCCATGTCACACTAGAATGCAAAGTTAGGAAAGCAAATCATACATCCGGTTCAATTAACATGATTTGGGTTCCTAAAGTCACTTCCACATCCGTTTTAATTGGTGGAAGTGGTTCGAGTGTGGCTTAGTTAGCCATCTTCTTTCCCCAAGTTTATTCTTGTCAAATCTTAAGGGGGAGAGATTACAAGAATAATATATTAGTTGTTTGTTTCTAACTAATATGTATTCTTGTAGGTTTGTTTGTTATCATCATTCAAGAGAAGTGCTTAGATCATAGATAGTGGTTGTTCACATCACATGACGGGTGATGAATCTTGTTTCAAGACACTTGAACCTTTTGATGGTGGTGAGGTTACTTTTGGTAATAATCTTAGGAAGAGCTCTATTATTGGTATAGGCTCGGTTGGAAACTAAAATTTAACGGTTTTTAATGTTTACCTTGTGGATGGTCTCAACTACAACCTTTTAAGTGTGAGCCAATTATGTGATGCGGGATATTATTTGAAGTTTGATCACTCCTCTTGTTTTGTGCATCAAATTTCGGATAATTCTCTTGTTTACACGGGACAAAGGAAAAAGGATGTCTATTACTTAAACTTTGATCATTTCACAAATGGTGAACAATGCTTTAGTGCCATAGCTACCGGTTCATGGTTATGGCATAGAAGACTTGGTCACGTTTCTCTAGACTCCATTAAGAAACTTGTGAAATTGAAACTTGTCCGTGGTCTTCCATCACATAAACTAGACTTAAATGGGTTGTGTGAAGCTTGCATGAAAGGCAAGCAAACCAAGTCTAGTTTCAAAACCAAAGAGATCATCTCAACCACTCAACCTTTGCAATTGCTTCATATGGACTTGTTTGGACCAATCAATGTCTTGAGTATTAGTAAGAAAAGGTATGTCTTTGTGGTGGTAGATGACTATAGTCGCTTTACTTGGGTTTTCTTTCTTGCTCACAAGGAAGAAGCATTTGACCATTTTGTTAAATTTAGCAATCGGGTTGAAAACGAAAAAGGGTTGAAAATCTCTAGAATTCGTAGTGACCATGGAAGGGAATTTGAAAATGCTAAATTTGATGAATTGTGCATAGAAAAAGGATATAAACAAAGTTTTCCGCTCCACGCACCCCTCAACAAAATGGTGTAGTGGAGAGGAAGAACCGAACCTTACAAGAATTAGCACGCACCATGCTACATGAATTTGCCGTACCCAAATTTCTTTGGGCCGAAGCGGTAAATACGGCATGTCATGTAGTAAATCGTGCATGCATTCGTTCTCAACTCAAGAAAACTCCTTTTGAATTATGGTTCGGTCATACTCCCAATATATCCTATTTCCGTGTATTTGGCTCCAAATGTTTTGTCCTTGATGAGTCTCCTAAAGTAACCAAGTTTGATGCCAAGTCTTTGCCCGGTATTTTTGTTGGTTACTCAACCACAAGCAAAGCGTATAGAGTCTATTTGCCAAACACAAAGGTAGTTATTGAGTCTATTAATGTCAAGTTTGATGAAAAAGTCATTGAGGAATCCAAGGAAGGTAACTCTATTGTAGGTACACAAGTGGAAGAAGCTCCACAAGAAATCGAGTCACAATCTCAAGCACAACCACCGGTGATCATTGAGGAGCCTTTGAACCGGGTTGATGACATTTTGATAGGGGGAGAGACTCATGAGGAGGGCTTCTTATACACAACTCAAAATGAAATGCCTCATGATGATCCTCAACCTCAATCGTCTCCCCAACCGGTTCATGAGCCTCCCGAAGTGCTCAGAGAAGTTTCCTCTCATCCTCTTACTAATGTCATAGGTGACCCTAGGGAAGGTGTTAGGACTAGGTCTAGTTTGCACCAAACTATTGGTCATTGTGCCTTTGTTTCTCAACTTGAACCAAAATCTTTTAAAGAGGCCAATGTTGACCCAAATTGGATTGTTGCCATGCAAGAAGAGTTGAACCAATTTGAAAGGAATCAAGTTTGGGAACTTGTACCATTACCAAAGGGTAAGCAAGTTATTGGTACCAAATGGATTTTTAGAAACAAGCTAAGTGAGGATGGTATTGTGGTTAGAAACAAAGCCCGTTTGGTTGCACAAGGTTTCAAGCAACAAGAAGGTATTGATTTTGAGGAGACCTTTGCACCGGTTGCTCGTCTTGAATCCATTAGAATGCTCTTGGCTTTTGCCGCTAACAAAGGCTTTACCCTATTCCAAATGGATGTCAAGAGTGCTTTTCTAAATGGTTGGATAGATGAGGAAGTTTTTGTCCAACAACCACCCGGTTTTGTTGACCATTTTAATCCGGACCATGTGTACAAGATTCACAAAGCTTTGTATGGTTTAAAGCAAGCTCCTAGAGCTTGGTATGGTAGACTTTGTACCTTTCTTCTAGACAATGGTTTTAGTAGGGGCAAAATGGATACAACTCTTTTCACTAAGAAAAGAGATTACCATTTGCTACTTGTGCAAATTTATGTGGATGATATTATCTTTGGCTCTACTAATGCAACTCTTGCCCAAGAGTTTTCTTCTTTGATGAGTAGTGAATTTGAGATGAGCATGATGGGAGAACTCACTTTTTTCTTGGGGCTTCAAATCAAACAACTCAAGGATGGTATCTTTGTGAACCAAGTCAAATACGCCAATGAGTTAGTGAAGAAATTCGGTGTTGAAGATAGCAAGAGCTTAGACACACCCATGGGCAAAAGTGCGAATATCGATGCGGATGAGAAAGGCAAGCCTATGGACATAACTCTCTATCGGGACATGATCGGTAGCCTACTCTATCTCACGGCTAGTAGGCCGGATATTATGTATGTCGTATGTCTATGTGCTAGGTACCAAGCCAATCCTAAGGAGTCTCACCACAAAGCGGTAAAACGTATCTTGCGATACGTCAAGGGTACTCAAAACCTAGGTCTTTGGTATGGTAGACAAACCGAACTAGACTTGTTAGGTTATACCGATGCCGATTTTGCCGGTGACCGTATGGACCGCAAAAGTACTAGTGGAACTTGCCAATTTCTTGGTGGTTCACTTGTGTCTTGGTCTAGTCGCAAGCAAACTTCGGTTGCTCTCTCCACCGCGGAAGCGGAATATGTAGCAGCCGGTAGTTGTTGTACTCAACTTCTTTGGATGATGCAAACCCTTAGGGATTTTGAGTTAGATTTCCAAAAGGTACCAATCTTGTGTGACAATACTAGTGCCATCCTTATATCCAAAAATCCGGTATTGCACTCTAGAACCAAGCACATAGAGATACGACATCATTTTATCCGTGATCATGTTGAGAAAGGTGATGTGGAATTGGTCTACATCGACACAAAGGAGCAAATCGTCGATATCTTCACCAAACCTCTTCCAACACAACAATATCTTGAACTTAGGTTCAAACTTGGTATGCTTGAACTCAAAGATTAAATTTATGCATGTCATGGTGTTGTCTTTGTTGTTTGGAGCTCATTTCAGTTTAAATTGGTTGTATTTCTTTTGAAAACCATGAAAAATAAGTTTTTAACTATTTCGGTCTTAAATTTCTGAATTTTCTGGTTTTCTGTTGACTCTGGCGTTACACAACGCCATTCAGCGTCGTAAAACGCAAGAGTAACGTTAGTTTCAAATGAATTTGTGCTGAATTTTGAATTCTGTCGAGTTAAACGTTGTACAACGCTGCCTACCGTTGCACAACGCTTGGTTGACTTTTTCTTTTAACGTTGCACAACGCTGACTATCGTTGTACAACGCTATCTGTTTTATTTTAATTTTCCTTTGCTGAATTTTAAAATCTGTCGCATTCAACGTCATACAACGCTGGTTACCGTTGTACAACGCCTATCTGTTGTTCTTACTTAACGTTGTACAACGCTATTCACCGTTGTAAGACGTTGTTTTATTTCTTTATTTTATTTCTTTTTATTATTTATTTGTTTGGCTTTAGTGTTGTACAACGCCTTTTAACGTTGCACAACGCTGGGTTGTAGCGTTACCCATCGCTACTCAGCGTTGTACAACGGAGCAGTCAGTCTCTGCTCATTTTTCGCTGTTTTGACTCTTGCGTTGTACAACGCCCTTTGGCGTTAAGTAACGGTGGACGCGTTTTTAACTGTTGCGACCCCACCTCTTCTTCTTCTTCTTCCTCTTCTTTCTCAAAACCGAGCCCTCTTCTTTTTCTCTCTCTTTCTCTCCAACTCACACCCTTTCATCTCTCTCTCTCAATACTCTCTCAATTCTCTCTCTCCACTCCAACCAAAACCACCAAATTACTCTCATCTCTCTCCTCTCCACCCTCAAATCACTCTCTCTCTCTCTATCTCTCAATCCACCGAAACCCTAGCCACCGCCATCACCGTCAATTCCGGCGATCCGACCGTCGGATTTTCGATCGGCTTCGGTTCTGTGCTCTCCAAGGTCATCTCATCCTCTCCCGCTCTTCAATTCAAAGGTTTAACCTCATCCTTTCTCTCTCAATTTTCAATGGCACCTAAAACCGCTACCAACAAACGGTCTAAGCGCAACCCCAAGGGTGCTTCCTCATCCAACCCACCGGTTCAACCTGACCAACCAATTCCAATGGATATACCACCGGTACCCGTGGATTGGACCCTCTCCTCCTCAAACAATTACCTATTCAAAGACTCGGCCTCGTACATGCATTTTTGCCAATACCGCGATGTCAATCGCGAGTGTTCCGAGTGCTTCTTCTTCGAGCACCCCTACGGTGTCTACCACTTGAATCCAAGGGAATTGACTTGGATCAAAGAAAGGATCGAATATTGGAACATGGCGGGTCTTCTCGCACATTCTCAACCGTACAACCCGTCATTAATCAAGCTCTTCTATGCCAATCTCACAATGACGTGGACCGATGGCCATCCAACCGCCAACTCCTATGTCCTCGGTCGCCACATCTCAATCACCGAGGAAACCTTGGCCAACCTTCTTAGCCTCGACAATGACAATTTGGAGATTTACATCCATGCCAATTGGCCCCGCGAATTGCCTCCGTATGACGAGTACCACCGCTTCTTTTATTGTTGGAGGAACTTCAACGTTCGCCAATTCACCGCCACCGAGCTACCGGCCTTGCACCGCCTTCTCTTCCTCTTCATCAATAACATTATCACTCCGAAGGCAACAATCAAGACCAATGTGGAGAAATTCGCCGTGTTTCTCATTCGCTCCCTCCTTGAGATGAATCAAAAGGTGAATCTCCCTTACATCATGCTTGCTCATATGGCACGGGTCGATTCCTCTTCTCGCTTCTCATTTCCATATGCCCACATCATTCAATACATTCTCATTGAAAACGGCATCCCTCTTGACACACCTCTTTGGGGCGAACCCGTGCCCGAGAATGCCATTGCTACTCCCGAAAACCTCATGGCACATCTCAATGTTACCGGATGGACGGCCCAAGACGATAACTCTATTGTGCCCGGTGCATTCCACCGCAACAACTACATCTTCCGGCCCAATGGCACCATAAACCAATATGAAGAGATATGCAATGAACCATTGCATGTGCCCGGCGGCCGAATGGAGGGTCAAGGCGCACCTCAAGACTTCCATGCTTACCTTGATGCCAAATTCGCCGCCTTGACCACTCACATTGACACGCGGTTCAACACAATTGAAGAAAATTTGACCGCTTACCAAGCCAAGACCGATGCCTCGATCACTCATCTCAAGGATGAGATGATCAACCTTTGGGGAAAGATGGAGCTCCATCTCAAGAGGGGATCCGGTAGTGGTGCGGGTGATGATGATGAGGAGTAGTCGAGCCGAAACCGTCTCCAAGCCTTAGCCCTCTCCTTTCTTTTTATTTTGCTTTTCGTAGTTTCTTTGCCTTTCGTATCTCTTTTGTGATTTCTTGGTGTTTTGAATGCTTAAGTTTGTGCAAAATGGATTTGTTTTGTTTTATGGTTGTTGTATGAATTATGTTATGCTTTAATGAATTATGTTGTGCTAAATGGCTTCGTTTTTAGCTCTTTTTATTTTAATATGCATGCATGGTCTATAATTGTTAGTTTAAGCCCTCATTAAACCTTGTTAGATACCCCTAATCAAATAAACTTAGTGGCCAAATTCTTTTCGAAAGGGGGAGGATCGTTATGGTTTTTATTCAAGGGCATTTTAGGTATTCTTTTCCCTAATTGCAAAAAGGGGGAGAATTAGGTAATTTGGGTTATTCCGCCTTGTTGTATCAAGTCCCAAATATACCTTAGGTGTTGTTTTGCAACTCGGCAAAAGGGGGAGATTGTTGGTTAAACATTTTCTCTCGATTTGCCGATTTGCAAAACAACACCGAAACCTTTAAACTAACATCTCTTTTTAGTGTTTTATAGCTAAATTTATTGAAGAATGGATTAAAGCAAGTGTGGCACTTAGTTTGGAGCTTCAAGAAATTGCTTTGGTCTAGTTAGAATCAGTAATTAAGGTTTAATTAAACTTTAATCTAATCTCAATCAATTTGCTGGTAAAATGCTCAGTTTTTCTGTCCAGCGTCATACAACGCCAGTTGCCGTTACACAACGCTGAGTTAATTCGTTTTTAAATTGCAAAATCTCTGACAAGGTTGGAACAGCGTTACACAACGCTCAGTAGCGTTGTGCAACGCTAGTTCATTTGTTTTTAAACCAGTTAAATCCACTATTTCCCCTTGTCAGAACGTTATACAACGCTAAGTAACGTTACACAACGTTTCCACTCCTATGTTGTGTAACGCTACCCAGCGTTGTACAACGCAGTATGAAACAGGCGACTCTGCATTGCTCAGACATCGATCTGCATCGATGCTGCATGCATGCTGCCATGTTCCATGCATTGTAGCGTTGTGTAACGCGCTAAACTTCGCTCAGACTTCGCTTTTTCTCTCTGGTCGCGTAGAGCAACGCTGAATAGCGTTGTGCAACGGCGACGTTGTGTGACGCCAGTCCGCGTTGTATGACGTTCTGACAATGTTGTTTGAGTTTGTCAGTTCTGCCTTATTCGTTTTCTTGACTTCGTTGTGCAACGCTACCAAGCGTTACACAACGCTCTGACAAGTTCCAACAGAACTGTCGAGCTTTTGCTTTGGATTTTTGCTGAAGCGTTGTGCAACGCTATACAGCGTTACACAACGCTCTGACAACTCACAACGTTATTGTCTGTGACCGTTTGATTTTTCAACGGCTATTTAGGCGTTGTACAACGGCATATAGCGTTGTATAACGCCAGAGTCTGTTTTGACTGGTCATTGGAGCTGTTGGCGCCCTCTATATATATGGGGCCTCTTGGAACTGTTTAGACACTTTTGAAACCTTTGAAACTCCTCCCTTTTGAGCTCCAACCAGTTAGACATTACTCTCTCTTGTGTTTGAGCATTATTTAGCAAAATCATTGAGATTAGAGTGTGCTAAACCAATCCACTAGTGTTAATTGCTAGATTTGTTGAGTGATTTGGTTAGAGCCTCAATCCCTTGAGTGTTTGAGCTTGTTTAATTGAGTTAGGCCAATCCACCTTGAGAGTGATTGTAACAAGGTGATTTGGTTCGAATTTGTAGTCCCGTTCGTGTGGAATTGAACGGAGCGCGCCCATTTCGAGGTTGCGAAACTCCCGGAGACGTACGACTAAGGCTAGCACTTCCTAGCGGGTCGGAACTCCGTAATACATCGCGTGTTCAATTTCTCTCTCTCTTTCTCTCTTTATTATCTTGCTATACTTGAATTGCTTGTGCTTTGATTGTTTGTGTTAGACCAAGTTTGAATTGAACCAAATATTGACCATACCGGTTTAGAAATTCGTTTTTGTGCCTATTCACCCCCCTCTAGGCCTAATTTTAGGGACAACAGTTCCTTACTTTCAACCTCATCTTTTTGAACATGAATCATACGCCTGCAAATTATAGTAAATTATAGTCCTTTGTAGTAAATTATAATCTATACTATACATATTAAAGCATGCATACCAAGAGGTGTAACATGCTAGATCTAGGACGTAAGTAGATATTTCTGTCGTTCGATCGGTTTGATCTGCGGTTGGATATCAATCGCCAGTCGAAGCAACACCATTGCTTGGTTCTACTTAATAAATTTAATGGTTCTACTTATATAAATAATATATATAAAAGTTCAACTTAATATATATAAAAGTTCTACTTATATATATATAAAGATTCTAGTTAATAGGTATAAAGGTTCTACTTATATATATAAATGTTCTACTTAATATATATAAAGGTTCTACTTATATATATATAAAAGGTTCAGAAATTTTTTTTATAGAAATAAATATGAATTTGGTAAGGAGATTTCCTTCTTTTTCATAACACTGACGTAGGAAGAAATAAGAAATAATATTGAAAAATCATGGGGCCCACTAAATATTTTTTTTTCCTGATTGAATGAGAAAGCAGTGATAAAAACAAGATCGTTCTTTCTATCTTATTTTTTAATTTTGTTCTAATTTTTTTTTGTTTATCCTTATTTTTTCTGTTAAATTTAGATTTTAAGTCTCATTTCTGATTGTTGAAATTTAAGAATTTTGTTCTAATTTTAGATTTCAAGTCTCATTTCTCATTTCTCTGTTACCTCACAAAAGATCAAATGTGATCGTGAATTGCTAGTGAATGGTATGCAGATTATTGGTACATCCTCTTGTGGTTCAGATCAATGCACAACTTATTCCCAACCCATTACACAATTGATACAGAATAGGCGGCATGGAATATCGAAAATAGCCTCTGTCACAATTGATACAAAACCCTAGAACTCTCCGCTCGCCACATCCACCTCCTCCACCTCCCTGTTTATCAGATGAGTTCGAACCATTCTTTCTCCTCTTTCACCAAAAACCCTAGCTCTTCCGCTCTTCTCCGCCGTTCCGAGCTCCTCTGCTCCTCTTTATCGGATTGTCGACGCCTAAAAGTCTAAAACCCTAACTGAGCCATCCGCCTTTCCGAGATCCTCCTCTGCTCCTCGATTGTTGGCTTCATGGGAGCGACTAGTGGTGGATTGACGCCTAGAACGACAACTAACATCGGTAGACTGGCGGTGGCTGCATCGACCTTGTTGATTGGTCTATGACAAGCAACGTACTGCCTCTGCTCATCCTCCAAATTGGTTTTTTCTTCTCTTCTCTGACCTAATTGCTCGACCGTACTTGATTCAATTGTTGCTGGGATGATGTCTGTTTAATACGTGATTTTTCCCCTTAAATTACAAACTTGTGATCGAATTTTAGTACAGCAATTTCATATTTCTTCCAATTTAATTCAGAATTATTGCTAAAAAGAGAAAGAAACTTGTGAATTTGTTATGTTTACTTTTGAGTCAGGTACTGTAGTATAATATTTTTTTATTTGATGCTTCATTTAACTCATTGATATTGGATGCTCGTCACATCTCATTACATAGTCCCACAGATAATTGTAATTTTCTTTAATGCACTTTCATAAAACATTGAGGGCCAAATAGCAAAACATGAGGGATAGCTTGTCAGAACCTTTTGTCAATTGCATTTGGGTGTAATGATGATGGCCTTCCTAGTAATCAATGTATGCTTGAGACTGGATGGGGTACAGCAAGTTTGAATAAAATTCTTTTCTTCAACTTTCTGTTAATTTAGTCATTTCTATGATTTCGTGACTTTGTTAAAAATGTGAAACGTGAAGGGTCTGTTTGAATATGGTGAGTTGCAATTAGCGACCACTTCATTACCTTTAAAGATTAAGGTTTTTCTTCGGCTAATTTATAAGGAAGAAGTTGTGACAAAAAGATGCGCTATTAGTCAAATAAGGATGGCAAGTAGATGATACTTGTTGTTTTTGTCATCATAATGAGACAATGAACCATTTGGCTTTCCAGTGTTCTCAGCATAAAAGAATTTGGTTCTGGTTTCTAAACCAGTTTGGACTCCACCTCCCATTGAATAATCTTAATGATCTTATCAATTTTTCAATGTCACTCATGCACAGTGGGGCATGGCAATAAAAATCTGATTTAGTGCTATTATGTTAATGAGCAATTTTGTTTTTGTTAATGAAACCTGCCACAACACATGTTGCTTTTTATTGAAATATTTATTTTCATTCCATTATTTTTCTGGCTGGTAACACTAATGTACTTGGACATTTTAGTAGGTGCTAATCTTCTGTTGTGCACATGCTACCTGAATATTAACAAGGAGCTGTCACAGGCAGTCAAACATTATAGCAGCATTAGAACATTTTTCTTTTTTGCTTTATTTCATCATTCTTACTTTTATTTGCTAAATTTGTTTCAGTTCTGGTGTTAGATGTTATGTGTCAGTTGCATATTATTGATTATTTACATTGAAAAAATCAATTTGGTGATGCTCCCTTTGGTTTTATTGGTTTCAGATGAACAGAAGCAACATTGATTAAATGACTTTAGCAAGAAACTTCCCCTCGAGGTACTGATGTCTAACTTTTTTAACTTAGCTCTTTATTTGGGTATAATTGTTTTTTTTATTTGATATGATTTAGTTTGTTTAGTCTAATTTAGTTTTCTATTAATTTGATTTGACTTTATACTATTTGGGTGTAATTGGTTTTGGATTTTTTGTTTCATATGGTGGTATGAGTCGTATGACTGAAGTCCCTCATGGTAAAGAAATAATATGTTTTCTAAAATTTGACATCATGCTGATTATTAACATCCCTTTTCTGTTTGAAATTTCACATAACAAGTGATTTTCTGCAAATATGAGGACTGGTACGTACTAACATGATTTTCTGTGAATATGAGAACTGATGTGATGTTTATTTTTACTATTATATAGGTATCTTCAATTTGCCTCTTGGTTGAAGAACGTCTGCTTGTATTTTACTTGAAATTTGCAACTTTATCTTTCAATGATGATGTAAAAGTTTGAATGATTTTTTGTTGATCATTGATTAAATTTGAATTATTAATATTTGTTGTGTTATGGATGTGATATTATGATTTCTTTTAATTTAAATAATTATATATATATCATACAAAACGGAAATAAGAGATGACCTGGCAGCAGCTGCCAGGGTGTATATAAAAAATAAAAATACAGAGCTCTGCACCGGTTTTTATAAAAAAACAGGTGCAAAACTTTTTGAACAATTTGCACCGGTTTTTAATAAAAACAGGTTCTGATGGCAACATTTAGCACCTCTTATTATATGAAAACCGGTGCTAAATTAGCACCTGTTATTTTATAAAAACAGATGTTAATTCTCCTATTAGCACCTGCTTATTTGCACCGGTTTTCATGTCTATTTACACCCCCTACCATATGCACCGTATAGCAAACCGGTGCTAATACAATTTAGAAACCGGTGTTAATTGGCTTTTTTGTGGTAGTGCATGCATTGATTAATGTTGTGGTATATTTAAAATTATTGGATAATTTCAAATGGTACATATCAGCCTAATTAAGGGATATAAACAAAAAAAAAGGTACATATCAGATTGCATGTATTTAAAAGTGTTACATATGGAAGGGGAGATGAGAGTCAGTGTCAAGTTGGCCATAGACGCGCAGCACGTAACTTGCACCGATACACGGAAGAAATTTTCATAGAAATACTTCACAATAAAATGTCACACCACATTCAATTCATCCTTTAACCAAAATCTGTGAAGTAAAAGAAAAATTAATTTTGCATCAAGATTCGTGCTATACGAATTGGAAATTCTAAAACACAAATTGAAATAAGTTACGTAAATATTTATAACAACTACTTATGCATCAAGGTTAATTTATTCTCTTATTTAATAGGTCCTTAATTATCGTCTCACACTTTTCTAATTAACTTTAACAATCGATACCTTGATGGTTATAAATAAAGGTATATAATGGTCATGCATATATAAGAGAGCTCCCTTGGAACAAGCGCAATGATCGAGCATGAGAATAACAATTCTCTTGAAACTTAAAAGCAATAAACTATTCGTCTTCGATGCATTTTTGTGTTTGTTTGCGTGTTGTGAATCATCCGAATTTGTTTGAGTTGTCTTGTTTTCCTACTTTTTTTGTCTTTTCGGAGCTCATGTATATGTGATCTGTCTGACTTTTTTATAGCGTGACAATGACATAATTCTAGTCCTTAAACTGAATTTAACACCCTTTAATCAATTCTTATTTCTTAGATAAATTAGGAATGGGAATTGCTTTCCGTCATTTCCGTGCTCCATCATCTTCATCATCCCCTCTGTTGACGCGTTATTTTTTTAGAAAACGTATCAACAGAGAGGATGATGGGATGATGGAGCACGAGAAGGATGAGTGGCAGGGAGGAGATGATCCTTATCAGAAAATTATTCCATCATTCTAACTCCTTTCTTTTTATAGAATGCAATTAATCTAACTACTGGAGAGATGATGGGATGATGGAATTTGGAGATAATCCTTATCAGCTTCGATTAGAAATATTTATATTTATTTTAAGATTAAAACAAAACCCAAAAAATAATTCTCAAATCAATTTGAAACTCAACATTTTCTATTAAGTCAAATTAATTAGGAATCAATTGAACCCTAAAAAAAGAATATTCCGTCCATGTAATTCAACGTTTAGTTTTACCACAAACGATTAGATTGGTATAGAGGTGGTTATTTTCATTTTTAAATTGGTTTTTGTTTCGATCAGCACACACTCCCTTTTTTTATATGAAATTCTAAGAACAATTTTAGTCGACTTCCTATTTTTGACGTCATACGCGCTTAAAATTGTCAACACACAGCTGGATTGGAAATGTTCAGCGCAAAATATTTTTAATTGACGAAACTTCCAATATAGAATCCAGTGTATATAGTCCTGTAAAATTAAAAATGTATATAGTCCTGTAAAATTAAAAATAAATAAATAGAGATACGTGACAGAAAAAATTAAAAGAGAGTAACTGGGTGCCACGATCTCTCTCTCCTCGCCTTATAAAACCTCCAGTCTCCATTCTTCCATCCTCAATACACTCTCTCAATCGCCATTTCTTCTTTTATTACAAACTACAATACATCAAAAAGAGAAGATATGGAGGCAAGGCTGAGAATTGTTGCTATTGCAATGGTAGCCATCATGGTTGCATCCTCCTTGGTGGAGGCAGCCCAGGCTGCTCATGCACCGGCACCAACTCCGGCACACCCACCATCTCATGGCCCCGCTCCTGCCCCGGGTCCCGCAAGCGGTGCCACCTCCATTTCTCCAGCACTCATGCTCGTTTCCTTGGTTGCTGCTTTCTTTACGTATTTCTTCTAAATTTGATTTATGAAAGCATTGATGGGTTTATTATTTGATTCTTTTGTTCAATTTTATTTTGTGCAATACTCGTTTAATAATATTGTAAACCTTGTGGGATACATCGAGCTATGAAATGGTGGAAATATGTAAATGTAATTTTCTGAAGCGGTACCTATCAATTATTGCATGTAATTTTTTGTATCTTTGATTTATCAATAAATTATATATCTTTAAATAAATTTTTTTTTTCATCAACTGGTGAATATAATGTAGAAGGATACTTTTTCCCGCAGCTAACTAACAATTAGTTATTGGTTACAACTTACAAATATTCATATTGTGTTTAGATGAGAAATGGATATTTAACCATCTAGCTAGACATTGAGATTTAATAATGTTTGCTATATGTGAAGAACGTTATTAGGATTTCGCACACTGATGTTTTATTAGGCGAAATAAAATGATTATCAGGTAATATGGCTTCGACCATGTTAATGGAGCTATCTTTCAGGCTAAGACTAAGAGAACTTTTAACCAAAATTAATTAGAGAAAATTATTCGTGTATCTCAATAATGTTTGTACTGAACATGTAAGTTGCTTATACCAAGTATGCAAAGTGTTCATAACTTTTTTCCCCTTTAAAATACAACTTTCGAAGTTCTAATTGTACTAATATAAGGTATAATAAAGCTTACTCAAGTAAGAAAAAAATCAAAATAAAAAATATATAAAAACATTTTTGAATTTGCAGATAACGGGATGTGGTTATATATCCATCCCATTGAAAAATGAATTAAGGCTCTGTTTTGATGAGCCCTAAGAATTAGGGAATAAGAGAATAAAGAAGTAAATTTATTATAAATAATTCAAACTTTTCACAAAGTTACATACTTTCCAATACTTCTTCCCTTATTCCTCTTATTCTCACACCATCCAAACTAAGCCTAAGAGAGTCTAAATATACCTATAGATAGAAGTATAAAATAATATATTTGGAAATTCTAGCCAAGACCAGGATCTAACCAAATGAATTGGATCATAGAGAATAAAATCAGTTTTAATTATCCCTGTGACCTACTTTCATGGCATGGGGAATTATGTAAATTTAAATTTGTCATAAAAGAGGAAATAATATGTAATGCAAAGTGATAAAATAAAAATAATAAACTTAAAATTACATGAAAAGAAATTTTTTTTTGTAGTAATTGCGTATCACGTAATTTTTACTTCAAATATCAAATCTTTATAAAAATTTAGTTTGCCTCATTATTAGTCTAGGCAAGCAAGCTGTGTGTCGAATATTTTTAAGAGGAAAGATATTAGATATGATGATAAAAGACGAGGGGTCCATCAACTCTTTAATAATTGAAAAGAAAAAAAAAAGGCTCTGTTGAATTCACAATGATTTTGTTACAACTTACAATAAAAGGAGGGAGAGATTCCTTCAATAAAAGGGTGGTGCTTTGGACAATATGATTTTTTCTTTGGGCAACAGAATCCTTTTGTTAAATGTCTAAATTACCCTTCTAAGAAATTAATTGTGATTTCTCTGACTAAACTAAATCTAGTCGGTCTCTTCTCCCCTCTCCAAAAGAAATTAACTGTGTTATTTGTTTTTTCTTTAATTTGTTAGAGGAGAAGATGCGATCCAAAAGACCATAGAAGCACTTCGTGCTTTGAGAAAGCTATTAACGAAAGAAAAGTTATAATAGAATATTTAATATTATTATCAGGAATTTCTTATCTAGACAACCAGAGGACTTGGGACAATTTGCACAAATGATCGGCGAATTTGTAATTCTTGAAAATAGCGACTGTAAAATCTAGAGGGAGGGAGAATATAGTTTTTTTTGTGGGAAATATAGTAAAAGACAAGAAAAACACAGTTAAGGAATCAAGAAAAAGCACGGTGAAGGTTGAAGGAATAATTTAGGTAATAGATCTTAATTAATACTAAGGATAATTGAGACATTAAGAAAAAAATATGTTGCTCCAAGAAAAAATCATGTTGCCCAAAACACCTCCCCTTTATAATAGTAGGATTTGGTCTGATGAACAACTCTTGCAACAATTCGCGGCTCTGAGCGCGGATGATAGTGACACTCAGGACCTCTCATGTATTCCCCAGCAACCAGCAAGAAACAGGAAATGGGAGAATTGCCTTCTGATGAGGGTTACTTCCCAAAATATAATAAGTGAAGGGGCTTTCTCAGCAGCTTTGAGGAAATCATGGAATGTGCATCCTGACACACTGGTGGAGGGGTTGGGATCTAATTATTTCCTAGTTAACTTTCTGGTACAAATGGAAATGTTGCGCTTTGTGGCAAAAGGGGTCTGGAAGCTAAACAAAGGAGATATGGTGGTGGTTAGACATGCTAGAGGCCAGGAGGACCTGGTAGAACCATGCATCAATGAGGCTGATTGTTGGGTAGAGTTACATGGGATTCCACCTGAATCATGGGAGTTTGATTGTGTGCAATCCTTAATGAAGCAAGTAGGGGTACCTTTAATGGAGGTAACCACTTTTCTCTATGGGAACAAGAGGGTGTATAAGCAGAAACTAAAAATTAATATTGTTGAGCCATTAAAACCAAAGATCCCCCTAAAAAATGCAAGGCAGGAAGTACATTGGATCTATGTGGTTTATGAAAACTTTGCCAATGTGTGTAGATTTTGTGCCATTGTTGGCCATGAGCATAACTTGTGTCCTGTTAGGTTCAGGTTGGTTCAAATGAAACAACAAGAACAATACAGGGAACAGTTAGGGAACAGACCAATACCTGAAATTCAAGTAGGCAAATGGATCACAGACAAAACCATGATACCAAGGAATGAAAGTGTTAGGCCAGCAGCTCCTGGGCCAAGTATGGGTCGGGGTTCTTCTAGTGACAATAGTCAATTGCCAGAGGGAAAAGAATTGAAAATGGATAAAAAGCAAAAAAGGCACATGGATTTGAATGAGGGGGGAATGGCTGTTCTATACATTGAAGGGGGTTCACATAACTACACTAGCTTGGCGGGAGTAGAGCAAAACCAGCATTTAAACTGCAAAAAGGCCAGGGAGACGATCCCCAACTCATCTCCAAGTTCTCAATGAATGCCATTTTATGGAATTGCCGCGGCATAAGAGGCTCGCGGAGAAAACAGTTCCTAAAAGATTCGGTTCATGCAACAAAAGCATCTTTTGTTTTTCTTTCTGAGACAAAAGCCTCCTATCGCAAGATGTCACGATTTATGAGGTCAGTTAAGGGGTACTTATGTCATGTAATACCTGCTAGAGGGCTGTCAGGGGGCTTATGACTTGCTTGGAAGGAGGGGTTGGATGTGCAGATCCTACATGATTCACAAAATCTCATTTGTGCCCTAGTATGTACAAAAGAGAAACCACCTTGGATACTGATTGGAGTTTATGGTGATCCTAAGCACCACCTCAATAGGTACATATGGCAGCAAATCTCATACTTTATCTCTACAAATGGTAGTGTGTGTCTCATGGGAGACTTTAATGAAATTCTTAGTGCCGATGAAAAGTTTGGAGGTAGTCAAAGATTGAAGCCAAACACTGTGCAATTCCAAAATTTTGTTTTTGATAATGGCCTAGTAGATGTAGGGTACAAAGGTCCAGCCTATACTTGGACCAATAAGAGAGAAACCTCAGAGGCAATCTATCAGAGATTGGACAGGGTACTGGTAACACCTGCATGGCTCCAACTATATCCAAATGCCTATGTGAACCACCTACCAATGATACACAGTGACCATTGTCCCATACTCTTTAGAATAAAAAAACCCCTGATAGATCAACAGTGTTTAGAATTGAGAACTGGTGGCTGAAGGATCAAAATTTTCAAAATAATTGGAGAGAGGAATGGAATACTACAGAGGGAATGAGCTGGAAAGATAGATGGGATTCTATAAGAAGGTGTATGAGAAAGTGGGTGGCAAAAAACCCTACACCAAAGAGGAAGTTAGAGATTCTAGCAAACAAAATTCAAAAAGTGCAGTCAATACACCCTGCCATGAGGGACCATAACTTGGAGGAGGCACTGCTGAATGAATATGAGATAGTTGAAGAACAACATGAACAATACTGGAGGCAGAGAGCCAGAGTAGAGTGGGATTGCATGGGGGATAGGAATACTAAGTATTTCCACACTATGGCTACTAACAGAAGGAGATATAACCTCATCACAATGGTGAAGGATGAGAGAGGGTTACTGACAGGAAATGAGAAGATCATTAGAAAGCAATTTCTGGACTATTTCAAAGAACTTTACAGCCCAGAAACACAATACGGGGAGGTAATTGATATTGAAAGCGGTATTGAAGGTGAAAGTTCCAACAATCTTTTTTGGCAAGAACTGGGTCAAGGTGAGGGGACAATGATTCAACAGCAAGCACATGTCTCATTGAACAGGCTACCTGATTATAATGAGGTGAAGAAGGTTTTGTTCCAAATGGGGCCTGACAAAACACCAGGACCAGATGGCATAACAGCAAGACTATATCAACAGAACTGGGACATCATTGGGAGTGAATTGGTGCAGCAAATCAGAAAAATCTTTGTGGAGGAATCAGTACCAGAGGAATGGCTCAGTTGCTCAGTGACTCTCGTCCCAAAAACTGATGAACCAGAAATACCCTCACAGTATAGGCTATAAGCATTGGTAATGTTGCTTATAGATTGCTCATGAAACTATTGGCAAACAGGCTGAGACCTCATATCAATCAAGTAATCTCGTCTGAGCAAAATGCATTCATAAAAGGGAGGTGTATTGCAGAAAATGTGGTTTTTGTGAGAGAGGTGCTTCACTCCTTCAGACAGAAAAGTTTCAGAAAGTCTGTTTTTATGCTCAAGGCAGATGTCTCAAAAGCATTTGATAAGATAGAATGGGGCTTCCTGGAGAAAGCAATGAAGTATATCAACTTGCCTCTCAAATATGTCAACCTCATGTTATCATCTTACAAAAAGGCAAGAGTTTCAATCAAGATCAATGGCAAGAGTGAAGGTTTCATAAGGCCAAATAGGGGGCTGAGGCAAGGGTGCCCTATGTCTCCATACGCTTTCATCATAGCTATGGAGATGTTCTCAAGAAGGTTAACAAAATCACAAAGAAGAGGGGAAGTGGCAGGGGTAAAACTGGCACATACCAGCCCAGTTATGTCCCATCTGATGTATGCAGATGATTTGGTACACTTTGGAGAAACCACAAGTGCAGAAGTTGAGAAGTTTCATCATCTAGTAACTCAATTTGCTCAGGCTTCAGGTCTGAAAATGAACTCCCAGAAGTCAAAGTTGTGGTTATCAAGAGCTGCAGACAGTGAGGCTATTAGAAGAACTGTACAGGTCATGCAAGCAGACCTGGTACAAGGGGATGACAAGTATTTGGGAGCTTTAATACAGAGAGGACCCATAGGTATGAAAACAGGGAGAATGTTGTTAGACAGAATGAAGGATAAATTGGCTGGATGGAAATCACACATGCTCTCTCAAGCTGGTAGGCTGGTTCTTATAAAGTCTGTTCTTATGTCCCTGCCAGTGTATTACATGACAGTGAAGACTATACCAAAAACCATCATTAACCAAATAAATAGTCTCATGGCAAAATTCTTTTGGGGCAAAACTGGGCATTCTAGATATCTAGCACCAGTGGCTTGGAGGAAAATTTGTAAGCCAGTAGAAGAGGGAGGGTTGGGAATTAGAGACCTAAATTTATTTGGAGATGCTCTTTTTCTGAAATTAGCTTGGGCAATTGCTAGAAATGAGAACAAAATGTGGGTACAGGTAGTTAAAGCGAAGTATTGTCCTGTTGTGGGTTTTTGGAGGGCTAAACCAACCTCAAGCTGTAGCAAAATGTGGAAGGATATACTACAAAAAAAGGAGGTTTTTTCAAAGCTCTGTCAGGTGGATAATAGGGAGTGGGAAGTCAGTCCAGGCTGTGGGTCAACCATGGTTTGAGGGATGGGCGAGAAGCCAGGAAGTAAGGACAGCAGCCAGGAGATTGACAGTCGCTGAATTATATGATTTTGGTAATAATCAGTGGCAAGTAGACTCTCTTACCTCTCTCTTTGATCAAAACCAAATACTGGATATTCAAAGAATTCAACCAACACAGTCCAGTGATGAGATAGCCAACGACAGACTTATATGGCTATATGATAAAGGGGGCAATTTCACTGTGAAGAAGGGTTACAGGGTGCTGTCAGATCAGACTGGTAGGGGTGCTAGTACTAAGTTGACAGTTCTGTGGCAGAAAATCCAGAAGTGGGAGAAGTTGGTACCAAAAGTCAAATTATTCCTTTGGAGGTTAATTTCTCAAGCTCTGATGCTGTCACAAAATATGCATAGGAGGATTAATACAATTTCACCAATGTGTCAAAGATGCAATAGTGAGAATGAATATGAAATGCATTGCTTCTTTTTCTGTCCAGGATCTAGAGTTGTTTGGTTTGCAAGAAATTTGGGTCTGAGAACGCAAGACCTACCTCTAAATGTAATCACAACTATAAACCAGTGCACCCAAAATATGTCCACTCATGAGATTACCAGATTTGCCTACACATTGTGGGAAATTTGACTGGCTAGGAATGAAGTGATTATGCAGAATGGGAGATTTGATCCAACTCAAATCCTTAAAAAGGTAGACAACTGGCTTAAGAGGAATAGTGAGCAGCATGAGGTACTCAACCGAGGTAGGGAAATTGCTAACAGAAAGAGCACTACTGCTACCAACATAATAGTTACCAAGTCATTGTGGATGGATCATGGGATATACAAAATAAAGCTGGTTGTGCTTTTGTGCTTTATTCGGGTGGCAATCTGATTGAAATAGGCTATACTAACCACACTTTGCAGGACCCATACCACTCTGAAGTGGTTGCTATGAAAGAAGCACTTCAGAGGGTTCAGGAGAAGGGTTTACATATGCAGGAAGTGTTGGTGTTCACTGATTGTGGGATACTGGCAACAATTGTGAATGAAGCAAATTTGGAAATTATCCCCTCCTGGCAGGCCTGGGCGGAGACAATGCAGATAATTAAATTGATACAGCAGTGCAATGGCAACCTGTTGGTACAGCATGTCAGAAGAGAAGCAGTGCAGGTTGCACATATATTGGCAAATGTTGCAAGGAGAACTGGTGGTAGCTATCAGGGGCCTCCAAGATTCTGGCATGAGGAGGAAACGAAAATTGCTGACAGGATAGACACTGATTTTTTTAAAAGGGAACAGTTTGATCCTCCTTGAGTTTGACCTTGTTGTTTTTCTCCCTGGCTTAGTTGGATTTAATTTTTTAATTTCAGTTTAGTTTGTACCGTTTTTTTTTTTTAGTTATGGTTTTATTTAGCTTAGGTGGTTATTGGGTTAGTGTGTTCGTTTTCCTTTAGTTTCGAGGTCAGGGATCTCTAATCAGTTGTGCTGTACTTAACTGCAGCCGTTTGGCTTGCATCTTGGTTTAGTGAAAGCCTACAGGCATTGAAAACTTTCAAAAAAAAGTACAATAACACTAAATCTCACATAATATTGTGTAAATCTCACATGAGAATTAACTTTTCTAGATTACAATATTACTAATAAAGAATAAATCTATTAATTATTCACTAAAGATTTCAACATATCCTCCTTGATTTAATATTAACTTACCAAATATTTTGAAATCATTGTGTTGAACAAGGAAATTCGCGGATCAATATTCGTTTATTGGTAAAATTAATATTTTTTTCATTATTATGTACCAAGTCTACCAAGTATCGCATAATAGGACACCTTTTAATTTTGCTAGGACATATAGGGAATTGATTTGCGTGTAAGTGCAACAACAATTCTAGAATGCGGAATTAACCAGGAATCGTAAAATACCTCGTGCCATCGCTAATCGAAATCGAGTGTTGAGTGGATGAAGTTGAAACCCATAAGCCATGCACGACTCCTCTTCTATCACATCTGCTCCGTATCCAAATTGAAAAGCAGAAATCGTTAGTCATTAGGCGGAAGCGTGATATCTCATATTTATATTGCTATTTTGACCAGACTTTACATCGAAATCGTGACTAAAGCTTTGATTTATTGCTGTTTTTGCCTTTCTTTGCCAGTTTTGGCACTGCCTTTTGCACTTTGATCTTATTTGTAGGAATCCAAGGAAACCAGCAAGGAAAGCAAAAATTCAGGTGCTAGATGACTCATGCCTAGCCTAGACCAAACCCCGACTCAACCCGATGAGGCGACCCCGCTCGAATCAAGCCATTTCGCGAACCAGACTCTTCAATTCGGACCGAATTCCCCTGAATTCGGACCGAATTCCTGTGCAGACAGATCTTCTGAAATCCAGCGACATCAATTCGGTCCGAATTCCATCTAATTCGGACCGAATTGCCATATGCGGAAAGTGTTCTGGCAGCGTTCTGGAGGCGTTTTCTCTATTTGGAAGCCTCGATTTTCGCCCAAATTGAAGGGGAATTGATGTGACAGCTGCTGAGGAGGATATAGTCGCCTTCCTTATATAGAGGGGGCATTCTTCATTCCATTTCTCGCTCCTTCTTCTCCAGCAGATCCAGATCGACTTTTTGGGCTCTTTCTCTTGGTTTTGGGCGACTGGGACAGGGGCTAGACTCGAGACTTCGCTGTGGTTTGCTGCTCCGACGGATTCCCTACCTTCTAGTGTGCATTTGGCAGTGGTTTTATCTCAGAAACTGGTTTATTTGTGCATTTCTAGTACTGATTCCTCTATTTTCTGGTTTTATGGATTGTTTAGTTCTATATTCTGTTATTTGCACTGTTACTCTTAGTATGTTAGGCTAAAAACTCATTGCTTTAGGGAACGATGTAGCTTAGATCTAGGTTTTGCTTGGTTTATTTGTTTTGTTGATGGATGAAGTCAATTACCCTTGGGATTTTAATTGAAATTGCTTGTGTTTGGACTGTTTACTACTTGTATTGCTCGACTTTTGTACGCGCGCATTTGTTGGGAACTTCTTTACATTATATTAATCGAGTCCTGTGCAAGTATTTCGAGGTAGGTCAATGGCGAAAGTCGACCAATTATTAACCAAAAGTAAACGTTTCTAGTTAGGCGAAAATCTAACTAGATACCTCGTAGAAAACCATTGGTAAACTCGAGTAAGTCCACCGAACAACGAAAGTTGGGGGTGCAATACACTCGATGAGGGTTATTCAACACTAGATCCCATTCCAAATACCGTACCCGATAGGCGAAAGCGGAGGGTTAGGGAGTTAGGTTTGGCTAGATGGATCCTTGGCTTGAATAAATCAACGAAACGGTAAACCATAGCATTTACACAGTGGATTAGCAAGGCCGAATACGAAAGTGCTAGGTCTTGCGACCATGTGGCCAGTTCTAAGTGAAATCGAACCCTAAGGCGTTTTTATTATCATATCTCTATCCGTTAGAAAACCCCAAAAATATTTATTTCAATTGTTTTGCATACTCTTGTTACTTGCAATTGCATAATTTTATCTTCCTTTAATTTGTTCAATTTGAGTTACGAATCTCCTCTCAATTTTTACTGTCTAGATTTAACGAAATAATAAGAATAATATTCATATCCATCTCTGTGAGTTCGACACCTTTACTCTACTACGAGCGACTAGTCGAGTACAAGGATTAATTTGTTTGACCTTGGTTCACACCCTCGATCAAAGCGTTAGTATTGATCTTCTTTGAGTTTTCCTCAGCCATAATGATGGTCAACAATGGCGTTTTACTCTTTTCTTTACTGAAATTTCTTAATGGCAGAATTATAGGAAGGGTTGCCTTAAAATTTCAGATTATAGAGTATTTAATGCTGAGGCAACTAAAGGGATCAAGTACAATGAATCTGGTCCATCAGAATTTCCATCAAATTATGATGCACCCTTTAGTTAATTATCTTAGATGAACTTGACTCACACATCAATTATCATAGGCCACATTAAATATTCCAACATTCTCCCACTTGGCCTATGCTGAGAACATCATAATTAAGCACAAATTCAAAATTGGCCAACATCTTAAACCTCAGTTAGAAATACCAAACTAAACTAATACAATCAAAATAACTATTAATGTTATTTGACCCCCACTAATTATAGCATTGGTATTCTTTCCAACAAATGGTTAATATAATTCATTCGATCCACTTAAGTAAATTTGCTTAAATTAAACATAATGCGCAACATAAGAAATAAGCAAATTTCATAATTCAAAGTCAAACTCATAATTTGAAGCTTCACATTATAACTTAATACATAATTCAATACAACAAAATCAAAATTTAGCGACCAAACCCATGCCGGCAAAAATGGGTCGTAATACTTTAGTGAGATAATCATTTAGCATAACTCTCAAATTAATATGTTGTATTTGTATAGTCATATCTTTGACTTTGTATTTAACAACAAGATATTTAATGTCAATCCATTAGACATGTTACTTAATTTGTTGTTATTAAAACACAAAATAGCAGTCGCCGTTATTACAAAAATAAGATAAGTGACCTTACAATATGCCACAAAAAATTCTGCTTGCATAGTGAAAGATGACATTATAAACTGCTCAGCATTCTTCCATAAAATTAATCATTATATATACAAGCACAGATAAATAACCTAATGTGAATTTCTTATTGACTAATAAAATATCAACCACGTACAAAATGAGAATGATAAATTACTCCCACTAACCCTGAGATATATACATTAATTTATAATATTTTCTTTAAATCCAAACTTGACCTCATCAAATTTGAGATATAATTAAGAAAAATTAGTATTTCATCATCGCTGCCTTTATTGATAATTGCAGCAGAATCTTTTCATAATGTCTGGTTTAATTTCAAAATACCAAGACAAATCTCAATTGGTTCTTTTCAAGTTGGAATAATTAGTTTTATTCAATGCTGTAAAATTCAGGAAAAATAAGGTGGTTAATAGTCGACTAATATTCACATAGCAAAATAAAATTAAACTGAAATGAATAATAAAAATGCCAAATAATATTTCAGTTTTAACATAAAGTTCTTCACATTTTCAATTTATATCATCGTTGGACAGAAATAAATTGAAGTTTATGAGACAATTCTATTTAATAAACTAAAATGTCAATTAAAGTTGTTCAAATTGATATCCTTAATATTTATTAAATATAAACATCATAGTGAAATGTAAACTAAAATATCACAAATAACATAATATAAATAAACAACTATGAGGAATGATACTTAATTAAACTGAAATTAATATTTAAAAATTTTAATTTTGACAAAATAGTTGTTCCATGAAATCAATTTGCATCACCGTTGGGCAGAAACAAATTGAATTAATAATAATAAAATTCCACTTAATAAACTACAATGACAATTAAAGTTGTTAAAATTGACAATCATAATTTATTAAATGTAAAGCTTTATTGTGATATATATAAATAAAATATCACACACTTTCTTTTAATAAAATGATAATTACAATTAAAGTTATTAAAATTGATAATGACCAAATTATTAAAAGTAACTTAGTATGAGTAACTTAGTATGGTTTAAATTATTCATATGCATAACTTTACTACTACAGTATATTCAAGCATATCACTATTGACTAACCAACCTTCAATAAAGATGCCAACCATCTATATACAAATTCAGTATTCTGAACAAATTTGTGACTATTCTATAGATTTACATAATAATTAAGTAATCTACAAGGTTCAATTGACAAGAGAGAACCATAATATGTCTGATTGTACCTTAATTTTGTCATAAAAATCATTTCTGGACCACACTTTGTTGGAACGGGTCGTTCCAAACCCAGGACGGGTCGTCCTACACGAAAAGGTGCGACCAGAGTTCATCCAAAAACTTTCAGACAGCCTGAACACTCTCTGGTAATCTGACGATAACTTTCTCTATAATCATCCGTTTTCTGTGTTCTTGATCATCCTGGAAACTAGATTCAAAGATCTTTCCAGTGAAATAAGTTTCATCAAAAACAAGTTTATAGATCAAAAGGTATAGCCCTCGAAAAACAGACTATCCCAGACGAAAAATCGACAAACTGTCAGACAGACTTAACTTGCAGACAGCATTTCTCACTGATACTTTATTGAAATTTTACAAATTTACATTCTATGGAAAGATATATGAAATATCTACATCCCAGTAAAATTTAATGTAAATCTGAATTACCAATTAAGAGAAAAATGTCCCGTACTACTGAAAGGTCAGAAATTTCAGAACCCTGACATTCTGACCTCTTGTGATTGCGAATTGATTATCTCCCTGTGCACCCGCTTGATTTTCAAGATGTTAGTCTCTTTGGAAAGTAGACCCAGAGATCTTTCCAATTCCGAAAACCTCACTCAAATCGGATAAACGGATCTTGAGATAATGATCCACGAATTCAGATAATTAAGAAAATCAGACAAAACTCAATCCACTCAACACTTACAACAGAATTTCTGTTTAACCGTTATGAAATTCTATTTCGATAAAGGCAATCTAGCGGTATAACCCGCTCTGATACCAACTGTAAGTTTAACAACAATTCTAGAATGCGGAATTAACCAGGAATCGTAAAATACCTCGTGCCATCGCTAATCGAAATCGAGTGTTGAGTGGATGAAGTTGAAACCCATAAGTCATGCACAACTCATCTTCTATCACATCTGCTCCGTATCCAAATTGATGAGCAGAAATCGTTAGTCATTAGGCGGAAGCGTTAGTATTGATCTTCTTTGAGTTTTCCTCAGCCATAATGATGGTCAACAATGGCGTTTTACTCTTTTCTTTACTGAAATTTCTTAATGGCAGAATTATAGGAAGGGTTGCCTTAAAATTTCAGATTATAGAGTATTTAATGCTGAGGCAACTAAAGGGATCAAGTACAATGAATCTGGTCCATCAGAATTTCCATCAAATTATGATGCACCATTTAGTTAATTATCTTAGATGAACTTGGCTCACACATCAATTATCATAGGCCACATTAAATATTCCAACATTGCGCACTCTCAAAATTGATACAACTTTTTTATACGAAAATATCCTAATTGACTGAGAGTAGAAACTATCATCATTGTAACATTTTCAATTCACTAAGGATATTTTAGTTTTAAAAAGAAGTGCTGAATCAATTTTCGGATGCGCAAATCAATTCCCGGACATATGCTATTGAAGTATTGATTCATCTCTATTATCTAGTAAATATAGCTGGCTAGATTTTTATAATTTTGACTAGGATATATGAGAACCAAGCTATTAAAAAACTTCGTTTTTTCCGTTTTATCGCTGTTTTATCAGGATTTTTGTTCATACCGCACAACCGTTTATCCGTTATATTACCGTTTTTTCCATTTTATCACTGTTTTATCACCGATAAATGCTAAATCACCACCTAACCGCTAAACCGTACAAATCGCATTTTAAAACCTTGATGAGAACATAAAACTAATCTCACTGTCAGTTTCTTCATTGTTTTTTTTTTTCCTTTTTCTTTTTTTTTAAAGGTTCGATAATCAAATGTCAGCCTGTTAATTTATGGGCCTGATTTCTATGTCCCACTTAAGTCCAGAAAATGAAATTTTTACAAATTTTTTTTTTCGGTAGAACAATTTTTAGAAATTTTCATTCGCATCCCCCAGGCTCATATTTTCTTGCACAACACACCACTTTCACTACAAGGTCCCACCCGTCAGTCAAAACTCGGTTCACGTTACGCCGTGTTCACACAAACATAACGGGGTTTCCATTTATGGTCCAGAGTTATCCACGTAACGCTTTCTTTCCTTGTACGGTTGCCATCTTTATCGCTTTCCATCTTTTCATCTCTCTCGACTCTCGAAACCTTTCGAAAAACCCTAACCAAACTCTCTCTCTCTCTCTAACTAAGCAATGGCGGAGCAAACCAAAGAAGTGACCCCGGTACGAGGAATGGACCTGAACAGGTACATGGGTCGCTGGTACGAGATCGCGTGCTTTCCATCTCAGTTCCAGCCCAAAAATGGCGCCAACACTCGCGCGACCTACACTCTCAACGAAGACGGAACTGTGAAGGTCTTGAACGAGACATGGACGGATGGGAAGCGCGGTTTCATTCAGGGAACAGCATTCAAGGCCGATGCGAAGAGCGACGAGGCCAAGCTCAAAGTGCGCTTCTTTGTGCCGCCTTTTCTTCCCATTATACCAGTCACGGGAGATTATTGGGTGCTTTATATTGGAGATAACTATCAATACGCCGTTGT
This sequence comes from Rhynchospora pubera, assembly GCA_028095005.1. Lineage (NCBI taxonomy): Eukaryota > Viridiplantae > Streptophyta > Magnoliopsida > Poales > Cyperaceae > Rhynchospora > Rhynchospora pubera. Next base: position 343,210,699 of record CM051460.1, on the reverse strand, counting down.
GGGACAGCCTTCCAGGAAATATCTCTGGGTATGATTTCTTTTTAAAGAGGATTTGTGGATGTGTACTCATTTATATACTTTTGAGAATCCTATGTTTGGGTGAACCCCCAAAAAAAAAAAATCAGAACTATATTTGGGAATTGTGGGGTTTGTCCAATTTTAATTATTATGATTGCATCCCCTTGAATTGATTAGGTTAAAGAGCATGGGTTTTGATTTGTGGTTGTTGTTGTTTCAAACTTTCAATGGTGGGTGACCTTAAATTATGCATTTGCAAAGCAAAGAAGCCAATTGGTTATACTATTTCAAAATTGTGGTTGGTGCTATGATGATGATTTTTTTTATAATTAACTTTTTAAAAATTAAATAAAACTGTTGGAGGGTTGATTTATTGTTAATGGTTTAATATTCTTCTCCCTTGGATTAAATAAAACTTGCAACAAGTCATAATTTCTAATGACATGTTAACAAATTAAAATAAAATTGTGGCTGGAAATGATCACTGAAATGAGCTCTATTACAAATTAGTACATATGTGATTATTGATTGTACGAACGTTTATATCACAATTCCTTCAAATCCAGTGTTTTCCTATAAATTTTATATATTCAATTTGTCTGCATCACAATTGGTTGATTTACATGGTTCTGAGCAATGTACTTATTTCAAATGACTTCATTAATACTTTGCTTGTAGATATTATCGAGGACGCCGGTGATAGATGACGAGGTGTACAATCACTTAGTAGAGAAGGCAACAGAGCAAGGGTATGATGTTAGCAAGCTGAAAAAGACACCCCAATCTGAGTCGCCACCAGAAACTGAAGAAACACCTGATGACAAGGGGATTTGGTGGATTAAATCTATCTTTGGCAAGTAAAGGAATGACCTTTTAGTTTGTTAAATTTATCATAAATTTGTTGTTGGATGTTTTATACATCTTCTTGTGATTTTAAGATTGTTTGATATCATTGTTTGCGATTTTTGTGTGTTTGGTGTGAATGTTCGTGATAACAATTAATTTGTTTGTTTTCTTTTTTGTAAAAAGTTCCGTTTAAGCTTGTTTCATCCTGGTTATTTTCTCATGAATCACTTGTGTTGTTTAAATTTCCGTTTTTGTCTGAAGCAAAAATAACTAGTGGTATCGTTGAATTATACGTCTATACATACAGAGCTATATAATGTCAGGACGAAAGATGGTTCAAAGTAAATTAAGCAGGCCTAGTACTGTAAAAAGCTCTTGATTATTTTGTTAAGTGTTCTTACATGCTGATGCAACTTAAGTCTTATATACGAATTAGCATGAATCCTATTTTGTCTATGCAGTAAGCAACATGCCAACCCGGTTGTGAAAGTATCGTTACTAGTAGGCATGTCCAACTACTAATAGCCCTTTTAGTGTATATCCTATTCTGTACCGAAATTTTAAAAAATAGTATTAAATTAATATAATATATTAAAAATAATATCAATATAATAAGTTTAATATAAATAGTATCACGAGATCGGAATCCGGGATTCCGAACGTTAGATCGGAATCCAGGATTCCGATCTAAGCTTTGATCGGATTCTGAATTTCCGATCTAAGCTTAGATCGGAATCCGAGATTCCGATCTTAGCTTTTTGATTTTTTTATATATTATTTATTTATTTATTTAATTTATTAATTAGTTAAATAATTAAAAAAATATATAATATATTGTAAAAATATTGAAAAAATATGGAAAAAATCAGGAATAATTAAATTAAATTTTATATGTAATTTAGTATTTTTTGGGGAAATTAAATTTATTTTCATTTTAATTAATTTATTTAATTAAAATATAAATTTTTATAACTTATTTAATTAAAATATAAATTTTTATAACTTATTTAATTAAATGAATTGTACCATTTAAAAAAGATTATAAATTTTTAGAATTTGCAGGGATACAAAGACAATCCTTTCAGAATGTTCAAAGTTTTATTAATTCTTTCTGTATTTGCAGGGATACAAAGGCATAATTTGAACATTAAAACTTTAAACAGGCTTAACTTTTGATAGGAATGTCTGTTTGGGGCGATGACAATCCCCTAACGACCATTTTCGAGGCCAAAAAACGCTCTCTGGACCTCCAAAATCCACTTTGAAAGTTTGCAAACCTAAAAACCACTCTAAAATACTAAAAATGTTTTTAAAATCATAAATTAATCATTAAAAAGAGAAATGCAATAAATCAAGTGAATTTAGTCTTTCTTCTCCGTCTCAGTAAAACATCAATCCAGAAAGTGCTTCCTTGATCATGAGACTCGATATGATTGTTTAATATATAATATGAAAATAATATATACAGAGGACGACATTCGGGACGCATATCAAATGGTTGTTTAAATTAATTAAAAATTTATACTTAATTATTCATTTTTTAATTAAATAAATTAATTAAATTTATATTTAATTAAATAAATTAATTAAAAGGAAAATAAATTTAATTTTCAAAAAAAATATTAAATTACATATAAAAATTTTTTAATTATTCCTGATTTTTTTATATTTTTTTAATATTTTTAGAATATATTATCTATTTTTCTAATTAATTAACTAGTTAATAAACTAATAAAAGGAAAAAAATTTAATTTTCCCAAAAAATACTAAATTACATATAAAATTTAGTTTAATTATTTCTGATTTTTTCCATATTTTTTCAATATTTTTACAATATATTATCTATTTTTCTAATTATTTAACTAATTAATAAATTAAATAAATAAATAAATAATATATAAAAAAATTAAAAAGCTAAGATCGGAATCTCGGATTCCGATCTAAGCTTAGATTGGAAACTCAGAATCCGATCAAAGCTTAGTTCGGAATCCTGGATTCCGATCTCGTGATACTATTTATATTAAACTTATTATATTGATATTATTTTTAATATATTATATTAATTTAATACTATTTTTTTAAATTTCGGTATTCTGTATACTGTACTTGTGTTTATTGTTGGAGGGAATCAGACGTGTCATGTTCGATCGAGTTGGTTTAGTTCCCGACTTCCCGTCAGTTTTGGGCTGGCGCTCTCTTATTAGGCATCAAATCTGGGCTTAATAGGCTGTTTGACTTCTAAATCAAAATTCTCTAGTTGGGCCAATAAGGTTAGGTTTAGGCCTGCATAACGTGGATAACAGTCACGAAATACGTGACTTCAAGGTTGAATTTATTTACAGATCAGATGGAGTTTTATATTTGAGTTATCCATATTGATTTTGTTTGTTCCATTTTCCTATAGTTTGCGTTAAGTTTGTATGATGAACAGAAATGTCTTGGTAGTGGGTAACAATATGTTGCTTTCCTGTACGAGGTGACCTTTAAGTTATAATAAAGACTACTATAAGAAGTTGTCTCTATGGCTGCATAACGTCTAAAATGACTACGAAAACGGTCGATTTCGTTAACCGTTTCGTTTTAAAACGAAATTGATCACCCATTTGCGTTAACCGTTTCGTCGAAATCACGAAAATACACATGGACGAAACCGTTCTAAGCTTTCGTTAACTGTTTCGTTTATAAAACGCAATAAAAAATCTTAACCGTTTTGTTTCGTTTTGGACGAAACGAAACGAAAGGACGGTCGAAACGGTGGCCGTTTTCACCCCTAGTTGTCTCTCGCCTTTCAATGACTCGTCTGGAGATCATGTTAAACTGGCTTAAATGGACTGATTTTCTTATTGATTTCTCTTACTTTCGTTTTCTTTCTTTGATTTGTTTTCTTTTACGGTAAACTAATGTTAAAAAGTAGGCATATATTGGATCGAAATTTATTTGACATCTGTGTTATCCGGATAAAACAGTTATCAAAGCCGAAATATAAAGTCAGAGATATAATATTTATATTTAGATATAATTTGGCATCTTTGTATGAATTTTGATGTAATTTGAAATTTGAAAATCATGTGATCAACGATTATACACCACCAAAACTTAACCGTTAATTTTTCAAACCATTTAATAGATGATCAATCAATTGTCAAATTAAATAAACAATCAAATAAATCAGCAAGAGTATCTGCGACTGTACTTTTTTAATTTGATAACCGTTTACTCAGCGTCACTACCTGGCAAAGTGATCAAGTTTTATATAATGAGCATTTAGCCTGCCTCCAAAAATGATAATAAAAAGGTGTGTATAGATTCCAGAATAGAAGAGAAAGAAATAATACATTTTTCATACAGACCCTGTCAAATGAGATAATAATGCTATTTTCCAGTCACAAGATCATTCATCAAGGTTAAATGGTTTGATTTGGTATCTCGGGTGCAAACAGAAATGCCTCTTTTCATAAGAACTAGAATATACAAGGCCTCGAAAGTAACAACAGTGAAAAAATCAGTGATCTCAGATCAACTGATTCTTGAACCATACAATCCACCCCAAAACACGAAATCCAGAATTAGAACCTTATTTACAATCTAGAAGAACTGCTGGAGCCATGGATTCGTGGCTGCATCCTTCTCCAACTCAGACCTAAGTTGCGCAACGTGATCCAGAGCTACATTTAGATCCATCTGGTCCAATGGAAGAGCAGAGAACTCTTCCAAAAATTGGCGAGCTCGAGCTGCACCGCTTGTCAGGTCCTCAGGGCTGAATATCCTCTTGCGCTTGGACCCAACCTGAAAATTCCCACAATAAGGAAAAACACTAATGATGTAGATATTTAAAATCTATAATGCATTGATTAAAAAGTGAATCAGCTTTAATTATTTTGCTCTAGTTATGACCGTATGATTGTACCTCTTCTTTGGAATCATCACAGGATAAAGGTGTAGATGAAAAGTCTTCAAGTTCTTCAGCTTTAGCTTTTGCAAGACTGATAACTTCTTCTGGGAAGTTGGCAAACTCTGCTACATGAATTCCAAAACTCTGATCACAAGCACCTGGTTCAACCTAAAAACAAGTGCACAAAAAGACAGAAGTTCAGTAACATGTAGACATTTACATAAAATTTAATTTAAGTTTCCATACTACTGTTGTTTCTTTTTGGACAATTCTGCTTCCACACAAAGCATCGACAAAAGCTTGGTGTACACAAGGTTGACGCAATTTAAAATAATATAAATACAAATTTGTATACTGAAAGTAATATAAAAAGAATACCAACATATTGCATCTGGATGAAGCATTCTGTATCAGCTGAAGCTATCCAGAATACAAATCACAGCAATTGTATGTACAGAACTTGGAAAAAGCAATTGTATAAACAAATGATATAACAAGTATAAAACCTTGTAAAGCATGGTTAGCTTCTTGTTTGATGGATCAATATGCGCTTTCACGTGATAATTTGCAACTCCAAGACTCCGGGACTCATGCTCATTTTTTTGCTCAAGAGCAGTCAGTTCATGAAAATGAGTCGCAAACAATGTTGGTGCTTTGATCACCTCCACAAGATGCTCACAGATAGCCCATGCAAGCCCTGATTAAAATTTCAGTTGCACAGAACACATCAGTAGAAAACAAATTACACATTTAGCAATTCTCAATAAAGATTCCCTCAGTTATAAACAATCTATGCCATACTATTTTAGCAACTGAAATTATTTCAATTTGTTATTAACTGTATCGAGGCATCAATTCCTCATTTCTTTCTTTTAACAAAAATTAGTATCTGCTACTTGCAAACAAACTCAAAGGATACATCAATTACTTCTTAAGACAATATGTGGGAACTCTAAATAACAAAAGGACTTCACAGGTGAAGGTTTGAGAGACAAACCAAAGCCATCATATGTAGATGTACCACGGCCCAATTCATCAATAATAACAAGTGATTTTTCAGATGCTCCTTTCAATATGGATGCTGTTTCAAGCATTTCCTGCATAAATGTGGACACTCCACGAAGCTGCAAGGAGCATAAAAAGAAATTTAATTTTTCAAAGAGAATTAAAGAAAATATCCACTCCATGGCAGGAATGACATTTCTAATCGGTTATTTCAGTATCTAACACAGAATGTCCGTGTTTGGGCTTTTCAGTGATTTCAAAGATAGCAATAAAGCCTTATTTTTTGTCATGATCTGGACCATACAGGGTCAAAACAAAGGAAAAGTCCAACTAAAAATATTCAGAAAAAAATTTATTTGTACAAGAACACAATATGGAAGTAACCACCAGTGAAAATACCAAAACCATTTAGAAATAATTTACAGAATTCTGTTTAATTCATATTTTTTTTCTTTCAGAGGGGTTTCAGCTGTCTTAGTATTGTTTATTTGATGCTAGTTTGTTTATACATAGCATCCAATTATATTGAGTTAACAGTTACCTGGCAATCACCTGCACCAACACGAGCAAAGATACAATCCCTTACACTAACAGTTGCACGGTCGCAGGGAACAAAGCAACCGACTTGTGCCATCAAAACATTCACACCAACCTATCAATAATTGAACAGCTTTACGCATTAGCGAAAAGTACAGTTCAAGCTCCAGAACTAATAGCAATTCAAAGTCCTTATATATAAGGGTAGTAAGCAGTAACAAGTAAGAAATAAGATGAGGAAGATGACCTGTCGTATAAATGTTGATTTACCCCCCATGTTTGGTCCAGTTATGATCTGAAACCAGCTCTTTCCACGCACCTATGTTTACAGAAAAGAAAAACACCACAAACTTATTCAGGAAATATCTCTAAAAACAGTCAAAATGTTGAAAAAAAATTATGAAGGGTCTCAAAAACACACAAGAGTGCAATCATTAGGTATGAAATTCACTTCATCCTGAGCCTCCAAACAAGGATGTCTACTCCCTTCTAGTATAATATCACCTTGCTCCTGCAACAAGTATAATCTTTTATACATGAAATCTGCAATGATATCATTTCAAGTAAAATAATGAAATTGGACCTTACAGATGTTGTGATTTCTGGCCTCACATATGGAACTGGACAACTAGTTGCAAGATCAGCAAAACTTAATAAAACATCTAGCTCAGATAGCATCCCAGAAATAGCTTCAAACACCTGAGATAACAAGCACCAATCAAAATGCTAGTTTTCTGGAAGAGAAGAAAGATAAGGGTCATATACTTTTAATCCATTCTTTTAATTTGCATTTCTTTGGGATTTAGTACTTGGATTTGTTCTTCAGACTCAAGGAACAAAAATTAGCAAGTGAAATAATAAACCAAAAAAAGACCTATTTGCATAAGGCTAACCAGAAGTCCAAACTACAGATGATGATTAACTGATTGATGAACACCAAAAGTAAGGAAAAAGGACAATGCTCAAACCTCCGAAAAACTAGATGAAGTAGAGACCACTTTTTCAATCATCAACTTCTGACAGCTCATGTACTCGCTCAGAAACTTCTGATACTGATCTCCCAATTTCTTCAGCTTAGAGTTCGTGAACTTGACTCCATCTTTGCGTGTTTCTAGAACAATGTACTGGCCACTCAGCTTTTTCCTCACCTTCTGCTCCTCTTTTTTTGTTATCCTAAAAACATGCCCATATTGTGTCCCTTTTTCCAATTTCAATGCCTTGTCAATAGGAAGGTCAAGGTCATTTGCAGTTAGTTTGTGCAATTTTGTTATTTGCTCTTCAATTTCCTCAAGTTGATCCTTGAGAGAACATAGCTCTGCCCCATAACTCGGTGAGATCAAATACTCTCCATTATCTATTTGATCGAGGTCTATGGCAGTCTCAACCAAAGCAGTGAACTTCCATAATTTATCCTCTTGCATCCAAAACTCCAAAGGCTTAACATACTTATTGTTTATTAAACTAGAGTATTGGCCTTGGTAATTTTCTAGGACATCCTTGATATGTGGAAGTCTAATTGCCGACTGAAAAAAAAAAGGAAATTACATTTATATTGCTGACAAACAATAAGCGAGAAGAATTGCAAGGATGGCCATAGCTTTAATGTTAAGGTTATCTTGCTGAATTTACAGGACTGACCTGCTATCCTTATATAACATGGTCCTTGCTAAAATGAAAACATACCAATCACAATCATTATTTTACTAGTCAATATAACTTGTAGGTGAAAATAGTAATGTGGTAGAGTGCTTCACCAATTTAACAAACAAATAAATATTTTCAATGTCCAAGGAAACTAACCTGATAAAGCTTTATCACAGGAAGAAGGCTACATGTCTTCTTTTGAAGTACCCGAATTAATCTTTCAATGTCAGATATCCTCTTTAGGTGTTGTCTCAAGCCTTGTCTAATTGCAGCATCCTCAACAAATGCCTGAACCAAATCCAACCGGCAATTAATCTCATTGACATCCAACAAAGGCTGTTTAAGCCACCGGTTAAGGAGCCGTTTCCCCATACCAGCAGTACAGGTCCGGTTCATCAAACCAAACAAGCTAAAATTCTTGTTCAGGTCAGTCTTGCTCTCAAATACATTTAATGCACGCACTGCTGCAGAGTCCAGCCTCATGTACCAATCCAAACTGTACTTCTCAATTGAGTAGCTCCCATAATTGCTATCATCTGCCAGTAAATCGACATAGGATATCAGAGCCCCGAGCGCACCCAAGGCAAGGTCAAAATTAGAAAGAAGGTCTCGGACTGGCTCAATTGAACCTCTGACAATCCTACCAAGGTCTTGAACTAGATCTCGCGACTTGAACTCAGACTTCTTTCTGTCAGTCAACAGTACGTTGCATCTAGAGATAGCTTCGTGAAGAGGTTTAAGTTCTACTGACTTTGCACTTTCAATAGGAACAAGGCATTCCTTACAACCAAGTGCTACCAGAACTGATTCCACATTTGTGAACTGACAATCATCGAGAAATTCAGCTATGCCAAGCTTTCTCCTGGTCATATCAATAAAACATAACCCCACAGTGCACTGATTCTCGCGAGAAATTGAGAGAAGCGAAACAATAACAGGAGTTTCCTGCATGTCATTGTTTGCAAAAAGAATGTCCTCGAAGCTGCCAGTATTACCGGGTGTACCCGTTTTGGTCAGCCTCCAGTTTGACCCACTACCCTCATAGAGTTCGACAGTGTGATCTGACCTCTCCAGTAGAAGATCACGAAGGATTGTCTCGAACATGCTTTTGCTGATGCTTACACTGGAGAGTGCATCAGAACCATTACCTAACTGACGCAACGCAGTGGTAGTGTGGTAATATGTCCTTGCGATGAAGGTGGCATTTTCACTATGAGCAGTGTAATAATCCTGATCAAATCAGTTGAACATCACAAGTAAGAAAATGAAAAAAACATAGTTTGAGTGAACAGAGGAGAGAAAACCAATGTCTCCAACAAGCAGCAGGTGGCAGCAGTACAGTTAAGACACAACATAAGCTCAAAGGCATTTCCAAAATTTATCCTATTGGCACCACCAACTCCAATAGTTCAAATTAATTTTATATAATCATATTGGCGTCAGCAATGCTCAACAGTTCAAATTAATTTTATCCAGTACATATCACAAAAGAAAGAAAAAACATGTTCTTTGTTTCACAATGGTACATGCTACTGGCAAAAATGATTGAGGGTATTTTGGCAGAGATACAGACGTACTGAAGGGAAATGACTACTAGACTAGAGGCTTAAGAATTTTTTCTAACTCATGCATTCAAATTTATAATATATAGATAAAATATGGTCAAACCATCTCTCAAGTTAAAAAAAAAAAAAAATGAAGACAGGAGACAGTGATCAAGCAGTAGGTTACTGTAGATACAGAGACCGATAATAAAAGAAAGCCACGAAAAACAGTTACAATGTTCACATCTGAGTTTCTGTGCACTGGTAAGTGATAACAACCATGTACCAGTGCAATTATTATCTTCTAAAGAACAATTAAACCTAAAAGATATCTAGTAGAATATGCAGCTCCGTATATTAATTACTTCCATTGATAGAAAAACATCTCACCTTGCGATCAAAGAAGCGCACAGCTCTATGCTCCTGCATTTCATAAAATATAATAGTTAGCGTGATTTTCTACCAACTCAAAGAGGATTAATAATAACTACAGGAAAATGAAAAAAACAAAAAAACTCACTTGAGGAAGCTTCTTGAAGAAAGATATGAATCCCTGCGCTTGTCTAGCATCTAAACAATACAATAAAAACAAGTTAAAATCAATTAAAAACGGCCCTTTTTCTTTCCCAATAGGAAAAGGGCCAAACATTTCTTCAAACACCTTATCGAAACTGCTGATCAAACACAATCTAACCACCTCTTATTCAAACAGTTCTAGAGATTAATGCACATGGAAAATAATTAATAGTCAGAATATGGGAAGAAGGGAAAGAGTAACCTAATTTGAGCTCCGGAAGTTTGTTCCCTTCAGGCGATTGATTCGTATCCATTAGCGACTTTGATTAGAGATATCGGAGCAAAAAGAGATGTGAGAGTGAGAATCGGACGCTTTCTCTAGCGATGGAGATTATAGCTTTCTTTTAGGTTTATGGCGGGAATGGAGGTGTCGGATCAGATTATGGAATGGTGCGATGCAAATGGGGTGTATTTGGGAGTTGCGATTGTGGAGATTGTCTCGATTAGACCGCTAGGGTTTAGGGTTCTGGCGCCAAGCTGTGGCGGGAAACCCAAACCACGCGAGGTTTTGGGAAATTGCGGGGACACGGCAGAAACTGGAATTAGTAGAGGGGATAATAAAGAACAAATTTCCAAAATGAAATGGCTAACAAACTGGACGGAGGGAACGTAGTCTTGATCGTCTCTGCGTTTGCAATCATTGGACCCTCCTGTTCTCTCCTGAAGACGAAAATTAGTGGCAGCGGGGCCGGGCCGAGCCTGTTGACGTGATCACTTGATCCGATTCGAATCGGACCGTTTTATTATGACCCAATTGCTTCGGGTTTCCTACCAGTAGGCCTGAAAACGGTGATCGTTTCGATCGTCATTTCGTTTCGTTTCGTCTGGAACGCAACGGTTACGGTTAAAGTTTTTAGTTTCGTTTTAAAAATGAAACAGTCAGTGCAAATAAAATACAGTTTCGTGTATAAAACGGAACGGTTAACGAAACAGGTCTGTTTCGTTATCGTTTATTTCGCTTATTTCGTTAAGCATTCTACCTGAGTGCTATTGGATGATTGCAGAGAATATCCAGGCAGAGAGAACGAAGGAGTGGGCTAATACTTTAGGGTTTCTGCGCCGATTAAAGCCATCTCTCTCTTCTTCTCCGCATTACATCTCTCTTCTCCGTCTCTAGGTCTCGCAAAATCCAGATCTACCCCTCGTTCCTCACTCGACCCCAAAACAAATCGCCACCCTATCGACTTCCTCCTCTCCTCGCTGCTTCCATCAGTCTCGAAGCACAACCACCTCTCGAAGCACTGACTTTCTCAGTCTCGACTCCCACCTCTCCTTACTGCCACCTCTCGAAGCACAGCCACCTCCTCACTGCCACCTCTCGAAGCACACCTCTCCTCACACCTCTCCCACATCTCCTAGTGGCGACTGGCAGCAGCTACTGGCTTTCTCGTTCACTGATTTAGCTGTTGTAAAATTTTGACTATCTCAAAGTTTTGTATTTGTTTTATTTTTGTGATAAAGTTCTGTTTTGATTACAAATCAGTTTTTAATTAATGCAACTGTGAGGTGAATTTTTGAATTTGAGATTTCTTTATACAAATGATTTTTGCTTTGGATTTTTCCTCATTACTTACGTCTTCTTTTTTTCTCTATTAAGTAAGGCTTATAGCCATTTAGACTCTGCGTTGCTGTTGCGTATTTTAGGCTGATTGATCCCTCTGTACCTTGTACCAAATCGGTACAAGGCTCTGTACCAATCTAGTACGACTCCAAGCCTTCTTTTCTTTAACAACTACACCTTTTCTTTAACAACTCCAAGTCTTTTTCTTTACTTCACCAATCTGGTACGACTGCAAGCTCTGTACCAATGGAAAACGGTTAAACAGTCAAAAACGATCTGAACCGTTTTGATCGTTTTGATGAACGAAATGATCAACGCAACTTGCGTTCAACGGTTGAAACGATCAACGCAAGCAGTAAAGAATTTTCGTTCATCAATGCAACGACTAACGCAACTGTCTAATTTCGTCATCGTTTTAGACGATATGCAGGCCTACCTACCAGTCTCCTGCCGGGTGTGACATGCACCGTACAACAAAAAACCATCCAATTAGAGTAGGTGCTGAAATTGGACCATTCTGGACTGTCTGAGTGTGATGACATCATCATTTTTGCGTGCGGACGTCATCAAATTTTTTGAGGGATGAGCTTAAAGTGTGTGAGTATTCAGTTAGATGCACTAATAATTTGAAATTTTAATTTTTTTGTTCAGTTAAATACATTAAGGGATGAGCTTAAAGTGTCTATGTGTTCAATTAGTTGCAGCAGATATTTGATTTCATAGTTTTTGTGTTCAGTTAAACTATTTAAGTGATCAATTAAATTTGTTTATGTATTCAGTTAGATGTGCTCGTAATATGACATTTTAATAACCATACAATAAAGTAAACAATGACCATTTATTAAGAATAATATCTATTATGTTAACAAACTGAACAATTTTTATATAATAATAGCATCTATTCACAAATTCTACATAATTTTAACCACTACAAACTAAACACACTTCATCAACTCCTCCTTCAATTCCATCTGCACAACTCTTCTCACCCTGTCATGTAATTCCTACACAAACAAAACAAAATACAATTAAGTTCAATTACTAATTAAGTGCTCTTATAATATTTAAATCCTTTCAGATCATTTGAGTTTTAAAAAATTATATAACGAAATAAGATGATCTCTTATAATTTAACATATATTGAAACAAGATGATCTCTTATAGAAATGAACAATATAATGAAGCAAGATGATCCTTTAAAGATATTAACTTAACATATAATGAAACAAGAGCACGAGTGTTTTTGAAAAAAGTGACCATTAGTTTTTTTAAAAAAAATGAAAGTGACTGATTAAATACTGTAACAAGTAGAGATGATCATCTTTTACAATTGAGAAATAGCACACGGTTTGCTATGTCCCATACTTGACAAGCACACGATTTTACAATTGAGATGATCATCTTTCACTTACATGTTGTATTGTTTGAGAATTAGAAGTCAAGAGAAAAGAATCAAACATTGGGGGTTTAGGGTTTCTATCAACGCAACACAAGCAGGAAGGCTTACTAGACAGACAACCACTAAAATGGTGTTACGAAAGAAAAAGAAAAAGAAAAATGGAGGTGCATTTACAAACCTTGAGGGAGAGTGTCCAATCGATCGACGGAGGGAGAGTGTCCGATCAAATGGCGAATGGCGATTGAAGTGGAGAAGCGGCGAAGGCATAGACCAGTCGAGAGATCCGAAATCCTAAATCAAATGACGAATTGCAATGGAGGCGAGAGACGAGAGGAGACGATTTGGATCGGAAGAAGCCACGGAGAGGAGAAGCCATGACGATCTGTTCTCTGGAGCGACGCGAGAAGAGAGAAGAGAGAGGAGGAGAGAGATTGGAACCCAGATTTGAAATGGGAAATAAAAGAGAAAAGGGAGAAATGAAAGAATGCCTCTGGATATCACGTGACCATCATGTGCCTAGATTTTAGATGGTGGAATAGTAATTAGTTGGATGGTAAATATCAATTATGTGCCTAGATTTTAGATGGTGGGATGGTAAATATCAATTACCGTCTCCTGCATGCACGCATCTCTCATTTGTTTGTTGTGACACTAATTAGACGAAAAATAATTTCTCAATGATTGAACGTGCAATATGCACCCCTTCCCAAAAAGCACAAAAAATAGAGGCATATTTAATTAGTTCATGCGTATTCAGAGTCTAAATATCTGGAGCGTTTTAATTCAAAGTTTATATAAATATATATCACAATATTCTATGTTCATGCTAGCGAAGACGGAAAAATGCCAAATTTTTAATATACTTAAATAAGATGATGGAGAAAACTGATGTTATATTATAAATTTTTAAAAAAAAATATGACATAATTATTGTTATTATCGAGTAATGTATTAGTTTTTTTCAAATACATTCAATGTCAACAAAAAAGGTATTAGAATAGGTATGAAGAAATTAAATAAGGTCAGTATGAAAAAATCAAATAAAAAAACATATAGGACGGTAATATTACTTTATTTAGTCCTTTTTGGTTATTATTTGTTGGCCAAGAAGAAGAAGATTGAGTTTTTATATTTTTTCTAAATGAAAAAGTAAACAAAAATTTATTAAATACAATTCTCATTCAATTATATATATATATATATATATATATATATATATTTTGCAAAATTAAACAAAAATTGATTAAATACAATTTGCTCGTCCATACGTTTTTTTGTTATACAGCAGTAGTATATGTGTTTCACAAGTTTTTGGTTACATAGTATATTTGTCTGATGCATCTTCTAAATGATAACTCCTTCGTTAAACAAGTTTTTGGTTACATAGTATATTTGTCTGATGCATGTTCTAAATGATAACTCCTTCGTTAAACAGCAAAAATTGTTGATTTATCGTAACAAATATTTTGACATGATAACAATAATGCAAAATAGGAAGTGGGTAGTGTCCAACATGTTAGGCACAAGCACTCGCCCAACATGTTAGACACAAGCACTCGCCCAACATGATAAAATTTTAATTTTTGAGATTAAAATGGCCGATCCTAACCGTTTAAATTGTTCTTCATAATAAAATCTCTGTTTGGACCAAATTTTCTTTTTTCAATTTTTTTTTTACTATTTTTTGAAATTTTCCAACTAAAAAAAAGTTACGAACCCTCCGATTTTTTAAATTCGGAAAAAAAATAGTTACAAAATTCGAAAAAATATATAAATTTGATTTTTAAGGATATTTTAATATAGAGATCATATTGAACAGTTCAGATCGTCCGTTTGAAATTTTAACAATTGACCTTTCGAATCTTGTTAGACGTTTTATATGCTTGATTCTAGCATTACTCTCACAAAATATGCACAAACCGTTATCGTATAGTCTTTGGGGATGTTTTTGTCCACAATGGGAAGTAGGGCTCAAGTATTTATCTTTTTTTCACGAAAAAAAAAGAAAAAGCTGATCCAGCTCCATCTAAGACCAGTAGACCACCCAGGACCTGCAGCAAAGTGATATCAGAAATAAGGCTACGAAATTATAAATAAATTAAATTAAAACATCGTCGAAGAAGTTGCACATATTTATAGCTCAAAACAAGCACCCAGAAAGTACATAAATAGGCGGTCGAATTCATTTAAATTGCAGATACTTGTAGCTCAGAAAAAGAAGACAGAAAGTACATACACAATTAGAATAGGTCGAATTCATTTGAATTTGCACATATTTATAGCTCAGTACAAACAAGAAGATGGTCGAATTCATTTAATAGTTGATGAGCAAATCGACATAAATGAAAATAAAAAACGAAACAGGAAGGAAAGCATTTTCTCAAGTTTCCCTAACTGAACTGACTATGAAAAAGCAAAAGTAAAAACAAAGACAACATAGGCCCCAATTACAGCACTAGGTCCTCCAAAATTTACATGCCTGAGATGCCATACGGCCACATATATCACATTCCCCAGTCAACAATTAACTAAAGTAGAGAAAAGCAGTGAGATTAATCAACTAGAGAAAAGATAAATCAGAGCTACTCAAGTTGCATATCGGCTTGAAGAAGGAGAATCGCCAAGGGCAACAGATGATGCCAAAGAGGAGGCCCAAACACGAGCACTTTTGGCCCCACTCCTCAAGTTCCTTTTCTTGTTGAAGTGCTTGAGCTTGTTCCAGAGCCTCTTCACATCAAGCACATGTGCCGCTCGTTCTAAGATATGATGCATCCCAGCAACCACCTTCAGCTTTATACCCTGCGCGTAAACGACCCAGAAGGCTCTCAGATGGGGCCAAACCAAAGGAAGGATCCAGAGTACGACCTTTAGCAGCACAAAAAGCATGCTAAGAGCTAAGTAGGGGTCTGCAGCAATTTTCTCCTTTAATGGTATATCTTGTAGCCAGATGGGTGTGAAAGTATCATCTCTTGGCTGGACATCAAAGTATGCGACTGGTTCAAAACCTGTATATCAGCAAATGTTGGTTATTTAAAACTACTCTCTGATGGACCAGTCTGCAATAGCACAGAGAAAAAGAAATGGATGAAAAAATCCTCTACCCACAGGCCATGGCACCCCAACCCCTCTTTAAAACATCAATAAAAGGCCCTATGCATTATCCTCTTCTTGCTTGTAGGTCCACTTCAACCATTATCCATGTAGACAATCAAGGTACATAAGAACCATACAGGAGGAGACAGCCATTGAAACCTGAAAGTACTAGCTTGAAACTTCGAATGTACAAAACACCCTTAAGGTTTATTATTTTTCTTGCTCTAATACCATATACACAAAGTTGGCTTAATATTAAAAGTATGCAGAGCAGCAAAAGATGCACTATATCCTGCGTAACAACCAGCCATAAATAGAAAATGTACCTGTATTTTTCCTGTAAAAAGCCACAAGAGAGCTAATATCCTTCGTGTCAGTGAATCTATTCAATGAAGTTCCATTTAGCAACACCAGAGACGGAACACTGTGGATCCCAAGTCTTGTAAACAGACTAAAAGGAAAATAAAAATAATTACATTAGGTTTGTTGCATCTCAGAAACAGATAGAATACCAGATTTTGGTACATATCAGGTCAGTACCGAACTATTAATTGCATAATTAGACAGGCCTTCATAGATAATGGCAAGATAAAACATCTTTCCCCTTTTCCCAGAGCACCAAGCCGAAAAGAGATTTCTTAATATCATACATGACACTACGATCCAACCATAAATAGATAAGAAGGAGAGCATCAGTACCTTGATGTGGCAGTGGATTCTTCCAAAGCAAGGTGCATCACTTGTGGAAACATATAGCTGAGGGTATCAAACATCGGTCTGAATTTGCTTGAAAACGGACACCACTTCGCATAAAATAAGATCGAGTAAAAAGAACCACTCCTGCTGGCACGGATACCTTCCACAAGTGTATATAGGGATTTTCCATCCACCTTAAGGAAACAAGACGCCAAATAAAGATATATGTAATAATAATTAACAAACAGTAGGCGATCAGACTATTAATATATAAAATATAACCAACTGTAGCATGATAGGTCTTCTAGTGCATAACAACAAATGATTATTTCACACGAACCTTTATCACTTGTTAAACAAGAAATTTTAGGTCCAAAATATAGTCAAATCACCTAGGTTACTTGAAATTAAAAGGGTGACAACAGAAGGCCCCAGAATAATCCAATATGGATATCGCCGATGACTACAACTACAATAACAATACTTACAAAATATCGAATTTATAAAAGTAATAACATGAACGTTGAAGTAAATACAGGATAAGAAAAAGTGGATATATTGTTCCTGAATAATTAAAAGATTAAAAAATATTGAATATAATATGACTGACGAGTATTACGAGCTATAAATATAAATCTCTATTGACAAATTAAATGAATATAAAAGCTTCATATAGGTACAGAAAGATGGAAATACGAAGGGCCTGATCAGCTGGGGTTAGAAAATGGTAAGGCATGGAAGCGGAGAGGAGTGAAGTGAAGCTGGCCAACACTATAATCCTTCCATTCCTTCCCCTACCATTCCTTTCCTCTCTAGATTTTTTTCTCTTGCACGGCCTCTCTAAATCAGATATCCAGGAAGGATGTAAGATATATATATTTAGAAGCTTTATCCAATATTTCGCCCTCATTAGGATACCAAAGAAAATCAGAAGAATCAAAGTTCCATCACTGACAAGCATGTACAGAACCATATTTAGGCTGTGCTCCAGATTGACGAAGACAGAGTAAGGGGAGGGGTGGGGAGATTAGGGGTGACCGGATCTGTGAATCCCCAAAATCGGGGTGAATCGGAGCGGGATTAACTCTTTGTGGATTTAGTCAGTCTCTCACATCGTCGCCTCCTCCTTCATCCCCTTTCATCCCCGATCTGGAGCGAGTAACAACTCACGGGCAGCTTAAAAGTTTATTCTGGCTTGTCTCCTCATCCCCTCTCCCCTTATAAATCTCGTTCTGGAGCACAGCCTTAGTCTCGTTACCACCTAAAGGCTAATAAGGTTGGAGTTTAGCATCCTGGGTTCTATAACTATTATAATGAACTTATTATTTTGTTTCTTTTCTCAAAGAAGAACTAGGCCAGCAATACCTTATAACTCATGGTCCTTTTATTCAATTCAAACTTTCAATTCAAATCTAACAAAAACAGTACTGAAACATATTTCCAGCTACCCTAGACAAATATAACCGCAAAGAACTATAGACCTCGCTAATTTCAGCTCAAATAACATGAAACCCCCAAAAAAAAATACACTTAATCTGAATCAATATCCGTAAAATACCAGAGAAATAACAACAGTAAAAAGCAACAAGACAAGAAGAGGAGAAAACCCTAACCTCCATGGGCAAGGTGAGGTCGATCCAGAGAGGACATTGAGCTCTGAGCGAATCAACGAAGGTGGGACCCAGCACGGGACAGACAGGAGAAGACTCAGCCGACGATTCGACGGCGGAGGCAGCGGAGATGCAAAATAGGAATGCGATTAGACATCGCAACCACGCCATTAGAGAAATGCGAAGGAAGCTCCTCCTCTCCTCTTCCTCTCCTCTCCTCTCCTTTCCTTTTATTTCTAATTCCTATTTCCCACTTTTGTATTTTTCCTGATTTTATTTATCCTATTAATTAATTTCTCTCGCTCTTTCCTCTCTCTCTCTCTCTCTCTCTCTCTCTGTCGCTAGCGATGAGGCCACACAACAACCCTGTACCTTCTTCTCTGCGTTTCATTTCATCATCACAGCTAAAACGGTAAATCCAAAGCGCGGAAATAGGATCCGAACCCGATTGGAAAGCGGTCTGGTCTGGTCGGCGCAGGAATTGAATTCAAGAGCGGGTCTATTTTGACTTGTCGACGAGTGTGACTAATAATGCGTCGGTTTCCTTTCCTTTTTACGCAAGTGTTGAAAAATGAAAAGATCGCATGGTGCGGTGTCACTAGAATCTTTAAAGAGTTGGGTCCGTGTCGGTTACCCATGTGGCATGTGCGGTGCTGATTGTCGAATTATTGATTTGGATGTGGACTTGCAAAACCTTGTTTTGGTAATGTGTAAAGGCACCCGTAATTATTGTGTGTTTCGTGGTTGGGAAATTATATTCCTATTTTTTTCTATTTCCATGTTATGTGGAAAGTAACATTTAATGTGAGTATACATATAATTGAAATGTTTCACATTTTTCCGAAGTTGGTTTTTTATGCTATGCCATAAGGTTTGAAATTAAGACCGATGGTTAGCCAGCGTACCCTCATTATGCTTTCTATTCAGCGATGTTCTTAGAAGTGTGCAATGGGTGGATTGATGATGTTTATCAAAATTTAAATTCAATCCGATAATACTAGATTAAAAAATAAATTTAGTTACGGATTAAGCAGGTAAAACATATTTAGTGAACTAAAATTTTGATCAAATAAGAATACACACAAAAATCATTTTGTGGATATTGCTATTTATTTTGAGGCAAATTAGTGACCAGGGGCGGATACAGGCAGGGGCACGCATAGGCCTGGCCTATGCTGCGAAAATTATTTTTAGTGTTAAAATGTAAAAAATACAGTGGTAATTTGGTTATCTAATGTATCTGGCCTACTTTACTATTGAAATTTCAAGTTACTAATATCTAGTTGAAGTCGACTTCGACAATTCGGCCTACCCTATCCTCCAATCCTAGATCCGCCCCTGTTAGTGACGCATTCGAAACATCTTTCAACATTCGAAATCATGTGATAGGCGACATGGAGGGCGTGCATGGCTATGGAAGAGATCGAAACATCGTAAGATAAGAGATTTTTGAGTAAGAACATGAGGAAATGTGAGACCGAAAAGAGTAAATAATGATAAACGGATGGGTTAAAATATACACGGGTTACTAGTACAAAACTCGTAATCCAATCTAAATCAAAACGATTCGGGTCAAGTGGGTGGATTGAATGGATTAAATGGGCTGACATTTTTTTGTACACCCTCTACCCTCCTGACGTCTATAGTTGCGTGTTGCCTCCATCTCACTCGACCCTCGCTGCAACTGTCCTACTGTATATCTTGTTATTTGTCTCATTTACCATGGCAATTAACATTTTTTCATGACAAATAATATATTTTACTAAAACAATTAACATATTTTATCATTGACAATTTGCAAAAGAAGGGATGGAATTTGCCAAACAGATGCTCTATGTGCTTACAGGAAAGTGAATCAGTTATCCATCTCTTTAATTCCTGTTCCTTTTATCGGCACCTAAAGTTTGTTTTACTAGCTAGAACCTCTGTACTATCTGCTGCTGCGCATTCTGCTATTCCTTCATTGCACTCTGACATTTTGCATTTAACTGCAATTAAGGAACCAATCAGGGACTTTTTTGCAATAACTTTCTTCATCGTTTGGAGGGAGAGATGCAATCGTATTTTTAAGGAATGTTTCAAGTCTGAAGATGACCTAATTCAAGAGATTCTTTTGGAATGTAGAACCCTCAAGAGATAGCTTCTCTTTTTTTGGGTTTCCTTGGAATCGTCCTCCTTCTCTGGCTACAGGAATAGAGAATTCTTTTTTTTTCTGGTTTACTTTTCTTTTGTTTTCTTTCGAATCAGTTTCGGGTTGATCAACTTTGTACTTCTGAACTTTTATATTAATATAAGATAGGGGCTTGACCCCTATTATTCGTCAAAAAAAAAAACCATATTTTTATCATTATCATGAAAGTTAAAATATATACATGACAATTAATTAGATGCGGTCTTTCGGAAGGGGTCGGTGCACGACAGCACGAGGGCCTGATATCAAAACATATATCAATAGCTGTTCCACTCACTACAGTTGTTTCACTGTAGTTAGCACTATTCAAGAACAGTGTGGCTGACAAGTGGACCCCGTTTGACAGACTCGGTTTAAATATATTTAAGAATAGTAATTCAATCTAGACCGTTCAGTTCTTTCTATCGATCTTAGCCATTCGATTCGCGTCTCCTTCTCCGTTCGATGGGTTTCTCTCACCTCGATAGCCTCTCTCTCTTTGTTCTCTCTCTCTCAGATCCCTACGACGGACCGGGTAGATGGGATACCGCATGTGGTTCCTGTACGGCGTTGCAATCGCTGCTCTTTCCCAGATCCTTTTTCTAGAGAGTTCTCGGTACATCTCTATCTCTCCTCTTTCTTCTTTGCAGTCAATTCTCTCTCCATTTTGCTCAACCTAGCAATTCACAATTTTTAGAGAAGCGATTCACAATTTTTTTGCTTTTTCGTCTTTACTGGTGGTTTTTCTCTCTATTGCAGGATTCTAGGGTTTGTCTCGCCGATTGCTATCATTGATTCCTCTCTTAACGTTTGCGCTGATTAGTGTCTTTGATCGGGGGTTCTTAGGTTTATCTGTTTTAGAATTCAATGTATGGAGTTTATACTCAAGCGACTGCTAATCATGAGTTGCTATTGCTTTGTTTTCAGAACTTGACAGCACTGATGGTACTCTTGAGTACTTTGTTCTTGGTTCTCCAGTGATTTTCGAAGATCAACATGCACCGTTGTTTCTTAAGCTTCCATTTTACTTATTTTTTCTTCTATTTCTTTCTAATAAAGTATACCTAGGAACATAAGATTGGCCTTATAATTTTTTGGAAGGGACAAAATAATTACAAGAGAGAACTAGAAAGAACTTTTGTTCAAAACTACTGATCTGCACGTAAGAGGTTCAATTATTTTGTAAATTTGTGACACAATGTCATGATCAGTGGCTATGTATGTGCCTTTGTATTTTTCAATCTTTTAAATTTTCAAATTGATGATTTTTATTGGTTTTGGAGAACTACAGAAGGGATTAATTCAAATTGTGGCATATATGGAAGCTCAACAGAAGAACGTTGCCATGAAGATGGTGCAGGATGCAAAGCCAAAGTAAGCCATATTTACCTTTTCTTAATGAGTATTTTAATGTTTTCTTTGCTCCTTTCTTAAATGTATTTTTTAACTGTCCATGTGTTAGATTAAATGCTCAATCTAAGATCCGTGTGACGTTTAAGCCCTTATTTCTTCTTTTGGTCTTTATCAGCTACTTTGTGACAAATGCCAATGCGAAGGAAGGGTTTTGACAGACAAGTAGACCTTGCCATGTTGGCAATAGGCCAAAGACATGGTCATGCCACGTCAGGATGACCGTGTTGTTGAAGCTTTTCATGAGGCGATTACGAAAAAGTATTTCGAATTAGAAAAAAAAAAGAGGCTGATGTTGGCCAAGTGAGGTTTTGCCTCTCATTTTATTTTTAACAAGGTTTTAATTTTATAATGTTTGTATATTTTCTAATTTGTGCATTGTTCTATATTTTTTTAACACCTGCTGTACTTTCAACTTATGTTTTCTATATTTCCTTGCAGATTACATGTTTATGTTATTATATGGGATTGCATTCGCTGAGATTGGCAACAAAAGTAGAAAAATAAGTCAACATATCACCCTTACAGTAACAACATCATTGTTATTATTTTAGGTATGAAATTATTTGTCATATTGTGTTGTCAATTTCAGAATAGAATAACAAGGATGTGATCTATCTTGAAATCTGATTTGGCCAAGATAGTATCGTAAGGTGTACTCTATACATTGAGCCTGTTATTGTCAAGGGAAAAATCCAAATAGAAAAAATACCAGGATATATAGCTAGATTACGAACACGAAGATGCTGGAACATTTCCATTGCAGATGTTATTCGAAGTGCAGTCTTCTTCAGTATGCATATTTTCCAATATAACAAAATAATTGTTGAGTTGTATCTAATTTAAATGCAGGATATATAGATCATTTCAACTATGATAATGCACAGGCAGATATACTGAGCCAACAAATAGGTACTTTTACCGTTTTATTCTTCTTTGTTAATATTAGAGAATAATTGTGTCAGTAGAGAAGAACTATCTCCATCTGCTATCAGAAATAGCACTATGAGGAATGGAAGTTCCAAGTAAATAACATCCATTATTTTCATGCCAAAGTTTTTCTTGGAAAATTCTTTCACTTCTATGTTTGCCTCTCTATATTCAGTATAATTATACAGAAGGTTGGCTATTGAGATAGACCTTTGTAAATGCAACTTTTTATCATCCAAAGTGCAAACATGTTTTTGTACTATTATTACTCAAATTTCATATGCAATTTCTCTTTCCTGCTATTTTTTTTTTCAGATACAATCTAATAGGCCATTGCTTGCTTCCTGAGGTAATTTATTACCTATTGTTCATTATATGTGTTATTATCGTTGACTCTTGCTTATATAGCTATGCAGTAAACATAATTAAGTCGAATAAAACATGTATTCAATAATGAAAGATCTCTTACCGGAACAATGGACGATGGACAACGGAGGATCCCTTTCCAGAACAAGAAATTGGGATAAGATATTTTTATTGTTTCGTTGTTGAAAAAAAAATTAAGTTCGCAATATATCAGGTAGTGGATGATGCCTCTTCTGCATGCGTGTTTTGAATAAGGCATTAGAAGAAAGATTTTTTTTTTTCAAAAGCTTCAATTTGGTTTGTCTGATTCATGTGTTCATACTATGTCAAGTTTGCTATCTTATTTGACCATAAATCTGAGTTAATGTGGTATAATTATCTTAAGGACTTTTGCGTAAAATTGTGCACCATGGGTATGTTTGGGTTGTGCACGAACTAGGTGGTGAACAGCTGTCCACGAACATTTAGTTCGCCAAATCCAGTTCGTCCTAGTTCGTAAAAAATGGGGGATTGAAAATAAGGCCTTGTTCGCTAGTTCATGGATAGTAGTTTCTCGTTTGGTTCACCCCAACTACTGCCAGTTCGCGAACTGCTAGTTCTTCACCATTGCCAAACACACCCCATATATCTTCTTTCATAGCTCACACTTGCTTTCTTTATTTGATCTATCTTTTAGGTATTCAATACTCATAAACGACTAACAGAAGCTTTTATAAGGTTGGATATGTGGCACAATAGTTAATATGTGGTCCCATAACAGTGGGTCCTTATATCAGGTATGGTGAATTTCAGTTGTCTTATATAATTCACTGATCAATTTACATTTATGACAGGAATGATGTAAATGTATTTCTTATTATAGATGTAATGCAATGAGAAATGATGTATCAAAAATTGTTTTAGTTTGAGTAAAACATTGATGCTTTATTTTAGCCCTTTTATAGAACTAGGGTACACTGGTGCAGTGTCATATTGCATTTAATGCATACGACCAAAACATGATGAAGTGCATCTTGGGGAGTGTAGTATTGAAATTTGTTGTTGGCTATTCCTTGAACATACAGATGTATAAGCATATGCCTCAAAATCATAGTTAGATGCACTTATTATGTTCAATTTTAGGTAAAACATGAGTTTGTTTATCTTCTAAAGTGTCTTCGTATCGGACCTGCTTAATATGGTATCGTATTTTTTTTACTATTTTACTTTGGAAAATAACTTGTGAAAACAACTTTGATTAACCATATTTTCTATGTTTATTTTTATTCCATGTAGATGAGTGCATATTGTAATAGGACAAACAACTCACTTCTAATTTCAAAGAGGAGATAATTTTAGATTCCTTCTAGGATGTATTTGGAAAGGTATATTCACCACCATGCATTGTTGATTTTTAAAATTTTGACATCTGTTAGGTGTTAGATTTTAACTTTTATTTTTGTATGTAAGATGACATAAGAGTACTTCAGTAAACGACCAAAATAAGAATCTTATTTTTTGAGACAGCCAAGACATGGAGTCTAAAATTATTGCACCGGAATATGGGATTCTTATTTTGAGGCTGCTGAGATTCTTAGTTTCAGGTGACGTTAGTTGGTTATTTTAATTTTAATTTTGCTTTATTGTCTATTTTTTTTCAGCCTATAGAATTTAATTCAATGCTCCTACATTAATATTATTGTACATTCTTTGTGTGAATGCAGACATCACTAAGCCATGTTTTGTTATACCGAGTTTTCAAGTTATATATACAGCTCCAATCTTCAAATTACGCACATCAACTAATATCCACCTTAAATATTACGCACCTTCTTAGATATGTGTGTTGTGCCCAAAAAAATTTATATCCAATTATATTCTAATAACTCACTGGCAAGAATAGATCGCGCAACGTGCGAATACCCACTAGTTCCCATTATTAGCCGTTAATTATTTCATTTCTTCATATATGTGATCTCAATATTCACAAGAAAATATGGTTTACGATACAAAATAACTAGCTACTAACATTGCTCGAGATTGGTACTGACGAATCCTTAACGAAGTTCTCGTAATAAGCAAAATCATTTTTCCTAAATATCTCATACCGTATTAATCAATCCCAGAATAATTATTTTTTTGGACATACCTTTTAGAAACGATATTTGAGGTACGAATATCACAAACATAGATATCTCACCTAACTTAGCCACCGGAATAGTTTTGTAGGGATTAAGATCTTATAATACTAGTCATAATATCAGCTAGCATGTTGTCGGAGTATTTAAAAACAAACTATTCCGAGTAAGAGGATTTATTGCGTACAAATTTGTACTTTCTCTTACAGCGTAATCAAGAACATTTTCTCTATATACTGTCATCATGCATGCGGATGCGGATGCGAATAGTTAAAAAATTTTGGAAAAAAATATATAAATTTGATCTCCAAAAATATTACAATATAGAAATTACATTTAGTGATTTTAATCAGCCGTTTGAAGTTTCAAAAGTTGAGGTTCATATCAAATTTGATGTCAAACACATTTGACTCTAAACTTATTCTTAAAGGCTTCGTTTGGATTCCATTTGGGAAGAAGAGAAGAAGAAATAAGAGAATAAATTATTATAAACAATTCAAAATCTTCACAAAGTTACACACTTCCCAATATTTCTTTCCTTCTTTCCTTCTTCCCACACCTTATCCAAACGGAGCCGAAATTATACCATTGATATTTTTATTGATCTAAATGGTTGCCCTCGTTCATTTTACCTTTTTATTTATGAGGTTGTTTGGGCTGCAATGTGTCGATATTGGGATGCGCGGGGGTACTATTTGGGTTTTGTTTTCATCTTTATTTGATTTAAATAAATACACACACTTTTAGACTTTAAGTTTTTGTCTTTCATCGATGAAAGCGGCTTAGTTAAAAAGTTATCAAATTATGAACTAACTTCATTTTAACGTGATAAAAATTTTATCTCGATCTTTAATGTGATAGAATATTTTTAGATGCCTATCGTTCCATTGTTTTTCTTTGTAAATTCAACTCAGACCGTATTTATAAAATAATAATTGATAGAGCACCGCTAGTGTCCAATGTATAGGATGGAAAGCTCCGTCCAATACATTTGTTTTTGAAATTTGAGGATCAAACAATTAGTCCAAATCATTCATTACTCAATGTGATATTTATATAGAAGTCTAGTCCAAAACCAAATTTTATATTTTTCTTAATAATTTTTCTATTTTTCGCGATTTAAAAAAATCATTGATATAAAAGTTATGAACCATTTAAAATAATAATTTTCTTAAAAAAATATGAAAACTAGTAAAGAGATTCTTGAAAATGTAAAATTCAGCTTTGTATTTTGAAGATTATATTAAACAGTCTGGATCTCTTGTTTTAACTTCAAATCTAGAGAACCGACCTATTGGATGAAGAGCTTCTTTCGAATTCTTTTTAACTTTGCTCTAATCGTCGACATAAAAAATAAATTTGATATTTTAATAATTTAATCGATAATAGTTCTGATTTTATGTAAAATACAGGAAACTAGATAAGCAATTAATGCGACACAATACACGCGTCAAGAAGTTTTATCTGTCGTCTAATGATTGATGGCTTTGATGACTTCGTGATTAATGATAATCACACATAACTAAACAGGGATGCGCATTGAGAGCATATATATGAATTATGAAAACGGTGGACCCAATGTTGTCAAGCTCAGCGACTTTTAAAAACCCAAAAGCTAGGGTGGGATGTAGGCATCTTGCTAAATAGTAAATAGTATAAAGACTCTCAGCTTAAATTATATTTAGTTATCAAGTAATGTAAATTCGGCGTTTCCAAACGACGCCTAATAATTTTTTGTCGTCGAGCCCTCAAGGAGTCGCTTCTCAATCAATGAATAAAAATAAAATGATAAAGCAGCAAAAATATCAATATCAAATTTAATAAAAAACCTGCATATATATTAGTTAGGGTTAATAGCGAGTTGAGTCCGAACGAGTTAGAGACGACTAAACTCGACTTGACTCAAGTTGACCCGAAAACGAGTTTGGAACACGTTTGAGTTTTTTGAACTAGTACAAATTCAAATGGTCTCTACTCTCTAACTTGAGTCGGCTGGTAAGTCATACGAGCTAGCCCAAAATAAGCCCATTCATTTTAATTTTGTTATTTAAATAATAAATTATTTTAATATCATATTAAATCTGGAGCTGATAAGTGCAATCAGCGTCTAAGGCAATTAGGCAATCAGATCTAAAAACGAAAAGTGACGCGCTGCCAAAAATAAAAAGCACGCTAGCGCTCCCACGCGCCTCCCCTCTGTTCCCACACGCCCTTCCTCCGCTCACCCCCTCTGTTCCGACGCGCCTCCCCTCCGCTCACCCCCTCTGTTCAGTCGCGCCTCCTTGCTCACCCCATGTTTCGACGAGTCTCCCTTCCGCTCACTTGATTTCTAGTCCCACGCGCCACCCCTCCGCTCAGCCTCCTTCTGGTCCGACGCACCGCCTGTGTCACCTTGTGCTACCTGCAAAGATACTCCCTCATACATGTTATTTACTCCCTTTATTGTATTTAATTACTCCCTAATAAAAGGTACACAAAGAGTTATTACTTACTCACTTATTCTTGATAAATACTATCTATTACTATTTTAGTTACTCCCCTGTACTCGTTATTTACTTCCCTTATTGTATATAATTACTCCCTAATAAAAGGTATACAAATAGTTATTACTTACTACCTTATTCTTGATAAATACTCCCTCTTAATATTTTAGTTACTCCCATGTACTCGTTATTTACTCCTTTTATTGTGTTTAATTACTCCCTAATAAAAGATACACAAAGAGTTATTACTTACTCCCTTTTTCTTAATACATACTCCCTGTTACTATTTTAATTACTCCCTTGTACTCGTCATTTACTTCCCTGATTGTGTATAGTTACTATCTCTCTTATTCTTGATAAATACTCTCTTTTCGTCTTATTAGTTACTTTCGTACTAGTAATTATATAATCTCTTATCAGTAATTATATACTCCCTTATCAATAATTACTAATAAAGTTATTAGATACTTCCTTGTAAATAATTATTTACTCCCTTATATATATTTAATTACTTCCAACTCGTGGCAGAACCATAATTAAAAATATATTTTCTCTTTTCACCCTTCTCTCCTTCTTTCTATACCAGATCTGATCATCTTTCTTTTTTTCTCTCTACTCGCAAGGTAAGTACCTCATCGGATTGAAAAGGTGGAGCTGTGCCAGATTGAGAGGTAAGGAGGTAGAGAGAAAAGGAAGGGCGCGAGTTGGAGAAAGGGAAGAGCACGCGTCAGGAGATCGCGTCAGGGGAGGGAGAGGAGAGGAGAGGGGAGGCGCAGGTCAATGGATCGCGTGAGGGGAGGGAGAGATGAAGGAAGCGCGTGAGGAGAAGAGGAGGGTGAGGGAAGAACTCTGCGTGAAGGTGAGAGTGAGGGGAGCGCGTGAGGGGAACGTCGCGTGTGAGTTTAATCGCTTCATCATGTGAGAGAGGAGGGACCGCTCCTTTTGATTGCTTTATTGCTTGACTCTTGATTGTATAGATGAATTCCCGATTAAATCACTACATATAAAACACTATAAACAATAAAATTATTGTAATTTTTATTTTTCTATTGATTTGAAATAAAATATGTCTTGAAATTCAATCTACCCCATGTTATAATTATTTAAAATGAAAATATATAATGAAAAGTTTATACATTTTTATGAGATTTTTATACTCTTAAATCAGGTTGATAATAATATTTGAAGTAGCGTTTTTTTATGACACTAGCCGACTCACGAGTTGGCGGAGTTGGCCTCAACTCGCTCATAAGCCAACTCAGTTGGCTCCACTCGAGTTACAATCGAACGTTTTTCATATCGAGTTCAAATAACTCACAACTAAGAAATTTTAACTCATCCCTAATTAGTCGACGTTGATAGTCCATAAAGCATATGAATAATAGGAATGTGTTAAAGCAAGAGTGGAAATAAATCAAGCGAAGATGTTGGATCAAACGTACTGCTTTCACGAAAATATAAATAAATGAAAAGTGAAAAAGAGGAAATGTTTGGAATCGGAGGGGACCATGTAGTACTTTACTAAAGAAATTCGTCAAACCGATTATGGTTAGATTATGGTTTCTTTACGCAAGGTGATTAATCGGTTGTCTCAGCTAATTAGCTAAACTTCGTCTCATGCCCTTTCAAATGGACAAAATAAGCACAACATTACCTACCGGACAGAATCATAAATATTATCATTTGGATTGTAGTTAATAATTCGGTACATTAGAAAGAGGCTGTTTGGGGGAATTAATTTTTCTTAATTTTTTAAAATTCATATTTACCGAGATAATGAACAAAAAATAACTATATTGAAAAAAAAAATATGCTCGTAAAGTTCATGACTTGTCCCCCAAGCGTACAAATTTTAAAAGAAGATTCTAGAACTTTCAAGTGGCAACAAGGAGAGGAAAATATATTAATAATCGTCTCGCCATTTGTGCATGTATAGTCAGTACACCCTTTCTTACATATATTTAAGGCTATGAAAAAATTTTGTTGTCCAAAAAAATGGAAATGTGAATTGCTTTCCATCATCCCCATCATCCCCAAATCTTCATTAATTATTTAACATATCTTCATTAATAAAAAAGTCCAAGGGATGATGAAATCATCCTCATTGCAAATCCAGCGTCATCCCATCATCCCATATCTACTCCCAGCATATAATTCAATTCGAAATTCTGAACCGTAACTACTCCCAGCCATTTATTATTAAAATAAAAAAATTCTTCCGCGTCAAAAGCTGAGAGGGTGAGGATGCATATCATATTATACATGTAATAACAAAATATACAAATTCAATATATGTAACTGTTGAAATTATATTTGTAATTATTGAAGTTAAAATATGTAGCTGTTGAAGTTAAAATATGTAGCTTTTGAAGTTATATATGTAGCTGAAGTAGTTAATATAAATAATTGTTGTAATTTGGATACTAATTGTTGTAGTTAATATGAGTAATTGTTATAGTTCAGTGATTAGCGCAACTTGTGTGTTGATTGTGTGAACTAAATCTTCTGCATACACTGGTGTATGATACTATTGACTTTAACGAGAGAAATAGTGGGGACCGAAATATGAAAGGATGAGAAAAAGAGAAATAGTGGGGACCAAAAATAGAAAGGATGGAAGGGAGAGCAACAGTGGGGACCAAAATAGAAAAGAATGGGAGAGAGAGAAATAGTGGGGATAAAAAATATTCAAAAAATAGAAAAAATTAAAATGTGTTCCCACTGGAGATGATGGGGATGATGGATATTGGGATGATCCTTATCACCCCGCACAATAAAAAGATCAAATAATTTTAAAAAAGAAATATTTAGTGCTCTCGTTTTTCAGAAACAAATGAAATTCAGCTCTATCATTAAAAAATCTGATTACATATACTAATTTCTTAACATGAAACGTAAATTGTATAAATATGTCGTTCCAATGTAAGCAAATCCAAGAGATAACCAAAACATATATAAATGTCCAAAATCAAATGTATTGCTTAATATGAGAAAGGGGTAACTTTAAATATAAATTTTGGGGCTTTCTCATATTCTTTTTTATAAATTTTTTTTATACTTATATGGACAATATTTAAAAAAAAAATCTTCCATTTGATCTCTATGAAAAAAATATTAATCTATATCTATATTTTTGGGTCTTATTTTAAAAAATACACTCTTTATAATTTTATATTAACATTTAGATAAAATTAATTATATAATATTTAATTACTTGAGTGATTTATTTTGAAATTTTTTCTCACTCTGCGAAGTATACGATGCCGCTCGTTGTTTGAAATATTACCGAAGATATTTTAAGCAAATCAGAGCAATAAGCTAGATCTGTC
Organism: Rhynchospora pubera; assembly: GCA_028095005.1. Lineage (NCBI taxonomy): Eukaryota > Viridiplantae > Streptophyta > Magnoliopsida > Poales > Cyperaceae > Rhynchospora > Rhynchospora pubera. Next base: position 343,179,473 of record CM051460.1, on the reverse strand, counting down.
GGATTATTAAACATGGACAGCTAGACCATAAAATGTTTACCCTCAAAAAAGACAGCTAAACCTCCACAGGATAAGGAACGGTGATCCTCTACAATTTCGAAAACCTCTAGCTAAGATCAACGGATGAAGAATTCCCATCTAAACATCTTTCAAAAGATCCAACGTTGTACATTACTCTAAAAATCTAGCGGAGCCATCGAGGTTCAGCAGCCGAGGAGACGTCTGCATGTAATAATGTAAATCACAGTTCTTCTGTGCCAACAAATATTACAAATAACCGTGTCAAATTCGTAAAACTAACCTTTGATGAAAAATAGAGAAAACTTGTCAGTAAATAATAACATAAATGATATAGAGTTTGAACAACAGAAAATCTGAAGTCGGCCAAATTTAGCTGAACCCCTAATTCTAATCTTGACGAGGGGCTAATTGGTAAAAAGCATTCGAAATAAAGCAGATACCGACACTCCCACTCTTTCCACTCTCTCCATTTTTCTTGCCTCACTCCCCAGTAGGTGGAAGACGAAAGAAAGCAAACCGAGATCTACCACTCAGAGAAGAGAGAGAAGAGGAGAGAAAAGAGAAAGAGGCGAAGATGAGGGAGATCATCAGTGTTCACATTGGTCAGGCAGGTATCCAGGTCGGAAATGCCTGTTGGGAGCTCTACTGCCTCGAGCATGGCATCCAGCCTGATGGCAACATGCCTTCGTAAGATCTCATTTCCTCTTTTTTCTTTCGCTTTTTCTCTTTTTGAGTTGTTTTTTCCTAGGTTTGGGTAATGTTTTTGTTTCGGAAGTACTAGATCTACGCGTCAGCGGAATGGTTTTAGGTTTTTTTATGAATTTCGTTCTCAGAAAATTGTTTCGTTGAGATCTGATGTCAGATCTGCGATTTCTAGCGGTTGCGGATTTGACATTTTTTCTCAAAGATCTATGGAGATTGTTTAAGATGTATTTCTAATTTTTGGAGTAGATCTACTCAATAAAGGAGGATTATTGTTTCTTATGAAACTAATTTATTCCTCGATCTTAGGATCTCTAGATCTTGCATTCCTTCGTTAGTTTGTGTCGTTTTCCTTTTTTTTTTTAAATTTTTCTAGAGCTGATCTACGAAAAATGTGTTACGCCTATTCGATCTGTAGGGGGAATAATGATATAATAATGATTGTCAACTTTATTGTAATATTGTATTTTTTTTTCTTAGATCTTAAGGTTACAATTTAGTATTGTCAGCTTTCGTGGCTTGTGTTATTCTAGGGTATATATGATCTCATTGATGATCGGTGAACTCAGTGATTTGGATCTAGCAATAATTCACAATTTTATTCTTATCAATTAAAATTTCTGTTGAATTTCTTATGGTTGTGCATTTAGAGATTGTTTTTTTTTATTTACAAATTGGTTGAATTATAATACATGCTTCAATTATTTTCTCTATTGCCTTTAATTACTTTTCTATAATATTCATCAGGTAAATCTAGAGTTTAGGTGTATACATCTCAAGGTCTAGATTCTAGATCTCTGAAAATGGTTTAATTATTGTAAAAGAAAGCTAGTTCATGCAATGTTCATACATGTGATGTTTTTTTAATCAATATATAGTCTCACTAAGTTTCTAGTTTATCTCAGCATTTGAATTTATTTTTATTTTTGAGCTCGCTTGCTTATATATTTATCAGAGAAATAAAAGAGAAAACAAATAAAAAAAGAGAAATATATTATGTATTATCTGATTTAGGGAATGAATCTCCCAAAAATATTGCTACAATTTGAATCCCTGTGTATTAATGTAATTCCTGCAAGGCTATATTTTAGTTCTTGAAACCTAAAGAAATCTTGTAATTGTCCAGCCTAGAAAGACATTTCTAAGTCACTATCTATTAATTTTATAATAGGATTTTGAATTTTGATTTTCAGCACTTAATTTATGATCCTTTTCTTCAACAGTGATAGCACAGTTGGAGTAGAGCACGATGCATTCAACACATTCTTCAGTGAGACCGGAGCTGGCAAGCATGTGCCGCGAGCTGTCTTTGTGGATTTGGAGCCAACTGTTATTGATGAGGTCCGTACTGGTTCTTACCGCCAGCTCTTCCACCCTGAGCAGCTCATCTCAGGCAAGGAGGATGCTGCCAACAACTTCGCCAGAGGTCACTACACTGGTAATGCCCTTTTCTCCTCCCCTATATATTATCAGTTTGAATTTGGCTTGCTTATATGGCAAAATTATCAGGCAGGGAAAACAGATCAGGTTTCTTTTTTCTTTTCTGTTCCCCTCCCTTTTATCTGTATCTAAGGTACAAATGAAGTCAATTGCTTTAGGTCTGGTGCAGCAATGTAAATTTAGATACATTGTCAGAAGGACTGGTCAGCTGTCCTGATCTGTTATGTATATAACATGATGGTTAATAATTTTGAAAGTAGGAAAAGATTTTCATGGCCCATATTTGCCCATTCCAAAGTACTAGGATGAACATAATGTGATTGAATAAAGTATGGAGCTATCTGCCCCTACAACTATAACTTTACACTAATGCAAGTTCAAGCAATACTAATGTTTTTTGTTTATTTTGTGTTTTGTACCTTTCCTCCAGTTGGAAAGGAGATCGTGGACCTATGTCTTGACCGTGTGCGTAAGCTGGCAGACAACTGCACTGGTCTGCAAGGATTCTTGGTTTTCAATGCTGTCGGTGGTGGCACTGGATCTGGCCTTGGTTCTTTGCTGTTGGAGCGCTTGTCTGTTGATTATGGGAAGAAATCGAAGCTTGGTTTCACCATTTATCCTTCTCCTCAGGTACATTTTTTAAGAGGCTTAGTTTTTTGGGACAAAAAGGCTTAGTTGTTGTTATTGTGGTGGCCAATGCTAATACTAATAATATATTCCATCTAAATATCTCTGATTGTTCCCTTGTGAACCTCTTTCCATAATGGATCTCGCCTTGCTCATCAATGTAATAAAACTATGCTTACTGAAACACTCTTGATGAATTGCAGGTCTCTACAGCAGTTGTGGAGCCGTACAACAGTGTGTTGTCAACCCACTCATTGCTCGAGCACACTGATGTGGCTGTCCTCTTAGATAATGAGGCTATCTATGACATTTGCCGCAGAGCCCTTGACATCGAAAGACCAACCTACACCAACCTGAACCGCCTCATTTCTCAGATCATCTCCTCACTTACCACCTCTCTCAGGTTTGATGGTGCCATCAACGTCGATATCACTGAATTCCAGACCAACCTTGTCCCTTATCCTCGTATCCATTTCATGCTTTCTTCATATGCCCCGGTTATCTCAGCTGAAAAGGCATACCATGAGCAGCTCTCAGTGCCTGAAATAACCAATGCTGTATTTGAGCCCTCTAGCATGATGGCAAAGTGCGACCCAAGGCACGGTAAGTACATGGCCTGCTGTTTGATGTACCGTGGTGATGTTGTGCCCAAGGATGTTAATGCTGCCGTGGCTGCTATCAAGAGCAAGAGGACTGTCCAATTTGTTGACTGGTATGTTACATTTCCTAAGATTTTTGTTCTATCATATCTTGAAGTGAGAAATATAAAGTTATATTTGATTTCTACGGTGCAAATAATCATGTGCTGGAAAGTAATATTTGTAGTATTGTATACAAAACCATACTGGTTTCATGGATTCAATAATTTTCTCTTTTGCTCAAGGGAACAATGATTTCCTTAACTCTTTTCATTTCATTCAACTTTCGTTTAAAAAATTGTCTTTTGTTACTCATGGGATCAATATAAGATTTACCTTCACTTGTTTATAGGTGTCCTACTGGTTTCAAGTGCGGTATCAACTACCAGCCACCAAGTGTTGTTCCTGGAGGAGACTTGGCCAAGGTACAGAGGGCTGTATGCATGATCAGCAACAACACTGCCGTCGCTGAGGTCTTCGGCCGCATTGACCATAAGTTTGATCTGATGTATGCAAAGAGAGCATTTGTGCACTGGTACGTGGGTGAGGGTATGGAAGAAGGTGAGTTCTCTGAAGCTAGAGAGGATCTGGCTGCTCTTGAGAAGGACTATGAAGAAGTCGGTGCTGAGGCAGCTGATGATGAGGGAGAGGAAGGCGAGGATTATTAAATTCATTTATTGGTTTCTGGTTGTTTGCCATCCTATTCTGGCTCGATTGTTCATGTGTATGCGTGTGCTTCTCACTTGATATTCTTCCCTAGTATGTCTGTACGACTGTCCCTGTGGGTTGTGTATCTATTCTTGTCTGCTTGATTTCATATTTCTTTATTACCACTATGATCTCCGTAGGTTCATTTCTGAATTGGATCATTAGCGATGTTGAACAATATTGGTTTGAAATATTTCTGCATGCCTAATTTTATTATTTTGAAGTACATGCTTTACCAGTTTATAATCTCAACTAAGAATACATGTTAAGGTAATTCTGCTAACCTAATTTTTTGTTTTTTGAAGTCATACTTCAGTTTATACATTGAGGTATTGATTGTGTGAGCTATGTGTCGTAGTTTATACATTGAGGTATTGATTGTGTGAGCTATGTATCGTAGTTTTTAAATGTCCAAAGCGAGAGATTTTCTAAGATCAACTTGGAGTCTCCTATCTGTTTTAACGTTTTCACTGTATACCTGAGGCTATACTTGTATTTTAGGAATCAGAAATCCTACTAATGACTAAAAAGGAAACATATTCAGCTGTATTTGACATTTCTCTTAAAAAATCAATTTGGCTCTTAGTCTTATAGCGTCCTTCAGTAAAATAGAATCTCTAGGGTAGGTAGATTCTACTTTGCCTTCCTAGCAAGGTGCAAAATTCAAACTGCCTTGATGAAATTTTCTCGTGACGGGCACATGCCTCACGCAATAAAAACAATCAAAATTTTAAAAACTGAAACCACAAATCGGAAAAGAAAAATCTTACGCACTCGTAAACAATAACCGTACGCACCATATGCTACTGAGAACGGTATTAAGTTGTCCTCTCTACAAATAGATGGCTTGGCCTCAAATATAATTCTCCGATTAAAACACCAGCACAATCAGTAAACCAACATAACAAAAAATTAATAGCATTAAAACATTGATTCCTAGTATAAGGAATAACACCAAAGCACTCTTAATCTAATTTCCAGTAACGCAAAAACATCAGGTTTGATCACAAAAAATAGAAAGGGCAAGTACAAATCTAGCCGGGTGGGTCCTGTCAGAGGCCCACATTCTAACTAAATAATTACGTCTTTCTAACTTTTCATCTTTTTACATAGATACTAACTGGATACGAAAGAAAATAGCATCTACTTCTGACTGGTATGAGCAGTGGATGTTGAAATTTTCTGTTCTGAAAGCACTGACTTTGATGGTAGATGTTGCCATGCAATAGCTGCAGAGCCAATAGTTACAGCAAGGCCAATGGAGGCCAAAATCCACTTCTGCCTTCTCTTGCGCCTGTTCCTTTGTTGCCTTGCCATCTCTATATAGTTGAAAAAAAAAAACATTATAACTTTTCTTTTAGCTATCCCACAAAGGATACAAGGCAAGTATATTTTATTCCTCTTCTTTTTCTCCTTCTGCTGGTCATCATTATTACTAATATGCACTCTAACCATGTTATTACATACAAGCAAGAAGTAATTTGCACTAATCACAACCAAACGGAGGTATAGAATTACCAAGTAGTGTAGAAAAAACATAACAGAAAAAGATAAAAGAAGCAAAGCTCACCAACAGCTTCTTGGTTCCTCTGAGACATCTCTCTGTTAGCGAACTCATAATACTGTACCCGATCCATCAACCTTGATATCTCAAAATTCTTTGACTGAATAATGGGTTCGATCTCAGCCTCCACTTCAGTCCTAGAAATTCCCTTACAAATTGCATCATTGACAAGCCGGGACACTATAATTTGCTGGGACAGTTCCTCGACTGGATCGAGTTCAAAGTTTGAACTGTTACAATTAGCATATCTCTCTGTAGTGATTGGTGGAGGCGGCGGAAGGTGTAAGCCGACTAGAGAGAGTTGGTTACTCAATTTCATCCATTGATTTCTCAAGCTCTCCACAGCTTCTTCAGCTTGCTTTCTTTTTTCTATCTCCATCAAAAGACTAAGTCTTATTTCACGTAGCTCCTCTTCTATATTGTTGCCTCTAGAAGGGATGGGGGCACCACCCTCACTTGATATTTCTAGAAGAGGTGCATATAGAATGATTAAAAAACAAAAATAGCAAGTCAAAGTAATCTGTTCTCATCATAAAAGCAGCTTACTAGAAAAGAAGATACATTTTGCTTTTCTTTTTTTTGTTAGAGGGGGTGGGGGGTTAAATTGCAGACCAGAAATATTAAGAGGATAGATAAAGCTTGACTAAAGTTACGAAGACCTAAAAATTATGGTACAAGTGTGGCAGTTTTTCCCTGTATATCAATGCTTCTGTGTTTTAATTTAGATGCAAATTCTATTCCATCAAACATGCCATTTGTTCAATAATATTTAAAAGAATAAATGCTAGAATATGAAGTAAAATGTATGCAATTCACATTAACCATGAAGCTAATAAGGCCCCATCAGCAGAATTGTTCAAAAAGATAAGTTCAAATGTAGAGAGAAGACGAGTGTACATTTGTAACTGGATATTGGGCGAATTCAGAAGTAGAAAGGAGATAAGTGTAAATTTATAACTGGAACTAATTGAAGCTCATTGAGTCATGGACACATTTAGAAGGATCAATGAAACAGGACAACTACAGATATGAATTCTCAATGCTTAATTGGGTGAAAGGGATCAGTTTGAAGCTTGCTTGATTAATTTTGGGTGCAAATTAGCAAATCTCTTGAAAACTTACATTCGAGGTAGATCACATTCTTATGATTTTGTTATTTAGTTGTAAAACAAAATGCTGAGTTGCTGGTATAAAAAAAATAGTATGTCTCAAGCACTAGTATTACATCGATAACTCATAATCTCATTTTTTTTGTTAACTTTAACTGAATAGGAAATATTTGGAAAAGATAAAAGACTTGAACAACCTCATCAGTACAATGGTCTCCAGAATAAACATAAAATTATCAAAATTAATTGACTTTTGACCATCCCATTAATTTAGATTCTACAAGATAAAGCATGCAGAATGACCTCACAAGAGCGCTATGAGTAACAAGAAAGGACAGGAGTACCTTCAAAGGCATCGTAAAACTCTCCAATAGGCGTGCTAGGCTTATGTGACCTCTCAGTTGCAATTCCATCTTCACTTATGGTACTCAAAGATTCCTGCAAATCAAGGAATTCATCTTTCTCAACTCTTTTCTCCTCATCTCTCACTGTCTCCATGCCACCCACCATAAATTCAAATTCCTTGCTATGTTCCTCTAATTCATCCATCTCACCTTCAATTTGCTCGCTTTGAAGTATATCAGCCATCTCTTCCACCAATTTTTCACCAGAAGTCTGTGCCTCTTCCTCCCCTAAAACAGGTACAATAGTTTGGGACTGGGACCGAATAACAATCTCAGATAGCTGGGACCCGCAATCATCACTGCCTAACGATTGGCTCTTCATAAGCCGGGGCCCACGCCTCTTATGATTGATGATATAAGGAGATGAAGGTGGGTAAGAGGAGGGAGAGGATGGGGAATCAGGTGTGGTCTCAGGTGTGGCAGATAGGGATGGCGTCATTTGGCGGCGTGGAATTGGTTTCCTGGGGGATGGAACTGGAGTTGGCGTTCGGTCCAACTTGACAGGTGCTGGTGGGGGTTTATGTGATGTGTTATGTGAGCCTGGTGCGAGAAGCCTATCAAGGGCTACATGAGTATAGGTAGGCATTAGGTATGGTGGTGAAACTGATAAAATTAACCTCTTCGCTCAAACATTTAGGTTTGCAACTATATACCTCCTGAATCAGCACTAAAAGCCTACAACAACAACAACAAAAAGGTAAAAAAATATTAAAAAAAAGGATCTACAAACATATAACTAGATTTAGATGCCTTCTACTGAGAAGAATAAAAAGTGATAAGATCAAGCACCAGACGTAGCCTTTATATTGCCACAAATGTTGACTTGAAATAAAGCGTGACTAAAATTTCAAATCCCAATTATAATGTGCACTGTCATATTTGCCTTTAGTTCTAAATTGCCACCAAACAATTATAAATTGAACGATATTAATTCCCCATGTTCTGACGTAATGTCTTTCCAGCTAAACATTGTCTTCGTGTGCTCAAGGGTTGGTAGGAGGTCAACAGATGGAAGAAATAGGAAAAAGGAATACACCTGTTACCCTTGCTCCTGATATCAAAGTTTAATGGGTAAATGAAACGTTGCGAAGGAAATAAAAAGGGGACCTCACTGTTACACATTTCCCCAATTTTAATTAATTTGCCCCCAATTTTGGAGTGTCTGGTTCAATTTCCTTCTAATTATCTTCCCCTCCATACCATTACCTCAACAAACTCAGGAGCACCATTAATTTCACTTGTATCGAATCAATATTGCACAATTTAGGTGAACAACAAAAGTAATAGAAACAAAGGAGACCATTTTGTTTTCCGGATTTCAAATCCGATTCTAATTGGTGATACTAAGAAACAAGTAGAAAAACAAAGAGCTGTTTCTGTTTCTCTAAAACAAACACACATTTACGAAAAATTAAAATAATTAAACACTTCTACTAAACAATAAATAATGTATATTGGGTTTGAGATTTAGGTTTCAATTGTCATCATTTCAGCACAGAAAAGGGGGAATCCATCAACTCTATTCCAGACAAAAACATCAAAAAAATACAAAAAAGAAACCCAAGAACTAATTAAAGAAGAGCACAGAAGACATACCGAAAATGAAAGAAATATGAGCGCGTGCGCCTTTGATCGGGAATCTATTGGGAGGAAAGATAAAAGAATAAGTAATATTCGACCGTTATTGTGGAACGAAGATCCGTCAGTTGCAGGAGTCAGAGCACCGAAATAGCTAAAATTCCAGATAAATAACAGTGGACTTGGCTCTTACCCTAGCTGTATCACTCTCTTATAACTCCTAAATTTAGAAATTGAAATTCCAAGGGGAGAGAAAATATTTCATCTCGCGCCAAGATGCAAGGAAACCCTAGTTGGGAGGATCTGAAGTTTTTGGCTGCACCTGGTTCGTGCACCGGATGTCAATATTTTTTTAATAGATACTGATGATTTATGGTATTTTGGACAATAGTCGTCTTTCCTTTTGGATAAATAGATAAATTTTTTTTTCTATATATCGAATTATCGAGAAAAACGCAACATGCGAAAAGTCTTACTCATTCCATTTGATAATTTAGTACTAACCTTAGCAATGCCAAACGCACCCGCTTATCCAAAAAAAAAAAATAAATAAAAAATTACTGTTTCTAGTCAACCTTTTGAAAATAAAAGCTAAAAAAGTTTATAAACGTGGCTTGCGGAAGAATTCATAATATATGTATTGAAGCGTCTCCATTTGTACACAAATTTAGTAACCTGTGGCTTGCGGAAGAAATTTACCTTAGCCTCCGCGTTTGGATGAGAGAAGGAGGAAGAAAGAAAAAAAAAAAATTATAAACAATTTAAATTTTTCACAAAATTACATACTTTTCAATACTTCTTTTCACTTTTTTTCTTTTTTCCTTCTTCCCACACCTATCCAAACGGAGTTTTTTTAAAAAAAGGAAAAAATAAATAGTATGCATGCCGGGTTACAAAAAAGATCACAAAAAATGATTTTTAAGCGCTATTTCAAAACTAAAGTACTGTTTTTTCCAACTTGACAGGCAGGCCGGGAAAGACCGGTCGGATATTATAAACGATTCCATTAATACATTTTTTAGACGTCTCAGCTCCTTTAGAATATAATAAAATAAAATAATCCGTGACTATGAGCTTTGGCGATACAAAAAATTATAATTGTAAATAAAATTGTTGTATGTTATATTATATGCTAATAAATGGTCTATCAAAATATCCATGGATGTAATTTTGATATGACAGTTGGATGCATTTCTCTAGAAGAACATATTCGTCTTTCCAAATCTCTCAAGAAATTAAATAGACAATCTACCTTAGTAGTATTTCAACTAACAATTTGACAAAAACGTTTTTTTTACACGGGATTTCATTTCAATTCAATTGATTTCACATGATTTCGTTATATCTAATTATATAAGAATTCCAACAAAATGACACCAAATCCATTTGTTTTGATCAAGAGTTTTCCAACAAAATGAAATGAAATGAAATCCAATGTTAAAAAAATGGAATTTTGATCGGGGCCTAAATTTATCACTATTCTAGCGAAATTTCTCCATTTGCCAAACAATTAAACAAACCCAACTCATCAAACAAATCGTGATCGAATAGAAAGTAAAATTACCTTTCTATTTATTTCATTATAATTGATTATACAAGAATAAGACAAAATAAAATGTGCTTGCACAACAATCTAGTCCAGGATAGGATAGGACTAATTCAATCCGTGATTTCTGATAACTATAGTCTATACTCTATAGGCTGTACCGGGCCTTCAGAATAAAGCCCAAAATACATAAAGTTGTTTTTCATTCGGCCCAAAAATAAAGCCCATGTCATTCTCCCAAGCCCTCAGTCCACCACATCCCGGCTCAATCTGCGCCGATCGCCACCAGTTCAAGGAAAGAAGTTGAGAGAGATGGAGGAAGGAAAGAAGGGGGAGGCTGGAGTAAAATCCAGTACTAGCTCCGGTGCACGCCGTCTCTCCTGCACCAAGTGCTTCGATATGCTCTGGTTTTGCTACTGTCAGTTCCCTTTCCTCTCTCTTTACATTTGCCAATTGCTAATTGCCTACCTCCTTACATTTTGACTTGTATGTTGTATTGCAGCCCCATTTCATCAGATGCAACAGTATTACAGATATGGGGAGTTTGACAACTGTTTTTCTAAGTGGAATGATCTCTTTGACTGCTTGAGTATGAAAACCAAGAAGGCATCCGAAGTCGAGGTGGGGGTTTTTAATTTGTTTGTTATATTGAAAATTTACTGTCTCTTTTGTTTAGAGTAAGCTTTTTTTAGGTAAGTAGACAATGTATTCAAGTTTATCATGTTGCTAATTTTCATCGAGTGTCATTGAACTCCCAATAACTGGTTAGCACTGCTGTATGTGATTAACCTGATTGTTGTAAATCAAATAGATCTCACGATCAACCTTAGTGTATAAAAAGTCCATATAGTTGTAACCATATTAAATGTTATTATTGGTACAGAAAAGCGTTATGAATTGAGATGCCATTGCTTTCTCCATATAATTTCATAAAGAGCCACCCTAAAATTCTCTGTACATCCACCAGTACGTAAATGAAAAATGAGAAAGATAAAATGCTTCTCCATTTTTTGCGATGGCCAACTCCTGAACCATGTACATGAAGTGGAAATTAAAAAAAAAGGTTATGTCACTAACATCTCAAAGCTTTTCTGAACCATGTAAATGAAATGTAATTGAATTAGAGTTTTCTGTCAATCTTGCCCTGCATACTCAGACTCAGCCTTAGATAGCATAAGGTAAAGGCTCATTACGAATTTGCGATAACCTTTGAAACAATTTTATCTCAATTTTGTGGCAAGAAAAATGGAAGAAAATGACTCTGAAGTTGGACGCAAAGAGTTGATCTATTCCCAACTCTGATGACCCTTCTTTGCAAGAGTGAATTTTCTCAACTCCACTGATTGAAGAAAATAATAAAATTTGGTTCCAAGTCTGTATGAACTATATATGGAGGTCTCTTACTGGACTTGATTTTACTTTAGCTGTTTTATGTCTACGCACACCACCCAAATGTAAAAGACATAATTTGAATGGAACACGGACAAATTTACTTTCAATTATGACTGAATTGGTATGACACTCATATGTTGTAGGAAATATTAATTGCAAGAGAGAAGGAGAAGAAGCGTATATGGACATATCGGACGGTAGAGGAAGCATCTGAGCATTGGTTGAAAATGTATCAGCACATGCTGTATACGAACCCTCCGGAGTCTAAATCTTAGTCTAGTTTCACTTGATGCAGCAGATGGATCTTTGGTTTCCTTCAATAATTTTTCTTGCTAGTGCAAACACTTGGATCTTATGATAAGCCATACAAGGGGGTTTCCCATCAGAATTGCTGATGAACGAGAGTACTTTGCTGTCCTCTCTTTGTTAACAGCAATTTTGTTTGTTCATTTGAGATGCAACTGTTGATTGATTGATATATAGCAATGTCCATATATTTAGTCTGCTTAGGAAACCGTATGCCTGGTGTGTTTTTTTTTTTAATCCATGTGCTTAGTTGTTCCTTCAATGCTCAACCACGAGACTGCTTTATTACTGTCAGTTAGGCGTATTGATTGATGGAGACAAAAAGAACCATTGCTTGGTATTGTCCATGACATGGTACCATTCACTAATTTTGCACCATGTTCTTTGCGACCGTATCGTAGATTAACGGAACAATATATAGCTTCCTGGTTCCGAGTCTCTACAAGTTACAGCCGCTGTATATTATAACATGTATTTGCATTTCTTTTCAAGGGTTCTCTCTTATGCTTGCGCTTGGGGCATCTTCCAAATCGAATGCAACTCAAAACTCTACCAACAAAGGCAAAATATCGAGTTTGCCAAATCTCTCGTGTTTGCCAAGTTTGTCATTGATAAATCAAAGCCAAAATGGAGTATGTAGCAACTATTGCAGGCTATCGAGTAAACATTAGACATGGCATTTAGATACTTCAAATTAGGGCATCACTTTACAAATTAATCCATGCTTTAACAGCGTTTAACACAAACTGGAAAATAGCACCAATTTTTATGGCAAGTGAATTTGACAAATGAAAAATATTGTGGTCAACGCAGTCAAACACGCTGACAAATGAATACATTTTCCCAATACAAAATTGCAACTTCTTTCTATAGAAGCTTTATTTGTCTAGCAAAACTGTTACGTGCCTTGGTAGGTCTCAAGTTGTAAGGGACTTGGGGGGTTGGCAGGACAAAAACTCGTATATAATTAAGCAACATTCTGAAATAAAAACAGATATGATAAGAGCTCCAATTTGGCAGGACGAACGCCATCATATTTTTTCTTCAACAAATACTGCTGTTACTCCTAGGCCCTGAAAATTATCAATAACAACAAACTTGATTAAAGCTCTCAAAATTGTCATTAATTGTGAACTCGAAAGAACCATATAAATAGAGTGTTTTTCACTTTCCCTGACAGGATCAACAGGAAAGAAAGATTCAACCTAAATTCACATACTGGTCTAAGGCCAAAACAATTTTAAGAATATAATATATCCTTTGTTCAAGATTGACCAAGTAAAAGATATATATAATACCAAATAGAATCAAGTAAGACGCACCAATCAAAAAAAATTCCAAAAACAAAATATGGCGTCACAATATCCCAAGCTATAGTACAGATTTACCTGGTAATATATGAATCATCCATGGTATTAACGACGATATGGTCTCCTGCTTCGACAAATGGAGGTGCCTAAAATATTAATATTGTTGTAAGCATAACAAAATGTATAGGGAAAAAAAGGAAATGTTTCATAGAAAAATTGGCAAAGAAAATTAGCTAAGCACAAAAGATTTTGCTAGTCATAAAAATAAATCAGATTTATTTTAGTATTTTACCATTATGGTAAGCCCATTGTCCAGCACTACCCTTTTATACCTGTAAGTTAACAAAAAGAGTAATAGATGTATAAATGTTCTAACCCATAACTGACCAAAAAAAAATGTATATTGAAATTGATAACAACCGTCAGTGGTGTTACAGTGTATTTTGGTCTCATATAAGAAAAGTTCTCATTATATTTCCCATGGCAACAGATTGCCAAGTCAAGCAATTTAAATTGGAGTTCCAGTTCCCAGATGTTGACGAACTTGTCACCAATAGGGGCAACATGACAAACTTGGTGGCAATTATACTCCTATATCACTCGTTGGTTCAGTAACTGATGTTCTTTTGTGATGAACATGATAACTCAAATCTGCAGTTGCAACATTATTTTATTTTTTTTTTCAAAAATTGTGTAATTTTTCTTTATTTCATTTTCATTAAGAAAGAAAAGTATAGATGCTCAAACAAACTACATGTGGGTTCTGAAGAGGGATTATTGGCAAGTAGGGATTTGGCTCTGGGAACACAGTAACAGTACTTCCTGGATTTGGCCAGTACTTCCAAGGTTAAATAGGTCTCATCTGGAAAATCTTAAGTGGGCACTTTGGCTTATTATTTTTGGCATCGGGTTCCTGGATACCCGCTGTCAAATTTATTCCATTCCTGTATATTAGCTATCGATAACAACTGCTTGCCGAGTGATTATAATTTCACACATTTTATGGCCATTGCAGTGTCCACAACTTTGTCAAGACGTATGAATTTTAGACAAAAGCCAACTCTTTGTCCAAGAAGTTGTTGTCAAAAAGCCTACATTTGTCCACAAAAAGTTATCACATCACATTTACTCCATGTGATAAGTCATTCTTGTTTTTGGCTTGTCCAATGTCTTATTTTTTTTTTTTTTTAACTTAGTTCTGAACCAATTTTATATGAGCAACAAACAAAAATTCGAAAACAGGTGTAATAGATAATCTCTTTGATGTGTCCTTTGTTTAGACCCTCTTTTTGCTGCTCAACTCTCTCTACTCCAAGTTACATGATAATAAGACATTTTAACAATGAATTAATTGCTGGCATTTTAGATTTGCAAATCATATTTGATCTTATGAAATTGATACCATGTTTAGATTTTTTTTGTTTTTTGAGAACTCTCAATTGATAATAAAATGTTGCAAAATAGTAATTAAGAGTCAAGTATGACAGTTCTATAAGGTTTTTTCATTATAAATACATGAGGTTACTATTCTTCTTTCCTATTTATCGTCATCAACTAATGTCATGTAAAAACAGAAACATCTCAATGTAGTCTCAGTTACCGCAATATATAAACCCATATATTTAGAACGTAAAAGCAGCTTAATTACGAGTTATTCATGTCGATTCTTCTTTAGTTAATCATTCATAAAATTGTAGGAATTTGTGGTTTGAACTTTGAACATGTCTTAATAGTTAAATGCTCTTTCATAAACTATGATATAGTAATACTGTAATGGCACATTTCTTGGACAAGAATAAATCATACCATAAACCAAACACCCCTAAGAAAATATATCTCACTTCTTTCTTTAAACCCCACAGTCAAACTTAATGAGAGACATACATACCAGAAACTGATAAAAAAGTAACTTACTGGGGAGCAACAGTATGCCCTTTTGTATGAGCCTGTGCTTCAACTACAGCGCACGTTACACGTGTGGGTACAGAAGCTGACATCGGTTTACCATCATAATAATGCAATGTCACTGCCATGTCCTCTGTATAATTAAAATAAGCATTTATTTATGGTATCTTCACTAAATTAGTTTAAGTGGAGAAAAAAAAAGATATTTAAGAATAGAACACCTTTCAGGTAAGAAGCAGCTTTGCTAAACAATTCTTCAGAAACTTCAAGTTGCTCAAATGTTTCAGGCCTAACAAAGATGAAAAATCATAGATAGGTAACTAATCATAAGAAATCAAATTAATGGAGGTCAAACGTTAAAATTTGTGAAATCATCTCACTCCATAAGCATAATGGAGTCGCCTTCCTTGTACAAGAAAGTGAATGTCTTGTCCTCAACAAACACCTCTGTTTAAGTTAAATTAAATATAAGTTAGAATATATTACAACAATCAATACGTTTCTAGCAAGGTTCTGAACTAAAGTCACATACTCTCGATTGCCTCATCAGTGCGAAATCTTTCAACAGTCTTGTTACCGGTGTCAACATCACGAAGTTCGACCTATTAAACCAGTAAGTTATTCTTAAGAAAACTGTTTTGTGTTTAGAATTAGAGGGTAATTGTGCAGAAACAGATGCCCAAACACACAAAGGAAGCCATTTAGGAATTTATCAAAACCTAGCTTGTTTTCAGTACCTGTATAGTAGCTCCTCCTCTTCCTTGTTGGGTATGTTGTGCTTTAATTACCTACCATAAGTTAGATTAGCCAACTGAAAGGCACCAGAAATAAAATAAAATCATGGAAATCATCAAGAACAATTGACGAGTAATACATGAAGTAAAACATACCTGATATATGCGACCTTCCATGAAAGGTTCCATCAAAAGCTATTAGTCAAAAAATTTAAAAAGACCAATCCAGAAGAAAAGGAACATCATAGATAAGTCCAAAGTTTTCACCTTTTCTTAGAATCACATTTCCTAGCCTCACCTAGACAAATTTTTGAGAGTTTTTAGTGCCAAGTACGTTTCAACCATTAATACAATAGATAGAACAAAAAAATGTCAGTAGTTTCTACAATTTAGAAAAGAAGAGAATTACATCGGAACCGAGCATCTTAGCGCCTCGGCTCTGCGTGGCGGCCCATGGAGCGGAGAAGGTGGCATGACAGTGGGTCCCACTCGTCGTTCGCCTCGTCAGAGTTGTGAACGAGTGCACGGAGGCGGCGTAGGGAGGAGGCGAACGGCCGATCAGGCGGCGACGGAGAGCTTGGGTCGCGTACCTCCTCACGGACTGCATTGGAATTTTGAAAGAAATGTAAAATGTTACACTAGACTAGACTGGTCTGACCCTGGGAATTGCTCAGGGCACGCCCTCCTTACTCGATCACTCCCGATTAGACGAAAATACCCTTCTATCCCATCTTTATTTTTCAGACTTCAGCATTGGATAAGAGAGTATTTTAGTCATTTTCAAAAGAATGGGAGAGTGAATGAGTAACGAGTGCGTGGCCTGAGCAATTGCCCTGACCCTGACTGGATCGTTTTTGGAAAAGGTCCAGAGGAAGGGCCGAAAAATTTAACAATAGTATTAAATTAATATAATATATTAAAAATAATATCAATATAATAATATTTTTTAAAATAATATCACGAGATCGGAATTCCAAATTCCGAACGCAAGATCGGAATTCTAGATTCCTAACAGGACTGAAATTTGATTTTTATCGTTTTTAATGATTTTAATATACTTCTATATTATAAATATTAGTTTAATATTTAAAATTTTGATATTAAGTTAATATATTGTAAATATTAGTTTGGCCAGAACTGGATTTTTGACATTTTGAATAATTTTAATATAATTATATATTATAAATATTATTTTAATATTAAAAGTTTTGATATTAATTTAATAGGAATGGTTTTATTTTTTATTTCTTTTTCAATTATGTTAAATGTTGTTGTTCTTGCTTTACGTTAATAATTAAATAATACTTTATGTTAGCCTCAATATATAATCAAATATTATATAATACGGCAATAATTATAATATTAATTTTTAATTAAATATAATATTTATTTAATTAATTTAATTTAAATCATAATATTAAAATACACACCATTAGAAGAATAATTAAATTTTATAACCATAATATAAATTAGCACACTCAATTAAAAAAGAAAAAACTACCTAAAAGCAATCAACTTAGTTGCTACTTAAAAATAGAGTACCTAAAAAAATATAGATATTTAAAAGTAATAAATACTTAGAGATCTTGACTATCTACATGTTGCAGAATTTCATCCCACCATGGTTGATCTTTTTCCGCATTCATTTCATGTTGATTACTGGCACCATGGTTGTCGGCGAATTGAGTGGCCTCGTTCCAGAAAGCGGCATCAGGTTGTTGTTGTTCATTACTACCATCATGGTTTTTTGCGAGTTGAGTGGCTTCGTTACAAAAACCCTCATCAGGTTCTTGTTGATTACTCGCAGCAGGGTTGTCAGCGAATTGAGCGGCTTCATTCCAGAAAGCTGCCTCGGCTTCTTGTTGCTCTATCTCAGCCATTCTAGCTACTGCAATTTTTCGTTGTTCATCTCTCTTCTTGATCTTTATTAGGCTCTCCTTAATTTTTTTTTTCCAATTTTCTCTTGTTCCAACCTTCGGCTTTCTTCGGCAACCTTTTCTTCCATTCTTTTCCTTTCAAACCATTGTTCTTTCACTCTGAATCTCTTTTGAATTTCATCTCTCTCTTCTTGTCTTTTGTGTTCATCGTAGTGGCCACGCAAAATGGTATCTTTGAAATTGAAAACATGACCACACTTTGTACAGCTCACTGTGTGGTCTCCACGAAAATCGTATATCCTTTCATAAACAATCATCGGTGTAGAATCTGATTTCCACGGTTTAAGTTCTGGGATCGGTTTAGGTTCTGTGTAGTACTTTTTATACCGTTCATAGTTGCTCGATTCAGGTTTAGTCAGGTAATATCGCAATATCTCCCTTCGGTCTCTTTCTGGGCCACCATGAATGTGCCACTGATAGTGGGTGTATAATGGTCACTCGCCACCATTTCGTGCAATGATATTGTAGTCGAAATTGCGATAACATTTATGACATTTTGCATGATAATTTTCTTTTTCGATCTCATTTGGATTGGAAGGGAAATGTTCGTAATTTGGCCAGTACTCATATTGAGTAGCTAGCCATTCCGACACTTCACCGTTAGAGGTATTTCATTTCTCCATGGTAGTGAATGTTTTAGAAAGAAGGATTGAGTGGGTGTGACATATTTTGGCTGAGGATGGATACTTTTATAGATCATTTTAGACTTACAATTATTTAAAATTAATAAATATAATGTGATATCTTTCCAGACTTTATCAGAACACGTTTGTCCTTTTTGCAGAGCTCTGACCAAATGGAGATGGCTGAACTGAAAGTGTGTACAGCTCGTCCAGATGTACTTCAATCGACAATAAATAAGCGTCAGCCAGACTCAAGATAGGCTCGTCCTAAGAATATGGTGGTGGTCCAGGTGGATACTGTGTCTGGTATGATGGATACTGTGTCTGGTAGGGTGGGTACTGCGTCTGGTACTCATAATGGGTAGGTGGGTCTGGATATGGGCTAGGGGGTGGGCCTGGTGGTGTGGGTAACTCGTTACTGGATGGCTCCGTGACTGGGTAGATGGGTGGCTGTGTAGATGGGTGGATGGGTGGCTGTGTGGATGACTGATTGTCTATCCGTCTGCTCCACACAATAGGCTGGCTAGGTCTCAGCTGATCGAAATATGTGTCCCAGTCGTGTAGAGTATATTCAGAAGGCTGTTACATATAATGATATTACAAATAGTTTTAATATTTATCAATTACATAATAACAAAAAAATAATAATATTACAAATATTAGGTTACCGTCATGAACTGCTGCTCCTCAAATTCGGGCTCTAGCGCGTGATCCTCCTCCGGTGAATCAGGTATCGAGTCTATATCTGTAGCTAGACCCTTCACCTCTAAAAGGTGAGGTAACCGATGCGGCTCCCCAACGAGCTCCAACTGCGTCCTACAACCCTTCAGCATCTCTTTCCCAGCACGTCTGAATCCCTTCTTCACCGCCCATGCACATGCTCGCAGAGCTTGCGTCAATATGTGCTTCACCTGTTTATTTGTTGTTAGTGACCAAAGTACAAAGCAATCCATTTTAATTGTACCTAAAAATATAAATTTTCGTAAGTAAAAAACTTACCATACTCACGCGTTCGGGCGCATCCTCTAGGTAGGTGATCCGGCTAGCTGGAATCTGCCGTGCTGCTCCCGGAATGGGGCAAGATGAGCACCTAACAAGGAAACACTGTTAGATTTATTTTATACGTAAAAAAATTTTACAAAAAAATTATACTTCCCATACGGCGGACATCTCTCGACTGACGGTTTGCCCCAACCTTCGAATTTTTTCGTAACTGACGGCCGACAAAGTAATAACCGAGCGTACGACCACAACTGAAGCAGTAGCCACGGAGCAAGAACTTTCTGAGCGCCATTTGCCAGGACATCCAAGTCCAAGCCGCGATATAACATAGCAAGTGTGGCCCACATATCACGTAGTTTCACAAACTGTAATGCGTGAGATTTCCTGCATTACAGAAACATTACACACACACATATATATTGCAGCACACCTCAAAATTATAATTAAATTTTAAAACGTTTCTTACCTCCCAGCACGTCGATCTGTCGCCCTCTCTCTGAAGCAATCTAGAACGTCCTCCATAGGAGTGTCCCGAGGCAATGCAAAGTCTGCTAGCTTCTGCACAATCGTCGTAATCAGTACGACCGGTCACCGGTTGTCCAGTCGTAGGCAAGCTAAAAATAAAGGCGACATCCTGCAAATATAATTTTCGTTTTTAATTAAACAACACAAAAAAATAATAAATAAATATGTACCAACAAAATTTTCAAAAATTAATACCTCAAGAGTCACTGTCATCTCGTCTACGCGGGGAAAGTGGAATGTGTGGGTCTCGGGCCTCCAGAACATGGCTAGACCCTGTATCATGGAACGATCCAATGGCATGTGACCTAACTCAACGAAATGAATCAGGCCCAATGTCACAAGACGCTGGTCCACCTCATCGGTTCGTACCATCTTTGCCTTATGCACTTCGGGCGTCCACGCTTAAATAATTTAAAAAAATTTTATTTCCTATATATGCTATTACAAAAAGAATTAACTATATACATAAATATAAATAAAGAAATGTAACATACTCGTACGTCTCGAAGCGTAGATTGACTGAGATGCAGGAGCTGATCAACAGGAGGAGGAAAAGGGGGAGGAACCGGGGGGTGGGGGGGCAGATGAAGAAGCGCTAGGATCTCCTCCTGATGTAGATGCACCAGGATCACTCCGAGGCCTCGTGGATCGACGTGGATCCTGTGGTACTCTTCTTCGCGATGGCATTTCGAATGATACTGCAATTAAAATTCAATAAAGTAAAAAAATCTATTAAAATTTCGGTAGCATCTCCCCTGTACTAGGAGAGTTTTTTTCCAAAAATTTAAACCCAATTCCCCATTCTAATTATCCCCGAACAATTTCACAATCAATCAATCAATCTTTCAATCATTGCAACATACAATTTTACAATCAATCTATATGCAATTCACAAGTATTTTTTATTCAAACAATAATAAAATAAACATATAAAAAAGCTAACCTTGAGTAGAAACGGTTTGAGTCTAATCTAAACAATTTTTCCCTACATTTTAAATTCATACCATCAATTATTACCATTTTTAAAATTTTTTCATATTTAATTATCAAAATCTTAATTATTAAAAGCAAAAAAATTTCTAAAAAAAATTACATGTAATTTTTCATATGATTTTTTCTTATTTTATCGTATTTTTTACTTAATTTTACAATTTATTATCTATTTTTCTAATTAATTAAGTAATGAATAAACAAAAAAAATTTTATTTTTCTAATTATTAAATTACATATAAAATTAAATTTTATTATTCCTGATTTTTTCATATTTTTAAAATATTTTTACAATATATTATCTATTTTTTAACTTAATTAACTTATTAATAAACTAATAATCTAAATAAATAAATAATAAATAAATAAATAAATAAATAAATAAATAAATAAAACTTACTGTTTTTCCGCTCGTCTGCGTCGAGAGCGAGGAGAGAAGGGGAGATCGGAACGCAATATATAAGCGAAACGCAAGATCGGAATCCCCGATCTAAACTAAATTCCGATCTTGCGTTCGGAATCTGAGATTCCGATCTCGTGATACTATTTAAAAAATATTATTATATTGATATTAATTTTATTGGATTATATTATATTAGTATTATTTTTTAAAATTTCGGGAAGAGGAGACCGGAAGAAGGCAACATGATTACATGGACTAGCTTTACAGGCCCAGTAGACCCAATAGAGCCCAAAGTGGTCGAGGTCGAGTTCAGGCCTTTACAATGTTAATCCTAACACAATTGGACCAACATAGTTACATAGGTCTAGCCTATTGTAATTTGTAGATTTGTAGACTTGTAGTGGATCAACAATTTTTGTAACGTGAAGCCTGAAGCGTTTCAGATACAAGTTTATGTAACACTAGGGGGATTAATCGAGCTTCGCTCGATATATGAATTAATATTTAAAATAAAAAATAAAAAATATCAAAAATACTAAAAATAAATGTATGTATTTTAAATTTAGTGTTGGAAAAATTAGGAAATTTTTATAGTTAACGTATGTGTATGTGGGGTAATGTTTTAATTGTCAAACTGAACACAATTACACGCTTTGATCGTTTCAAAATAGGAAAACATATATAAACCATAATAGTCAGTTAATTGATGTTTTGATTGTCTTTTGAAACAAAACGATTAACGCAAATTAATTTTTATTTCGTGTCATAAACGAAATGGTTAACATAAATGAATTATTTTGTGGTCGTTTCGTTGCGTTTGCAGCCCTATCCAGCAATTATGTTTTCAGTTTGGCCTGCATATATAATTTGAAGTATCAAGTTTCCAATGTTCTACTCCCCAAACTTATAGCACCTGCATATTGACTCACTTATGTATTGGATTAATGTAATTTGAATGCATGGCAAAACATATAAATGATTACTTTACCGATATAAAAATTCTTACCATATTTAATTATATAGTCTTTGCTTGAAAAAAGGACCTTGAATAAATTAAAAAGACCCATAATGTGACCAGATTGAGTTTTGTAGTAATTTTTTTTTTTGAAAGTTTAACGTCATTGGGCTTCTATTAAAAAATAAACCATGTGAAACCGCAAAGATGAAAATAAAATCCGTTAAAGAACATCAATAATGACTTCCATGCAACCCGGTACCCAATAACCCCTAACTATTACAATTAAGACCCTAAAAATAATAAAATCTGTAAAAAAGCGAAAACTACTCTTGTACTCGCTGAAAAGACCTCTCATCGATAGTCCGTATGATTCATTAATGCAACATTTGTCAGCACAAATTGAAAATTTATATTGATTTTACGTAAACAACCCCATAGACAAATTTATTGTATAAACACATTCTCGTTTATCCCAAGATAAAAACAAAAATATCTATGAACTGATTCAACTATTGGAACATGAAATGTACCAACCTCATCTCAAGCATTACCAAATGGGTGGTTCATCAAAGACCGGAGTCTGACACATATGAAACTAAGTCAATGCTCCTCTTATCGACGCCAACATGAAGTAATAGAACCTATTCCCTAAAACTCAGATAGTTGGAAAGGGAGGCAGATCCATACCTGGCACTATATGGAACCGATATGTAAGAAAAACACCTGCCTCTCTCAGTTCAATGTAGTGAGCAAGATTCTCTCATGAACCGTGGTAAAAATATTTAAAGCAGTTTAAAAAATAATTTGGTTTGGTAAAAAGAAATGTGGTTATAGAACACATGCAGGCATCCGATTTAATTGCTATTAAATACATAAACATACCCACTAAAAAAGGAAGTACAAAAAGGTAAGACTAAAAAAAAAAAAAAAATTCATAGCATCTGTATCAACCAACATGTCCATACCCTCCTCTTTGTATTTTCTGGCACGGTAGGGTAAAGTGTGCTGATTCCAACACTGTACTTGATGCTTTCTGAAATATGAATTTTACCAGTAACCATAATGAGAATTGAAATGGACTTGTAGCATGACTTAAATGAATATGCCAATTTGACTATGGTTCTATATACCAAACCAAGAGAAAAATGATAATTAGAAAAAAAATAAAATGGGTTAATGTAATTCAGAAACATTAATGAATGTGAATCATACCCAAGAGAAGTATCAATTGGCCTGTTACCTTGAGTTTTGAAAATAGCTTGTAATTTGTTTGGGCGCCTTGAACATGAGGAGTATCATCATAAGAATCATCTGCAAAAATTATAGTATATAAATCAAATTAAATTAATAAACTTAAAAATTACATACCTCTACTAATACTAATCTAATACATACAACACATGCATCATATATAGAGACACTTGGATTCTAGTTTTGAAAACATACTCAGACTCCATTGATCCAATTCATATCCAGATCAAAGGTCGGGGTTGGGGTCACAGTAAAACTACCTTCCAACGGCCAAAAACACAAACCATCTTCCTTACCATCATCATAACACAATCGGGGCCTCTTACAGGGCACCTCTCTCGTGCCCACTGACCGGTCAAGGACACGCGGGTCCTGAGCAATCTTTACCAGAAAGGACAGCATATGATTAGGCCATCATTCTGTATCCTTGACACGGCGCCACATTTGGTCCACCTGTGCTTCTAATTCCTTCTGATCTTTTTTGAGATTCGCTAGTTCTCATGCCACAGAGGCATAACCCTCACAGCAGAGTAACCATCTTTATTAGCCTCGGATGCACCCTCCTTTTTTTTCTCACAACCGCTGGTATTTCTTTGAAAGATCTGTCGTGGAAAGGTGCACAACATATTTTTCCACATACCATCATATTTATAGTCATAATAATATCAGGATATAAAATATCTACATTCATTCTGTAGTAATTATAATATTTAATGTATTTAAACCAAAAATAATGCCCTTAGAAGGTGCACAACCTGTAAATCAAAACTCACAATATTTAATGCCCTTAATTATTCTCATAAATATGAATCAAATTATCAATATAAATAAATAAGATATACTGATATACACAAATAAAGTAACCTTGTTATACCCAAATAACCCCATATAATTAATTGATGTCGTTATAAAAATTGAGACTCAATTTCACATCCTATGATTTATCCTGTCATTTAATTGAGATACCAGTACAGAATCATTTCCATTTATATCCATGCTACATTCATTTCGATATTTAAATATATATTTTTCAATTCCAAATGGTAATACAACCTACCTTCTTTCAGATCCAAATTCATCAGCAGATCTAATACATGATTAATTATATTAATTATAATCTTATTTTGCTGACAACACATGACCTTACCATCAATTAATTCTATTTGTTTGATTCCTGGTCAAATCAAGCAAGGTTGACTTGTATTTTATTGTATTATAAAAAATATAATTAGTGAGGCATATTTGATAAATGCTGATATGCTGACGAAATACGATTTCAAGTATTTGATGATCAATACCTGAGGCATGATAGAAAAAAAAAACGCTAACTGTTTTCTTAAAATGAAAGAGGACAAACATACCTAAATTTCGAATAATAATAAGAATAAGCAGTAAAAGGAATGGTACCCTGCTATTTTTGGTCATTCTAATATCAAGTACAATACTATCCTACCAAACACAATAGTTTGATTTTGTCAGAGAGCATCTGAAAAAAAATGAATATATGTAAAAGTACAAATGTTGCCATCTAATATTATTTTAATTTGATATGCTAGTCACATTAAGATTTGAAAATGACGCAAGAAGAAGCGACAATTTTCAGCCATTATAGACTACTGCCGATCAAACATTGCGAACCAGCATCGACATGCCTCGACTTATAATATTTTTTTAAGAAAAATCTAATTTAATCACCAAATAAAGAGAGGCAAAATAATTCAACCCATATCTTCTGATCAACATTCAGCAACCTAATTCCAAGCAAATCGATCAAAGGTATTCATCCCAATTGGCAATCAACAACTCATCCGATGATGGAGTAATGTCACCTGAAAACGGAGTGAGGCTTTGATATTTGTGCGTCCAGAAGGCTAACCCCTACCTTCCTTCTCTACGCTCGTGCTATACACATGATGGTGTTGTTGCAGCAACCTAAGAAACGCTCTAGAAAATTTCAATTTCAGCAGAAAACAAATGTTGCGGATCTCAATAATACTAAAAATGGAAAGAAATATGTACCTTCCTACTTCTTCTCTGGCCGTACGCTCGCCAAAGAACTGGGAGAACCTCCAATCGACCAGCGGGGGCGGCAAATCGGACGGCCCACATGCAGCCACATCACCCGACTTCAGATTCATCTCGGAAATGTATGGATCTAAGGAGAGATCATCCAAGGATTTGCTTTTCTTTTCCATCTGTCTCACTCGTTCCTCTTGAGAATGGAAAAGGGAGGACAAATGAAGACTTCTCAGATCTTGCATAAGGGAAAAGAGAAGAAAAAGAGGTAATAAATCAGAAGGAGAAAAACGAAGGTAATAAATCAGAAGCAATAAAACTTGCGTATGGTTAAGGAAGGAGAAGGAAGAGGGAAAGGTAGAATGCGTCGATCAGAGGCGACCAAAGGAGAAAGGGCAGAGAGAGAGATAAGAAGATGAGCGGCGCACTTTAAAGCGAATCTTGCTGTGATGGGTTATTTTAGCCTCTTCTGTTGCCAGCGACACGTTCTGTTGCATAGTTTATGTATCATAAAATGATTAACACCGTACATTTGGTAGCTGCCGTGTCGATTTTTCTAAAAATATTCATACGCGGACTCCCACGGTTTTTATTTAGGGAAAATTGGATATAACCCCCTTTAATCTTCTTCAATTGGATATAACCCCTTGCAATCTTTGAAATTGGATATAACCCCCTATAATCTTCTAAACTCTCGATATAAACCCTCTTGATTAATTTCAATCATATTTTAAATTAGAAAATTTTGTATTTAAATATTTGGACAGAAATACCCATAGTACTCCTTTCTCCTCCGATTAAACAACGAGAATTTACCTTTTGTATATGTAGCTGTATTTAGATAACAAATTTCACCAAACTTTTGACTAAATATGGTTGTAATTTAGTAAAAAGATGAGCAATAATTACACAAATTAGAAAGACCTGATGGGAATTGGTAATAGCTGAGAAATAAACTCCCATGAAATTGAGAAACAATTTTAACTCGGAAGCTTTCAGAGTAACTTTCACAAGAAAACAAATATATGAGTGATTCACTTTGTTTTTTTGCTTGTTTGTTTTCTGACTTTTCTCCCATTATACGTCTGTAGACTGAAACATTTTGCTTTCATAAAATTAGAACATTTTGCAATAAATGAAAAGCTACGAAGCATCTAAACAAATAATGTAATGGTGGGAAGACGAAAGGACTTTACAAAACAATGGAGCAGCATACACAAGGGCATTTTCGTCCAAGTCTGTAAAAATATTTCTTTTAGATTTAAAATATGATTGAAATTAATCAAGAGGGTTTATATCCAGAGTTTAGAAGATTATAGGGGGTTATATCCAATTTCAAAGATTGCAAGGGTTATATCCAATTGAAGAAGATTACGGGGGGTTATATCCAATTTTTCTTTTTATTTATAATACTGATATAGGCAAATTTTGCTGTGGACTAAATTTTATAATCGGACTTGAAATTATCGTTCATTTGAAATTATGAATCGAGATAAATAATAAGATTCAAGCTCGATTTAAAAGCTATGCTCACTATAAAATTATCCCATAATAATATATAAAAGTACTAAGATCAATTAAAGGGGTTTTTAACCCAACACATTCATACCTTTCACATTGTCATTTACGCACAGTGTTTTCCAAAATGACATGACACGAGCGATTTGGTACGACATACACGCGTGTTGACATGACACGACACGACACGTCTATGAAATTAGAATGACATGTGCGTGTCAGCGTGTCGTGTCAAAGTCGTGTCGTGTTGAAAATTTCTAGACATTGACACGTCTTAACACGACACGAGTTGACACGTGACACGACACGATACGACACGTGACACGAGTTAACACGATAAAAAATATTATTATCTAGAATTTATCAAATTATATTGAATTTATATTATAAATTTAATAATTTTTTATTCATAATATATATGAAATTTCAATAATTTATTATATTTTTCTATTTTAAAATTTTTTAATAGCTTTTTGTGAATATATTATAATATTGCTTGACACGTTTAACACGTCGTGTCATTACGCGTGTCGTGTTAACCAATTCCTTCATTTGACACGACACCACACAACACGTTGAAAATATTAACTCGTGTCAACACGACACGAGCTCTGACACGCGCGTGTTTGACACAACACGACACTTTTGCAATACACTAATTACGCACGAATAGTATGCTGTATGTCCCAAAGGAAAAGGGAGCGGCTATATTATTGTGCACGAATAGTATGCTGTATGACAGAAAGGCTTGAGCTAGCTTACTACTATTTTTCGATTTTACACAATTGCATGTTCTTTCTATACACATTACACAAGGTTTGAGCTCTGAATTATGGTGCATCTATACATAACACATCTCTGACCACTATACTACGGCTTCGTTTGGATGGCTTCTTCCCGGAATAAGGAATAAGGAATAATCACTTTTTACCAATAAATTTATTTCTAACCATCCAAACTCTTCACAAAAGTTACACACTTTCCAATAAATTTATCCCTTCCCAATAAATTTCTTCCCTTCTTCCTTTTTCCTACCTTATTCTCAACCCATCCAAACGGAGCCTACATTATTACATATAAGAAGAGTTGATCAATTAGTATACATTAAAATTGTGAATTACCAACAGAAGAATTATATAAAAGCATGGTTGTAATCATGGAAGTAGAAGGTCTTATGGATGAAATGAGAGAGCCAACGAGAAGCAGCAAAACACAAGACTGCAACTGAGACGACAGTAATCTTTGCAGTGTTTGATGCTAAGCCCTGTTTTACAACAGCAAAGAAACCGATAATGGCTACTGAGACGACTTGCAAAGACACCTCGATGGCTTTCAGTGCTTTTAGGGCCCCACTGCAGCTTGTGCATTGCACAACATGTGACCAATATCTGATAAATATAATACAGGTGCATGTTATGTCATCGATAAATTATATAATTTGATTGTTTTCTACTTATTATAAACACAACTCCAATGAGCTTAATTATAGTGTATCAGATGTAATAAAGTTGTTGGAAGTAGCCAACAAAGATAAAGACCTTTACTTCATTATAACAAATTTTCTTTATAGTTTCAGTACCTGTCCATGAGCTGTTCTCTAGGGGGAGTAGGGGGGAGCGACTGTTGTGCTGGATTTATGCTTCCCCAGTTTACTTGGTTGTTTGAATACTTCCGTAACCAACTCTTAAAGGCAATTACCATAGCATCTGATGTTGTTGGTACATAACAAGTCTTGTGCCAAAGTCCAGCTGAAGCAAGCTTGCGTTCCTGCAACTTACCAGCGGCAATGTTCAGAGATAGACGAAACAGTATCCTATACAAAAAATAATAAGTATTCATAACAAGCCCATAGGTTTGAAAAAGCCATCACTGCTTATGCAGTAGCGCAACCTCAGAGGAAATTGAAACAGAGGATTTATGAAGGCACAGATGAAAATTTAATAAAATAGGATTTATGTAGGACCAATTTGAATAAGGCTCCTACAAAACAATAAATGTA
Organism: Rhynchospora pubera; assembly: GCA_028095005.1. NCBI lineage: Eukaryota > Viridiplantae > Streptophyta > Magnoliopsida > Poales > Cyperaceae > Rhynchospora > Rhynchospora pubera. Next base: position 343,150,267 of record CM051460.1, on the reverse strand, counting down.
ATGTGCGCTCCTGCAAAAGACAAAAATCTTACATTTCCATTTAAAAGATGAGAAATAACAACATACCCTTCTCTCCTACTCCTAGCATACTTAAAAATTAATGCCAAAGCATTCCTGTTTCCATCTTCTATGTTGGAACGAGGAACTAGAGTATTGAGAGCATCTTTATAGTAATAGTAATGAGATTAGAGAAGTCAAAAACAGAGTCTGCTTTAAACATTTCTATCCACGTTTTGCAGGTACATGAGTGTAGTACATTGTACGGGGGTATATTAATGAAAAGTATGTGTCCATAAAATTTATATTGGAACAGCTTTGGACTTTTGGCACTACCTGGGTTTGTGTCAACAAAGTCAATCCCATTGCAAAATGAGATAGTATGTTCCCAAAGTTTTGAATAAATATAATTAGAATACTTTAACATAAATAATTAATATTTAAAAATGATTCTGTACCTCTATATGGACGAGGTGAAGATCTGAATCCAAGATGAGATTCTGTCCAATATGATAATACCATCTAGGGATGATTGTATCTAACCAAACAGCAAAATTCCTCGGAAAAGCATACACGACTCTGCTCTTACCAGGACTGACCGGAACACACATAAACACAAGCATAAATCTTCGATCTTTATTTGCAGTTTTAGTCGCCACCTCCTGAAAAGAGAGAAAAACTTAGATACTATATCCTTATCTTTTATTGGGTCATATATATTAATTAGCACTAGCACCATGCTGTCAGAACTGTTTAATTGACCTATTAGTCTATTACAAAAGTTTGTACCATTCTGGTTAGATTTAGTACATTCTGGTTGGTATCTGTGGATATATATAGTGCTGCTACAAGAAATGAGAATATGCAAATGCTTACCTCTTTAGATTCTGGAGAGGTAATAAAAGAGTTTGTTGATGCTGAACCATAAAAGAGGCATGGGGGAACAAACTTAAAATATCCTGCGTTCTGCTTTGCAAGGAAGCCATTTATATCCGACTTCTCTATTGTTATATCAATTGGTGAACCTCCTTCTCTATCAGTTTCAACTGTGAACAAATCAAACAAAAGTCTTCAGAGTCTAGGTACTGGAAACAGTGCCTTGTTAAACAAAATATAAGGTTTCGAGGCAATAGCTCTAGCATCATCAATTCATGACTAGTACCTGATTCACAAGTTAATAACTAATGACACATAATACTTTGCCCTCTATTAGGTTTTGGTTTTTTTTAATTGAACCAGAAAACAGATGAAGCTATTTAACAACAGTCCTCGTATACAGAAAGAGAAAAGAATACCAACACAGGAATGATTTTTCCAGCTGCACATGCCAATACAATTTCACATAATTAACTTCTTGGTTTCATAGGAGCTAAAGTATTAAAATGGTTATAGTGTAGGTACATATCTTCCAGGGTCCTCACGCTTCCTGATGTTCATCAACCCATAATGTGCATAGTTAACATGAGCTGGATCCATAAGGTTCTCTGTTAGTACTTCATATCTGCAATATCAACTTCCATATATATCACGAGTTAGAAAACATAACAAGGACACACTTCTTGTGTTAACTTTTCTGTCCCTGAGCATTAATTTTTCAGTACTTGAAATTAGCAAAGAAAATAAAATTAAAGATTGATTTACCCATATAGAAGGTCTCGTGTTCCCATTGTAGTCGCAAATGATGGATCATCCAACTCTGGGATATATGGAGGTTTTTTTTCGTTCAAGATATCTTTGTAATGAGGCTCAGTGCTGGGCCAAAACCACAAAATTTTGTTTTGTTCGACACAGGGGTAAGCAGCAACACAGGCCTTTTCATTTTTATGCACCTGAGATTTATACATGAGATGAGATAATTAGAGAATTACCAGATGGAGCATATGAAATTCTCTTCAAACAAATTATATAAAATAAAAATGTTACTATGAACATTCTCAAAATTAATTGAGTATATGAGTATGAATCTCCCCAGAAAATAAGTTCTGCAAATTTACTTATATGGTGTGAGAAAATTTGAGATTATTAATTTATTTATTATACCTAACAGTTATGAATTTTTAACCATAAATTGTGTAGCATGCGGGGTCTGAAGGTCCTCAATCCAATTCTCATAAGCCCCTAATTCAATTAATAATTGCTTCTTACAATAATTAACTCACTGGAGGTCCAAGAGCTGGGGCCTGAGGAATGTACTTGCAAGCGCCGGCACCATCAAAGCACCACCCATGGTACACACACTGGAGCCTCCCTTTCGCATCGATACGGCCTTCGGAGAGAGGAGCAAGACGGTGAGGGCACTTATCATCAAACACCTTCCATGCACCTTCGACCCGGTCCCACCAGACCACCACCTCCAGCCCCAATACCGTCTTGGCCTTCGGAGCACGCTTGTCGAGGTCGCACACAGGAGCCAAGGGGTACCAATGGGAGAACCAATCGAAGGTTTCTGATGTTGGGTTTGGTGTTGGTGAGGTCGTGGTGGTAGAGGATGGAGAAGTGGACACGTGGAGGCGAGTAGAGAGGCGTTGGAGAGGCAAGGGAGGAGGTTGGAAGGAGGAAGAAGGGGATTTGGATGGGAAGGAGGAGAGTGAAGGGACAGGAAAGAGGCGAGAGGATGGAATGGAGACGAGGCGGAGAGAATCCATTAGTGACATGGGGCAGAGAGAGCTCAAAGTCGGAGAGAACTCGTGGATGAGAAGAGAGGTCTTGTATAATATTGGTTGGCTGGGGCTAGTGTTCTAAAAAAAAAAGAACACGACGTGTCCGAATACGACACGACACAATACGACACGGCACGGAGGTGGTACGACACGATAAAATATGGACACGAACACGATACGAGAATTTTACGTAGCGTGTCGTGTCCAATTTTGATGAAATAGACACGACACGGCACGGTACGAAACACGGTATGAGACATGACACATCACGACACTTATTACAGACACGTCAAATACGAAAAGGAGACACACATTAAGTGTTATAAAAATACAATAAATTTCTCAATTATGTACATACTATTGTATTTTTTTCTATAAATCTTGCCAAAGATACATTTAATCATAAATCAATGATTATATTAATAGACTTATTCTCAATTATGTACTGATATCTCGTATTTATATTGTTATTTTGACCAGACTTTACATCGAAATCGTGACTACAATTTTGATTTATTGCTGTTTTTGCCTTTCTTTGTCAGATTTGACACTGCCTTTTGCACTTTGCTCTTATTTGTAGGAATCCAAGGAAATCAGCGAGGAAAACAGCAATTCTGATGCTAGACGACTCAATACCTAGTCTAGATCATGCCCCGACTCGACCTAATGAAGCAACCCCGCACGAATCAAGACATTTCGCAACCAGATTCTGCAATTCGACCCGAATTCCTGCACAGACAACACCTCTGAATTCCAGTGAACTCAATTCGGTCCGAATTCCCCTGAATTCGGTCCGAATTGCTCTACAGGAAAGCATTTTCAGCTGTATCCTGGAGGCGTTCTCTCTATTAGGAAGGCTTCATTTCCGCCTGAAATCAAGGAAAAATGCGTGCTAGCTATCTAGGAGCCAGAGGAGAGCAATAAAGGCGCCTTCCATCTTGGGGGGAAGCCAACTTTCATTCCATATTCCACCTTTCTCTCTCCAGCAGATCTGGATCTGGTTCTTGACACTTTTCTCTCCACCTGGGCGACTTGGACAGAGTTGGGAGGCGAATTTGGTACCATTGCTTGCTGCTCCGACGCTTTCCGAAGGATTCTACATTCTCTCTTGTGCATTTGGCAGAGATTTATGTCTTAAAACTTGATCTATTTGTGTATCTCTAGTACTTTTTTTCTATTTTCTGGATTTATGGCTTGTTTAGACTTATCTACTGTTATTTGCATGGTTTTTATTAGTATGTTAGGCTAAAACCTTGTTGCTTTAGGAATAGATGTAGCCTAGATTTAGGTTTTGCTTGGTTTACTTGTTTTGTTGATGGACGAAGCTAGTTAACTTTGGAGCTTTTATTGATTTACTTGTGTTTGAATTGTTTATTACTTGTGTTGCTCGATTCTTGTACGACCGCAACGGTTGGGAACTTCAACCCATTATAATAACCAAGTCCTGTACAAGTATTTCGAGGTAGGTCAAGGACGAAAGTCAACCAACTAGTAACCAAAAGTCAACGTTTCTAGTTAGACGAAATTCTAATTAGATACCTCGTAGAAAACCATTGGTAAACTCGAGTAAGTCCACCGAACAATGAAAGTTGGGGGTGCAATGCACTCGATGAAGGTTGTTTAACACTAGATCCCATTCCAAATACCGTACCCAATAGGCAAAAGCGGAGAGTTAGGGAGTTAGGTATGGCTAGATGGACCTTTGGCTTGAATAAATCAACAAAAGAGTAAACCACAGCATTTACACAGTGGAATTCGGTTCGGAATTCGAACCGAGTAAGTAAGACCGAACACGACAGTGCTAAGTCTTGTGACTCTATGGCCAGATGTAGGTGAAATCGAACCCTAAGGCACATTCCTTTATTTCTCTTCTTTTTATTTTATTCATGACACCAATTCTCTTCTCAATTTTTATTGTCTAGATTTAACGAAATAATAAGAATAATACTTATATCCATTTCTGTGGGATCGACACCTTTACTCTACTACAAATGACTAGTCGAGTACAAGGGTTATTTGTTTGACCTTGGTTTACACCTCGATCATGTACATACTATTATATTTTTTCCATAAATCTTGCCAAAGATACATTTAATCATAAATCAATGATTATATTAATAGACTTATTTTCGAATAAAGCACTTGTAAATTGTTAGAATTGGAAATCAAAAGATTACAATATAATTAGGGTGATTCAATAATTAAATCACAAATAAAAGTAGAAGGGTCCCGAACCATGCGCAAATTAAAGATAGAAATCTATCTGTGATTTGTTTTAAAAAGAATCAAATATGTTTTGTCATATCTTGTATTGTTTTAATAAGGATAGTATAAATTATTCATTGTCTCAAAAAATTGAAATAATTTTTTATGGTTCTTGTACTTTTCAAATTTCCAATATTCATTTCTCTCCTCCTGTTTAAACAGATCAGACTAGCAACAATTTGGCGTTGAAATTTGCATTGGTTTGAAGGTGCAAGGTTAAAATACTTTGTTGATCGGTGTGTCCTCTTAAAAGGCATTGAAAATAGTTATGTACCTTTTCATGAGTTTGGTTTATTTTTTAGTAAAATAATTACTAAGTCAGATAAGAAGTTGTTCAAAATATTAATCCATTGTTAAAAATTAATCTATATTTTAATTTAATGGTAAAACACGCTACTTTTTTAATTTTTGACGTATTTTATTAAACATAATTTTTAAATTTCATAAACAAATTACATTCATGTCAAAAAGTTAAACATGTCTGAACACATCACGGCACGGCACGTCTAAATAGGACACAACACGGCACACACGAGGACACGAGGTGTGACGTGTCCTTAGACGTGTCGTGTCCATCTCTTAGGATTTAGACACGGCACGTGAAATATTTAGACACGACATGACACGACACAAGAGATAATCTGGACACGATATGACACGGCACGACACGCATTTAGAAAACTAGATGGAACCCACGAAGTTTCAAAAGAATTTGTTCCGAATTTTATTTAATAATAATTTATAATATTAAATTAATGATGGTAGTAAATCGAAAAAAAAAGTAATAATAATGATAAAGTTAGATCGCTAGTAAGGATCACCATCGGACTGATACGTCATACGTCCAATCCAAGTTTTTGTCATTCGTATATCATCCCACATTAAAAATCACGTGGCAATATTTTTTTGAATAAAAAAATATAAATCATATTGAAGACCGTATAAATAGTTTAAATGTAGATTATTTTGTTGAAATTACTTAGAATGAATGCGGAGCGGTTGAATTGCTCAGATGATACTCAAAATATGCATTATATTCAATTTATATGCGTAATAATTATGTATAATCAATCTTTTCGAATAAGTAAAATCTGAATCATATTATAGACTGTATAAAAAGTTCAAATGTCGATTATTATGATGAAATAACTTATAATAAATGCAAAAAGAGATTTAAATTCTCAAATGATGCTTATAATAAACATTATTTGCAATTTATATGCGTAATTTCTAGTTATAATTTAATCTTTTTGAATAAGTAAGATCTTAATCTAGACCGCACCGAGAGTTGAAATGTAGATTATTGTGATGAAATGACTTTGAATGAATTCAGAAAAGATTTTAACACTCAAATGATACTCAAAATATGCATTATATTCACTTTATTGGCGTAATTACTATATATAGTCCAATCTTTTTGAATAAGTAAGATCTGAATCATATTCTAACCCGTATAGAGAGTTAGAATGCAGTTTATTTGGATGAAATAACTAAAAATGAATTCTAAAAGTCTGAAATGCTCAAATAATACTCACAATATGCATTATATTCAATTATATGCGTAATAACTATGTATAATTCATTCTTTTTGAATAAGTTCTGAATCATATTTTAGACCACATAAAGAGATTATATGTAGATTATTGTGATAAGATGACTTAGGATGAATGCAAAAAACAATTTAATGCTCAAGTGAGACTTAGAATAAGCATTATTTGCAATTTATATGCGTAATAACTATATATAATCCAATCTTTTTGAATAAGTAAAATCTGAATCGTATTCCAGACCTTATAGGGAGTTTAATTAATTATAGATCATTGTAATAAAATGAATTTGAATGAAGATAGAAACTAGATCTATGCCACACATTATACCTTTTTAATACTCAAATGATACTTATATAGTATGCATTAATTGTTCTTTATATGCATAATTATTATTATAGAGAAATTAGATCTATGCCACCTCAAAATTAGAAAAATAAAAAAATGCCACCTCAGAATGAATTCTATGAAAAACACCACCGTAAACACAAACATATTTAAAAAATTGCCACACATTATACCTTTTTAATAATATAATACTGTATTTTGAGATAAGATTTTTTTTGTATTTTCAAGATTACCCTTCTACTCCCACTAATCACTAGCTCCGCCCATCTATTTCTTCGATCTTCCTCCATCACCAGTTCACCACCTCTCTTGCTGAGCTCGTCCCACCCCAAAAAATCTAGATAGCTTTTGATCTCTCGCCAAATACACCTCGCACAACTTCACAAAGCCTATACGTCTGTCTTAAATGTCAAGTACGTTTACACCAAGCAGGTTCTAAATACCATGTCTTATCTAATGGCCAAGACGTTAAAGCAGTGTCAGTCTCTCTAGATAAGCAATTGTTGGATAATTCTAACTCAAGTAATATTTGATATATTGTAATTTAATAAAACAATTTAGAGAAGTAAAAAAAGAAAAAGTATTTGAATTGAAACTAAAATAGTAAAATCAACCTGTTCATGAGTACCATCAGAAATAAGAAGAATGAAAAATTAAAACTAAAAATTGTCAATTAACGAGACAAGTAACAACCATGGGGTATCATACCAATAATGGTACCTTTTTAAAATCTCAGACAATACAAACGTGGTTCTCCATTGGAAAAACTTTTTCCATTTCTTAATACATAGAAATAAGATGCTTCCTTTTCAAGAATAATGTAGTTATGTAGATTTGAATTTCAGTTCTGAATACAAAAGATAAGCAATTAGGACTGATTTATAACGAATGAAGACGAGCACAGTCAAACTTGAGACTAAAAGCTTATATAAAAACAATGGCTTATATCCAAATTCCATATCTGCAAATAGTGGTGCTCTGCAATCACTTTTAACAAGTTGAAAGGAAAACGATGAAGGAAATATAACAACCCAAATAAAAAAATCTAAATGCAGGACCTAAACCTGTAAGGATCTATCAAACCATTGAAGACCCTCAATGTTTCCATCACAAGCATCCATATATGCTTGGTGGAATCCTCGAATAGCATCCTCATATGGCATAATAAACGGAAATTGATTACTACCATCTGCAGTTTTGTTATCCCTGTCATCGCTAAATATAAAGTAAACATATACGACAAACAAAATGAACATATATACGATCTAAGTGAACACATACAAACAAATAAGTTCAATGAAAATAAGTTGAATATGTATGTAAACTTCTGAACAAGTGATGACAACACTGATTTGTTTGTAAGTGTTCACTTAGATCGTCTATATATTCACCTTATTTGTTGTATATGTTCACTTTGTATTTAGCGATGGCTGGGATGGTATATTTGCCAATGACACTTATAATTCCTGCTTTCAACTCCAGAAGCTTCTGGACACGGCTTCGGGGGATCATTTGTTTGTCTAAGCTGAATGCGAGCAGACATGGATTTGTGACAAACTGCAACTTATCACAACCCACTTCCTTTGTTAGAAACATTATTTTACAGCTTATCACCTCCTGTGGTAGGCTCAATATAAGAGGGAGTTTGTTGACAAGATTTTTTTTACCTCTTGCTGTGACAGCCCGAGACTTGTCAAGTTACTTAGCCTTGCATTTAAGGTTTGTTGGTTCACAAGACCTACAGTAATTAATGCATATAGAAACATTGGGGATGAACGTGAGACCCCCAATTCCTCAGCCCTTTTTGCTTTGATCTACAGAGCTTCATGGCTTGATGCGATCACTCTAGGAACTGACTTAATCAGCCGAACAATTTGAGAAAAAGATAAACCACATTGCTCACGAAGGAAATATAAGTTAGGCATGGCAACCTTCTCCAAGTTGCTACAGAGTAGTCGCCCATATCTTTTGAGAACCACAGAGAGAATCTCTATCGAGCCAAGATGAGAGAGTTTTGGCTTTGTGAGAACTCACTCAACTCCAGAGGGAGGGGGAGGGAGGGACAGTCGTACTGGACGGATGAGAGAGAGGATTTAGGCCGACCGAATCCGGAATCCTATTGGCAGAAGCATGGGCCAATAGGGCTGTCTAACGCTTATAACGGCAACGGAATGGCTCATTCCGTTTGCCGTTCTGTTTCAGCAAACGGTATGCTATTTCATTCCGTATTCCGTTCCGTTTCAGTAAACGGTATGCCATTTCATTCCTTTATTTGTTTTGTTTGGACGGAATGAGACGAAACAACGTATATTTACACTAAAAACAGATGTATTTGTCGAAACGAAAGCTAAATGATTCGTTTCGTTTACCGTTCAGTTTCAACAATGATATATCCTATTATTCCGTTTAGCGTTCCGCTTCTAGAAACGAAATGTAAATTCGTACCGTTATCCGTTCGAACGAAAAACGGCGAAACGGTATATCATTGACAGCCATATGGGCCAAGCGGTCTTTGAAATATTATAGTAGCCTTTCTTTCGATTTGGGTCGAGCGTTGTGGGGTTGCATTAGAATTTAGAAGTAAACAATTTAAGATAAACCAATCTGATCTGTATTTTGCAATGGATTACAATAAATATATATCTATTTTAGTTATATATATAACTGTTTCGCTCCCTCCCATCTCTCCCCTCTCCCTCATCCCCCAACGCTCATCTTCTCCCCCTTTATTTCTCTCTGTGTCATCCTCCCTCTTCTATCATTTCTTGGACTTCTGCGTTTTTTAAAAATGAAAAAAAATTAACGCGTATGTAGAGGGAATGATGGGAATGATAGAAGAGGGAGGATGACGGAAAGCAATTCCGGATTGTAAACAGTTAATTGAACATATTTTTTTTATTGAAATGTTGACTTTTTTCAGAATGCGTGCGAAGTTACGTTAACGTTCTAATTTTAGTAACTAGAATCGTTTATTATACATCACTCATAGTTTCAATTGACTAGTGATTTATCTTGCCCGCTGAATCGCTGATACAATTCAAGCTGGTCATGAATGCTGCACTTGTTTTTGCTTGTACAGAATTAGAACTGCGATACTTGGAAATGAACTTTATGCGGAAGCTAGTGACACTTCCATATGTTAAGAACTTACAAGCTAGTGACATATTTCTGACAATTGGTACTCAGCGTTCACTTTAAAAAGTTGCAAAAAAGGTAATAATAAAAAGGAACATAAGAAGCTAAGTAATAAAATCTAAACGCAGGTTCTAAACCTGTAAGAATCTCTTAAACCATTTGAACCACACAATGTCGCCAGCTGCCAGCACAAGCATTTACATATGCTCGGTGAACTCCATGAATATCATGGTCATAAGGCAGAACAAACTTCTGCACAAATCCCATCTTGCTTAGTTTCATAAAAGATCCCACTCGTTAAGAGGGTTTATTAAACGCGCAACACAAACTACAGAGCTTTAATCCCAGGCTCTCAATAGAGCAAGCTTCAATTTCACAGAACTGCAGTCCTTGCCTTCGTAATTTAAACCAATAATTAATAGCATGTATGTTTGCCAGATAACCATCTAGAATGAAGTCTTATACAACATCAATAATACTGCATGAACGGAGATGCCTGATTTACCCCTTTTTTTCCCTTCAGTTTCTCTTAAGATATATTAGATTTAAAATAATTTTATCGGCTGTTTCCTAAGAGACATTAGATTTAAAAGAACAATGGTTTAGATGGCCAATCATGTACTGCAGTCTCAAATTGTACCAAGGCAGTCAGTGAGTACAGGTCAAATTTTGTTTCTGATAAAAACAAAGGACCACCTTATTTGGAAACAAACTATATCACGTGCATGTATGAAATCCCTACGAATATATAGTGCACCAGCCACCCTTCATATTCAATAATCCAAATTTTTTACAGCAGTAGCATCAGCATATGCCTGTGGATCCTTGGAATAGCATGTTTATACGGCAGGACATACTCCTCCACAAAATGCCCCTCAATTGGATTCACAAAAGAAGCAAATTTCATATTGGCAACAGCTGCATTTATTGAGGAAAACAGACCACATCAATAGTGTCCTTTATCAGAAATTCCATTTTTCTGACAACTGCATCCTCTGCTACCACCAACAACCTAGGGGCTTTACCAAATCATAAGGGTAACTGGCCTGTGAAAGTCTGAGACTTCTCGAGCTGTTTAGTTTCGCATCTAAGGTGCATTTGGTCAAAATATTTACAATAAGTAAAACTTGCCTGATGAATGCACACAGCACACTGCCCAATTCCTCAGTCCTCTCAACTTTCATCTTAAAAAATGTTCCCGTGCACAGGCTGCCTTGTCTGGAGCATACAATCTGCTTGGTACTAGTTTGTATCAGTTTGGGCAGAGAGGACCAAGAGGGAACTAATCATATGCTACAATCTCAGGTAACATTTTGGATCATCATCCAATGTTCCATCAAACACAACCTAGTTCATATCAACTCACAACACAAAACAGCATTATCAATGACAAAGCAAATACAAACAGTAACCAATCACCGGCCAACATAGACTTTCTACAATATACACATTGATTTATCACACAATTAAAGGGTGCATCGTAAACTGTCATCAACAGTCAACTGCTGGTACCTGCATCTGTGCTCCAACATCATCAATTTCAGACAAGGCCAGATCAGCCATGGGCCCTACCACATGTAGGGGTTTCATCTCTATATCCTCGAGCATCCAAATCCTAAGTTTTAAGCAAATTGTGTTTACTCAATATTCTCTTTTTAACTAAGAACTGCATATATTTTTTAATTTTTATGTGGAATTTTAGATTTCCACTAGATAAGTGCATTCCTTGTTTATCGATAATCTCATTCTCACCAATTTCAAGGAAATTTAAAAAGAGGTTGTGAACTAGCAAACATGTTATATGACATTCCAAGTTAAATTTACGTACCATCGATCTGTTAATATGTCGCTATGGGATGTTTCGTTTATTTACATAAATTCTATTTAGTTCATTTGAAAGTCACCTTAATATGATAAACCTAGATTAGTCACCCTCAGAAGAATATTAAAGTCAAAATAAATTAATACAAATTTTGTTCTCCTTCAGAATACTATGTTTTATATGCAGCTAAATTATGCTGAACAGTATCATTTTTTTTTTCTTAATTCATCGAAATATGATGCTTTCTGTCAAGAACATTGCAGATATGTATAATCGATTTGCCGTTCTAACAACAAAGCCTTTAGTCTCAACCAAGTTGGGGTAGGCCTAGAAGAGTCACAGAATCATTTTCAGTTCTTAATATGAAATAAAATATAAATGTGAGATTGCTTGCATTTAAACCTTCAAAAATTAGCCATGATCATAAGCGATGCACAAAATGATATATAAGCTAAGTTCAAGTTGACATTCTAATTTTGCTATTAAAATAGTGTATATTTTCTACCATAATTATTTGTGCAATATATCTTTCTAGTTGCCGTTTGTATGTACTAAAAAATGACAATTTTGTACAACTATTTTTTATTTTAACACACGCAATCCCCTGAATAAGGAGAACCAGTCAGTTTGACTTTTCTCTTCTCCAGTTGTAATAGAAGAATATAAGTAAGAAATAATGATGACAATGTTGCAGATCGAGGAGAGATTCATAATTAATAAAGACAAGTACATTATAGTCGAAAATTGAGGGTTAAAGCTTCACAAACTCAGTGGTTTACATTCATTTGCCATATCCATAAAAAGTGGGGGCCCTGAATTCACTTTAAAATATTAAAAACAAATAACAAAAGTAATCTTACCAACCTAATTGGTAATATCTATGCGGGACCTCAATCCGCAAGGATCTATCCAAACATTTTATGTCCCTCGGGTGTTGCCAGCACAAGCGTCTACATATGCTCGGTGGAGTCCGGGAATAGCATGCTCATATGGCAGAACAAACTTCTCCACAAACCCCTCCTTGTTTGGTATGATAAAAGATTTAAACTTTAAATGTGCTATAGGTAGCCCTTTCGATTGCAGAAGCTTCCTGACACGGCTGCGAGGAATCAACCGCTTCTCTAAGCTGTATGTAAGCAGAGATGGATTAGTCAACAACTCCAACTTATCACAACCCACTTCCTTCATCAGAAACTCCATTTTACGGCCCATCACCTCCTCCCGAAAATTCAAAACAAGAGGGAGTCTGCTGACAAGAGTAATTGCCTCCTCCTTTGATAGCCCGAGATTTTGTAGGTTACATAGCCTTGCATCTATGGTCTGTTGGTTCCGATGGCATACGGTAATTAATGCATACACAAACATTGGGGATGAACATCTGACCCCCAATTGCTCGGCCCTTTCAGCTTTAATCTTCAGAGCTTCAGGTTTAGATGTTATTGTTCTGGGAGACGACTTAATCAACCGAACAATTTGAGGAACAGAGAAGCCACATTGCTCTCGAAGGAAAGATAGATTGGGTACAACTGAATTTTCAATGTTTACTGAGATAAGGAACAGACAATTTTTCATGACAAGCAATAGTGTTTCCACAGAACCGAGAATCTGCAACCAGAACTCGATATTTTGTGTCAATTTGGTGAGTTTAAATGAATTAGGAGAAAGTGAAAAGAGGAGGGAAATTTGAAGTGGAGAGAAGCCGAGCTCGGACAGCTCGGTCATTCTGGGCTTCAAACACTTGTCCACACTGATCGCAAGGAACGAGGCCTGACGAGAAGCCGCAGCTGTAATGTGGGGTTGAGTGACACCGGCGCCTCTGAGGAATTGGAGCACGGCATCTGGCTTCTCGGGGGATTTGAGGTGGGAAATGTACCTGGATGCTCGGAGTGCCTTGTCGGAAGGGAGGCCGCATGAGTTAATCAGGTATTGGACCGCAAATTCGGAAGTGAGAATGGGTTTCACTTGGGAAGAAGTGGTGAAGGTGGTGCCGAGAGGAGATAGGCGGGAAGTTGGGTTCTTGCGAAACAGGAGTAGCATCGGGTTCCCTCTAGGTTTAGGGTTTAGCGTTTTGGGTGGAGACCAAAATTTGCTGAGAAGCGAACTGACAGTGAGAGAGACTGAGGGTGTGCTCCAGAATATTTGAGCAGTGGAAAGGGAAGCAGTGGAATGGGGGGAGCGTATCCTCTGGATGGTTGTTATTCAACCATCCAGTGGACGTCTTTCGATACGAGCCGTCTGATTTAATCTAAACGGTTAGATTTTTTCGGGCCTATCAATCTTAGTATCATGCACGGGGCATTTATAGCCATGGAGATTAAATCAGACGGCTGAGATCGAACCATCCACTGGATGGCCATCCAGAGGATGCGAATTCGTGGAATGGGATGGAGGTTGAAAGAAGGAGAGGATATAAAAAATTGCTTGCTCCAGAACTTGATAGGTGTTAAAATCTGTCACCCGTATCTAAAGCTATAAATTTTATATGGGGTCCACATTCATACAACTAGTTCCTCATTTCCACCCTCTACATCCCGATTTTGGGTGTTTCAATTTGTCTCCCCAAATCCACTTTTTGTGCCATCCATTCCCATCCGTTTACCTCCAAACAAATTCTGGAGCAGATTAAAATTCCTCTCTTCCATTCCATTCCATCCGCTCTCCTCTTCTGGAGCATAGCCTGAGGAGAAGGGAAGAGTCAGATAGGATCGGAATTGGATCCTCTGGACTTGGTATAAAAGAGACCATTGTACTTCTCTTAATTTGAACCGTCCGATCTAAACGGACGGACGGATTTGAAGAAAAAAACTGACCCCTTCGTTGAGTCTCACTTCTCTTATTAACCCACTCTCTCTTTTTCCGTCGAATTCGTCTCTCCTTTGAATCTCCATCGCCAAGCTGCGACAGCAACTGGATCGATCGTTTCTGCGACTTCCCACCGGTTCTAGGAAAACACCACAATCGTGCTTCCTCTCGCTCCGCACCCTAGCGAGCTCCAAGTACAGCCTCTTTCGCCCCCTCTCTATATGCTAGTGGTATAATGGTGCTGGTATGCAACTATGCATTGATTAAAGCTGGTTTGTTTGTTGCTCAATTGCTCCCCGTGGGACCCACCTTGCCGGATCTTGTGATTTCGGACCTTCATTTGGTCTCTCATTATACGGGTCAATTGCTTCAGAAATTGGGTCTTCCAGTGGCTATTTCAGAAAAGCTTTTATAGTTGAATTGGGTATTGCTATTTCAGAAAAGCTTTTATAGTTCGAATGGGTATTGCATGACAGTTTTTGTTTCAATTACCATATAAATATTGATACCAATTGGATAAGAACTATATGGATTGGACTGCAATTATTTCTTCAAGGAAACATCTTTTGTGCCAATGTTTTTATTTACTTAATTTTGGTCTTATAATCAAATCTAGTTTTGATCGGTGATCCTTCTGTTTCTTGGTTAATCTCTTTATATGTATATAGAAGACTGGAAGTTTATGCAATTTAACTTAACTAATAGTCTTCTCCTGATGATTTTACATCTGTCTCAGTTTTTTTTTACATTTGTATTCTCAACCTATTGATACTTCATCTATCGACACCTTTATACCTATTTTTTTTACAGTTGTATTCTCAACCTATTGATACTTCATCTATCGACACCTTTATACCTATTTGCTAATAAATAATCCATTGAATGATGCAGACAAGTCATTGCTGAAGACAAACAGTGGTTTTTCTTCAATCCGAGAGACACCCAAACCGGACGAGATCAAAAGACTCCACAGTCCGAGAGACACGAATATAGGATGACATAATTCGAAAGCTGTTGAATATGATGACCATAAATCAAGCTCTACCAGTAGTGTTTCGCCTTAAAAGAAATATCAAAAAATTATTTTCTTTTTGAAGTATTTTTATTTGTCTGTTTTATGTATGGTCTCTTGTGGATGGATTGTGTCTGAGTTATGATGTTCATATGGGAAATCTTGTGTACAGAATGTGTTCTCGCGTTATTTTACTTTTGTCTAAGGAGAGAAATATCAAACCAAATAATAAAGCATGACATTTCTTTCATTTATTGTTTATTCTTTTCAGTGTTAGTGAAATTCATTAGTTGACACTATCTGTTACTCCTTGAAAGTTACTTATTGTATTTAATACTGTTTTCTTTAACTTAATATAAGCATTTGAAGACTGTTTATGCGATGTGAATCTTTTTCTACATTTGGAACTCTTGTTATTATTACTTGAAAAGTTTTCCAATCAACTATTTGTCTTTTAACAAAAGATTCTAACCTCGTCATTACGAGTTATGTTTAACTGTACTATAATGTCTGAAATAAACATTTTGTTAAGATGCTTCAATAAACAGTAAACTGAATTATTATGTGCTCTGACAATAAACATTTTGATCAAATTGCAATAAACTTTTGGCCAAATGGAAGAGCAAACATAAAGAGAATTATTATGTGCTCTGACAAAAATATAGTGGCCAAATGCCATATTTAAGAGCAAGGTACATTAAAATTCAATCAAGCCACGCATCAAGCAAGGTACGTTGCATTGAAAACATATATAATAAATACAAGGTACAAAAGCCATGTATCATAAACATCACAGGTACAAAAGCCACATATCATAAAAATAAAATGTGTGAAACAAATCTGCTCAAATCAGCCACATATCATACAAAAGCGTGTAGTTCTCTGTTAATTACAGCTACAAATCTGTTCAATTTCAACTACAAATCTCTATGAAACAAGTGAAGCTCACACAGCTATCTTATTTCAGTTGAGGTGGTCAGCCGTCAGCATAATAGCACGTGCTGGTCTATATCAGTAAACTTCAAGTAATTGATCAAACGTATCTAATCTGCATTGATATATAATCAGCATACACACAGTCGAAGCGCTCGGCCACCTCAACATGTTGATGGAGATGCTCCGAGAGGAGAGGAGGCAGCCTGTCGTGCTGACAGGTGTTGATCGGATCTGAGGAAGCACGATTGTGGTGTTCTCCTGGAAATGGCGAGAAGTGCGAGTGAGAAGAAGGAGCATCGGAAGTCGCAGGAATGATCAACCCAGTGGCTGTCGCAGCACGGCGATGGAGTTTCGTGGAGATACAGATTCGACGGAAAAAGAGAGAGTGGGTTTAAGAGAAACGAGACTCAACGAAAGGGTCAATTTCTTTCTTCAGATCCGTCCGTCCGTTTAGATCGGACGTTTCAAATTAAGAGAAATCCAAGTGGCCTTCTTTTATGAGAAGTCCAGAGGATCCGGATCCGAGTCAGATATGGGTTGTAAGTTGTAACTGCCGCGATTTTTTTAAACAAAAAACTCAATTTTTTATCTCTATCTCTACTACTTATATATTATAAAGCATCAGTAGAACATGTGTAAACTTCGAGATAAAAGGAAGTTACACCCCTCTTATATCAAATATGGATCATTAATTTTGTTAATCTACTATGATCTGTGGTTCAGATTCAAATATCAAACAAAAGGTAGACCTTTCAAGTAGAACCTGCCTAGGCGGTGGGTTGCTAAAGTTTGTTGGTTCGTTCGGTCCAGTGTGAGGGTTCGATTCTCCGCTACGCAATTTTTTTTTGTTTCTTTTTCGGTATATCGTGACTCATCCCTTTCCCATCTTTTCCATCCTCCATCACGGCCAGATATGGAAAGAGAAGCCGAGTTGATATCCGATTGTCACTAGGGTTTCCTCTCAACAGCGGCGCATCCCTTGGAATCGTAGCGTTGGATGAGAATCCAACGGCGCACACAGAGATGGAAAAATAGCACTCTCGACCCCTACCCAGCTGCCCTCTTCTCTGATTCATCTCATTGGCGTCGCACCTCCATCTCCTCAACGCTCAACTTCTCTCTCTTCGCAGCCTCACTTGATAAACCCTAGATCGAGGTTGCTGATCTTCCCTCTCCCTCAATCCTTTCATTATCTACTGACCTTCGAGAAATCCTAGATTGAGGCTGCCGATTGTGCCTCTCCTTCAATCCTGCCTCTCCATTACTCACAAGTCTCACATTCGACAAACCTAGATCCAGTGAGAAGGATAGCGAGCAAGAACTACGTCAGGAGAGAAGTAGTCGAACCGCTACTCAAATCGAGAAAAGTAGTCTGATCCTCTATCGGCTTCTCACCTCGCCTCCGATCTGTCAAGCATATCATCTCATCTACCCTCGCTCCAATTACTGGTACATCTTCTCTATCCTCATCCTATTCACAATAGTTCTTAATTTACAGTTAATGGTACCGATATTTTAGAGTATAAAATTGAAATTACTGGTACATTGGTTCTTGACAGAGCATTGCATTTTAAATTGTAAAATTAGAAATGTATTTTTACAGTCAAAAAAATGTTTTTGCACTGGGCCGATATGAAAACTATCTCGGATTAACAAAAAGAAAAGTTATGAACTCATGATTAATATTGATTATCAATATGTATTAGAGTATTAGCCAGCAATAATGGTACGCCTACTGGATGGTTAGCATTGGTGTTTAGGTGATTAGTTAAATTACTGATTAGACTTGGTGTACAACGGCTTTATGGTTAGACATCTGATGTAATTAGGATAGCTTCTTATGAGGCACTGTCTATATATATCACAAGCTCCTCTTTGTAAAAGTACTGAATGAAATTATCATTATACATTTCTATTATCTTCAACACTCTCTTTATTCCTCTTTCTCTCTGAAATCAAGATACTGGTAAAGTTATCTTTCATAGTATGCAGAGCCTCACCCATGGCGAATATTAATTTATAGTCAAGACTGTTAATGAGAATTCAAGAAGTTACATGACTACTCAACTGGTTATCTACCCTATGTACGTGAACTGATAGTATTTGCCTTATTTGCAATTCAAGAAGTTTATGAAAATTGACTATTCAAGGGTGTTAATTTCTTTTTTTAGGAGCAAGTCGAAGAAGTTAATAACAAGTTGAAGCAAATGAAAAAAGTCGATGACAAGTTCAAGCAATTGGAAAAAGTTGACGACAAGTTCAATCAATTGAAGAATTTGCTACTGTTTATTAGTTCTCATCGAGTTCAAGTTTGTCTATTTGTCTATCTATCATTATTAACAGGTTTATTTTTTATTACTCTATATTTTCTCCACAAACTGTCTGAGTTTTCCACTTCTTCTTTTTTTTTCTGATTTCTTGTGTTTTTTGTTATTTCAATTTTTCACCAAACAAGTAATTTCTACAAATTATGAAATTGAGGCAGTTGATTTGATTGATTAATTTTTGACAAATTTCCTTCAGTCGAGTCTATTGTAGGGAAAGAACAGAAAAGGAATGAAAAAAAGAAAAGAACAATTTGAAGGTTCAGGACAGGAGGTATGGATGTGTCACGAAATGCATATGCATGTCTGATAATATTGTAATTACTGTACCGCACTATTTTTTCGATAATGTAGACAAAGACTATCTCTAGAACTATCTAGAACTGTGCCATATTGTTAATTGAGTCTTTCTGCTTACATGCTTTGTTGATAGGGCAGTAATCGAGTTTAAGAAGAAGCTACATGTAGAGAAGTAGAGAGCAATGCAAGAAGATGGAGATCAATTTAGTTTCTATGGTGTTTGAGATTGAGGGGCTAGGTATCAAACTATCACTTGTTCTGGTTTTGTTTATTCACTAAACTGGTAGCGCCTCAAGTTGGAGGCTTTTCTTTCACACCTGAGAGCAACTCTTTACTAAAAAGTGAGTATATCCAGTTCTAAGATTTGATTTGTTCTTGTGCAAATTGAATAATTTTCATCTAATGAACATCAAATAATTGGAAAAGAAATGTTACCAGTATTGTTACCATGCGATTCAGATGGTAAATTAAAAAATCAGTGTGTTATGGTTTAAATGCCACCATTCCTTATAATCTATTCTTAATTGGCAGCACCAATTACTTCTCTTATTGTTTGATTTTCCTTTTACTGGTGCGAAACAAACACCAGATCCAAGATGCTACTGGTAAATTACATTCAAGTCTGTGATCAGAATTCTTTTTAAATGGTTTGTTGCATTCTTGTGGCTGCATATCAGAAAAGAGAAGTGATGAGTGGATTTTATATGCATATTCAGATACCATTTTGTCTCCAAACTAAACCAATTGCCTTGAGTTTACATAGCTTACATAATTTAGATGAGTTTAGGTTAGTTTAATTAGAGTTTTGTGTCAAGAATGAGTTACTACCATAGTTTCTAATTTTATTGCAGATTCTGGACATGAAATGACTTGGATGAGTCCATAAAGTTGAAGAGCTTGTTCTAAGCTTTCCAACGGATCTTGAATCACCTCAAACGGAGTTCGGATGAAGGAGATATGCTCAAAATACTGACAGGAAGCAGTGCTGACATTTTCTTGCGACCCGTTGATAGTCCCAGCGGCCCGCAGACCTGGAACTGCCAGATTTAGCAGAATCGCCCGATTTGGCAATTCTATATTTGGATGGCGGTTTTTACCGACTCCAGGTGCATCCAGAGCACGTCTTCAGTTATTTTCAGCGTTTCTACACCTTCCCAATGCCTATAAAAGACTAGTTTGAGGGAGAACAAGGGGGAACAAGAATGAGATCAAATCGAAGGTCAAGTTAGGGTTAGATATTGAGTTATTTGAGAGTTAGGTCTCAAGTCCAGATCGTGGTAGCGCCAAGCAGGTCATTTGCGACAGCAACAGACGTGTTTGATAGGAGATTTCGACACACGCAAGAGCAATTGGTTGTAATCTTTCCTTATTCTCATTTTCTCTTGTGTTTGTATGATGTCTCTTAGTTGTTGATTGTTTGTTCTCGGGCTATGGTTGTAAACTCGAATTCTTAGTTGTTGATTGCATGTTTGTTTAGTTTATTTGATATCTTTGTGTTTTACACCTTGCTTGAATTGCTTGAATTGATTATGCCATAATTATTTAAGTAGATTTGTTTACACCCGTTAAGTAGAGCTCGCTTAATTGCTAGGTGGTTAAGTCCAAATAAACTTAGATTATTAGGCATGATTATGATTAACATGAAGGTTGTAAACTGAAAGGTTAAACCAGGACTAGTTAACGAGAGTTGAGTCCTTTCCAAGAGTGAAAACTCAAGGATTTCATAGATTAGAAAGGTATAAACTTGTAGAAACTAGACCAAGAAATGTTAGTTGAAATCTAGATTCTATACGAGGAAAATTGGGTTAATTAATTGATAACCAGACCTAAACGAGAGTTTGATCTAGGACCTTAATTAAGCCATTATCCCTGCACAATTATCAACTGAATTAAGTCAATTTGCATTCACATCGCTAATCCTAGCGGGCCGCTGAGTGAACCAGCGAGGTTGTCTATGCCCGCCAAGTAGCCAGTGACCAGTCTAATAGATTAGCGACCTAAGTTCTTTTAGCGGGCCACTACGAGAGTCAGCGGGCCGCTAGAACTGGGACTAAGAAGAAGTGTTAGCATCCAGAAACCCTAGAATTACGTGACTTGTTGAATCTCTCTCATTAATTCTTGTTTAGATCGAAACTAGACTTAGGATTTAGACCCACTTGCAATTGTTGAATTCTTAAGAGTTGAACTGTCTAGCTAGTTTAGTAAAGTAAAAGGCTAATATTCCAACACCGTCCCTGTGGATTCGACCCTCAAGCTGTTCTACAAACGATTAGATCGGTAGACACGAGGTTTTTATTTTGAGACTTGGTTTTCCCATCGATCATGAAGGTATGTCCATAGGTTTGCACCAAATTTTGAACAAGCGAGAGTGTTAAATCTTAATCTTTGTTTACAAATGTTTGTTACAGAAGGAATTGCCTGTTTATAGTACTATCTTGTGTACGCTCTTTTCACTCGTCACATTGTTTTATTGTAGTGAGATGTACCACTTTTGGAATGGTTTATCTATTAGCTACCAGTAAAATTATCTAAAAGTATTCTATAATCGTTGGTTAAGAGTAGGCAAAAATTATCAATTTCTGAATTTTGGGAGGGTTCACATTGATAATTCCATGCTTTGGTGGAGGTGTAAACTGCCTTTGAAGATTCAGATTTTTTATATGTTCGATGGTTATGCACAGTAAATTGTTATTAAAAGTAACCTCAAAAAGAGGGGATGGCAAGGGGACACTTCATGCTGTTGTTGTAACAATGAAGAGACAACTGGGCATCTTTTCTTACAATGCCCCTTGGTAAGAACTGTGTGGTTTTGGATGGACCAGTGTCAGGCATACTTTAATACATGGGGCTCTTTACAAGAAGTGTTGAGCTTTGCTCTTGACTTACCCTCAGGTGCTAAAGATGCCTTTCTTATTTGTTTTGCTGCTCTCTGTTGGAGTATGTGGCTAATGAGAAATGATGTGATTTTTAATAAAAAATAAAGATTAAAACAACTAAAGGGCTAATCATACTGATTCAATCTTTTGTGTTATATTAGGCAGGCTTAGAAAATGAACAGACCAAAGAACATATTCATTAGTGGCTGTCGCAAGAGTGGTCAAAGATACCCATCCAAATGCAATCTCCAGACACGTTAGTAGCTGGAGTGACATGAGGGACGGACTGGACAAGTTGGAATCTGCATCAACTGATGCTGGGATAGAGTATCAAAGTAGGAAAGATGATACAAATAATGAAGTGATAGGTGGTTAGCTGGAGAAAGGAACTATGTGATTTTAATTGTGTTTTGTTTCTTAGTTATGTTTGTTTGGAATTGGAATTGTTGGTTGATAAACATTGTTTTATTTTCTATTTGACAGCTTTGAAGAGAGCTCTAATGAAGGCGAGGTAACAATTTTATAGAAATCAGAGATAATGTTCTTTTCCACGTCTTTTTTAAATTTGGTCTAAAATTTAGTGCGTAATCCAGGAAATTCTAGCTAAAACTGCCACACATGAAAAGAGAATTTTTGCTACAGAGGTAACATTATATTTTTTTCTCCTTTATATTTCTGATTGATAATTTCCCAATTTGTCTTTTCTCAATTTTATTGATCTCTAATTGCAGTAGAAACCAGCAGCTAAAGCGAAATCAGAAGAGAGTTCAGAGGAGATCTCTGATGAGGAGAGCGATTAAGAACACACTAAGAAAAAATTGAAGGTTTTTTTTTTCAGAATTAGTATTTTTTTGTAAACGAGAAAGTTTAATATGCACCATAGTGTATAGGGCATTCCGTGCACCACAGACTTTTTCAGGGGTATTTTTATAAACTGACAAATCTAATTTAGCCAATCTAATCTACATATTGAAATCTCATAGAAAACCAAATTTTACAATTTTTGAGATTTTTTACTATTTTTTTCGAATTTTTTAAAATATGCCATTTTTGGAAAATTGTAAATAGTGCAGCATTCCAAAAATGGCATGTTTTAAAAAATTCGAAAAAAATAGTAATAAAATCTAAAAAATTGTAAAATTTGGTTTTCTATGAGATTTCAATATGTAGATTAGATTGGTTAAATTAGATTTATCATTTTACAAAAATACCCCCGAAAAAGTTCGTGGTGCACGGAATGCCCTATGCACTATATATGGTGCATATTAAACTTTCTCTTTGTAAACATCTATTTTACTATAAGTTCTACTCAATAAGATTTTGTTGTATCTATTGGTACAAAAGCTTCTCCTAAACCTGTGAAGAAACAGGAAAGTAACAGTGAAGATGAGAGCTCTGACGAGGAAGAGGAACCAAAGAATAAGACTATGTGTGGGCGGACTCTTTCGTGAAATCAGAGGTATTGTTTGAAATTTTCATTTACCATAATTTGGTAATTTGGTGAACGATTTGACGGAATATCGGGTTCGAGACTTTCAAAATATTGTGGAAGAAATTTTGGAAGAAATTGAATCCATCAAAGAGAACTCATCCCTGGATATCAAGGCCGAAACCAAAATTCTCAGGCAACAAATGCATGAGCTGAAGAAGAAGAAGAAGTGCTGGAGGATTGATTTTGATGGACCTGGAGAGAATTAGTACCTAAGTTTGATGGACCTGTGGTCAATAACAGAATCATGACCATTGTACTTTCTACTTGTTAGGCTTCTTTGCATATCTGGGTTAAATTGCATAAATTATGTCATGTATTGTGGTAAATGTGTTATGGGTTAAAAGAGCCAAAGCTCTGATATCATATATGAGTCAGGTCAGTGTTGAACTCTAATTTCAGTTATATATGTCAATATGTGAGCTATACTGGGACTAAAGTGAAAAAGTTCTCCTTTGCCAATTTTATTTCAGAATTAGTTTATTTACAATGGAACAACAAAAGAGGAAATTCTCTGAGGTCTTTTACACATAAAGCATGTCCCTCATAGTTATAAAGGCATTTTCTGATGTTACTTGCTATCTTTTTTTTTGTTATTTTTTCTTTTTCCTTCTTGATATGCAATTTGGCAGAGCTTAAGTTTAATTATTCTTTGATGATATATATTGATACTTGGTAACTGCTTGCTAATAATTTAAAATATTAATCGGTAAGTATAATTGATAAGGAAGGTAGCAGCAAAGGTTTTTGAGCAAAAGTTTCAGAAGAGTGTGTCAAGAGAATGGGTTTATAATACTTTCTGAAAGTCAGTTATTGAAAGAATAGAGGTATGTCCTTGAGCAATTCAACGTGTAAATGTATATGTATGAAATAGGATATCTGTTGATAAGCAACACTCTTTGTATTCATTGCTTTCTTATTTATGTAGTTAAATGAATGTCATGTACGTTTACAACCTAAAATAAAATAGATGTACTTTGTAAACAAAAAATGATGTTTGTCATGATGTTATCTTGAAGCATGCTGTTGTCTTTAGGAAAGCATAATCTTGTCACCAGTACCACACGTTTTCTATTGGTATCTAAATCCACCCCCAACTGAACCAACTTCTGCAGCCTCCTCAATTGCTCCACATACCAATTCCTTTCTGAATATGACTAACACCAAGCCTATACGGCTATACCCATATCCATGTCGTGTCAACCTTTAGTTCTTCTACCTTCCTGGACCGATCTAAACCTAATCAATTGAACACCAGTACCAACCTTCCTGGACCGATCTAAACCTAATCAATTGAACACCGATCTAAACGATGTCGTAAAACCCCGGCACATGAGCTGAGAGAAATGTCAACGGACTCATTGATCGCTAAAAGTTTTTAACTTTTTAAAATATAACAAATAAAGAATTGCCCGCATATTGAGCGGACACTGCTGCCAATTTTAATAAAAAACCTGCGACTTCTCAAATTTGAGAAATAAATATGTCTGTGCGCAAGTGGCTGCGCAGGCATGCCCGCGCCACTGCCATTGACGCTGGCAGTACTTTCTCCGGAAAATCATGTTTAAAAAATTATATTTGCCTCTCTGACAAGACTGTTTGTGCCAATGGCAGTGGCGCCTCCATGCCTGCGCCAGGGCCGTGGCGCAGTCAGAACCTGTGCAGTCTACCTGCACACTGACATGTTTGTTCCTCTAAATATCTTTGTCCCAGATTTTTTATTAAAATAAAAAAATTGGGTTTTTTTTTGTTTAAAAAAAATCACGGTTGTAACCGGGTCGAGTTCGCGGCACTTGCGAATTGACTTAAGAAAGAAAGACCGGGTGGTCTGGCTCCTGGTGTGCCCCTAGAGTTCTAGATCTAAATCGGATTGATTCAATCCGACTCAGCAGTCAGCACTCGGCACTGGGATCTGGGAACTGGGAAGTGACAAACTCACATTCTAACAATTGCTTTCCTCACTCTCTCGATTGGAGATACACTCCTATTTTTTTTTTTAATAATGACCAGAAAATTCCTGATTTATTCGCATCAGCAAAAATATGATGTGAGATTTTTGAGAATTTTTTGGTCATCTTACATATAATAAAGATGCTTGGATTGTTCCAAAGGATGCGAATGAAAATGTGTCTATTTTAATATATATTTTATAGAGTGTCATTTGAAAGATATCTCATCAAAAGATGCAATCAAACTGATAGTTTAAAATGTGTGATTGAAAAAATGTATAGCTTACATGGTGACCATAGGGTATCATCTAAGAGATGTCTCGCCAAATGACGCAATCAAATATATGTCTCCACCAAATGGTATATACATTTTATCTATAAATAATGCTCCTTTTTTTAAAAAAAAAAATAGTTTGCTCTTGGCATCCGTTCATGGCACCCTTTCATGGCATAAATCCATGACACATTTTCATTGCATCTGCACATGACACTTTTTCATCACATCTTCTTAATGCAGCTTTCACAATCACAAACAGTTTGCTCATGGCATCCCTTCATGGCAACCTTTCATGGCATCTTTACATGGCATCTGTCCATGACACTTTTTCATCGCATCTGCACATGACACTTTTTCATCGCATTTTCTCAATGCAGCTCTTCACAATCACACATTTATTAAGTCAATTTCAATAATTTCCTACTTATTTATAGACTACATATATTTTCATCAAGACCTTTCAATGCATATGCTCATGGAATCCTTTCATGGCATCCGGTCATAGCATCCTTT
This sequence comes from Rhynchospora pubera, assembly GCA_028095005.1. Classification (NCBI taxonomy): domain Eukaryota; kingdom Viridiplantae; phylum Streptophyta; class Magnoliopsida; order Poales; family Cyperaceae; genus Rhynchospora; species Rhynchospora pubera. Next base: position 343,124,015 of record CM051460.1, on the reverse strand, counting down.
CATGACATTTGCACATGACATCCACCTATAGCACCTTTTCATCGCATCCGCTCATGGCATCTATTGATCGTATCTTCTCAATGCACATCTTCATGCATTTATCAAACTATTTCCAATAATCCCCCACTTAGATTGATAAATAATAATAAACTTTATTTATTGATAAATAAAGCTTATATTTGGTTTTCTCCATAAAGCATTGGTTGCACTTGTACCATACATAAAATAAGGTTTATTATTATTTATCAATCTAAGTGGGGGATTATTGGAAATGGTTTGATAAATGCGTGAAGATGTGCATTGAGAAGATACGATCAATAGATGCCATGAGCGGATGCGATGAAAAGGTGCTATGGGTAGATGTCATATGCAAATGTCATGAAAGGGTGCCATGACCGGATGCCATGAAAGGATTCCATGAGCATATGAATTGAAAGGTCTTGATGAAAATATATGTAACCTATAAATAAGTAGGAAATTATTGAAATTGGCTTAACAAATGTGTGATTGTGAAGAGCTGCATTGAGAAGATGCGATGAAAAAGTATCATGTGTAGATGTGATGAAAAGGTGCCATGAAAGGGTGCCATGAACGGATCCCATGAGCAAATTGTTTGTGATTGTGAAGAGCTACATTGAGAAGATGCGATGAAAAAGTGTAATGTGCAGATGCGATGGAATACATATAATAAAGATGCGTGGATTGTTCCAAAGGATGTGAATGAAAATGTGTCTATTTTAATATATATTTTATAGAGTGTCATTTGAAAGATATCTCATCAAAAGATGCAATCAAATTGATAGTTTAGAATGCGTGATTGAAAAAATGTATAGCTTACATGGTGACCATAGGGTATCATCTAAGAGATGTCTCGACAAATGACGCAATCAAATATATGTCTCCACCAAATGGTATATACATTTTATCTATAAATAATGCTCTTTTTTTTTAAAAAAAATAGTTTGCTCATGGCATCCGTTCATGGCACCCTTTCATGGCATAAATCCATGACACATTTTCATCGCATCTGCACATGACACTTTTTCATCACATCTTCTTAATGCAGCTTTCACAATCACAAACAGTTTGCTCATGGCATCCGTTCATGGCACCCTTTCATGGCATCTTTACATGACATCTGTCCATGACACTTTTTCATCGCATCTGCACATGACACTTTTTCATCGCATTTTCTCAATGCAGCTCTTCACAATCACACATTTATTAAGTCAATTTCAATAATTTCCTACTTATTTATAGACTACATATATTTTCATCAAGACCTTTCAATGCATATGCTCATGGAATCCTTTTATGGCATCCGGTCATAGCATCCTTTCATGACATTTGCACATGACATCCACCCATAGCACCTTTTCATCGCATCCGCTCATGGCATCTATTGATCGTATCTTCTCAATGCACATCTTCATGCATTTATCAAACTATTTCCAATAATCCCCCACTTAGATTGATAAATAATAATAAACTTTATTTATGTATGGTACCAGTGCAACCAATGCTTTATGGAGAAAACCAATCTACAGAAATGTCAGACAATGACAGCAGTGGAGAATATTATCCAATGGAACCAATACAACTACCAATAAATATACTTTTATAATGGAATCCTTTCCACTAAAATCTTTATTAAAAATCTTCTCATTTCAAAATCATCTATCGACTTGAAAAATAAAGACACAATTTTTTCATATATTGTTTATAATAAAATTCAATGTCGTCGAGTTTCACTCGACGTACAAATCTAGTTAATATAAATTATGGACCGAATTTTAATCACAATCGTTCATTATTTATAAAAATTATTATTATTTTTTTCGAAGATGAACTACTGTGATCATTATCTGGATCAAAATTTGTATCCATATAAGATTTTTTTCATGTTTTATTTACTATTTACATGATTACTAACATGGAATACTATTTATATTATATCTTACAATATATCTCAATAATACTTCAATCTTTTGTAAGCACACGTCACTAAAATATTGTACAGCTTGCATCAAATAGATATCGTGATTTAATCAAATATGTTGATCCACTTCAAAAACCTCCTCCAAAAACCTTTCTTCCCTCTTTTTACCTTTCTCTTCTTCGTGGCTTCCTCTTCCTCTTCATCATCGGAATCAGAATCAGAATCAGAATCCCAATTGGAATCAGAATCCGAATCAGAATCAGAACAGGAATCGGAATCGGAATCGGAATCCGATTCATCAGCCCTCTTACCCTTTTGCTTGCTCACAACCTCCACTTCCTTCTTTCTTTCCATCTTCTCTCGGTTGCCATCCAATCACCTCCGTTATTATCGTACTCGGATCCGCCTCCACCACCCGTTCACTCTCAGAGGATTCATCAGGCAAGGCTAGAGTACATAGTTGTGCATCTTTATCTTCTTCAACCTCTTTTATCGGATCTAGTATCTCGAGCTCTGTACTTCCATTTACGTCTAGCGTTACAACTGTTGTGTTTGATTCTTCTGGTAGGAGAGTTTCAATCTGGGTTTCGGGTTTGGTTGCGTGCTTGAGTGATTGGCGAGTGACTGAGAGAAGGAAGAGAGAGGAGAAAATAGAGAAAATCAAGACTAATCTCACCATGGATGTGGCCATTTTTGATGAATTTTGTGTTTTCCTGATTAAAAGGGAGAGCCTTTTAATCAATAGAAGGCCATTAGTGTTTCTATCATGCTAAGCAAACACTCACTGTCATGTGGAAGAATCACTCGGACTTTCAGTATTACTGAAAATGATAGTGCTGACTGCTGAGGGAATCTGGTTTTCTGATATGGGTTTGTTGAAGAACTTTATGTGGCACGTAGTTATTGAAAGGACAAGCTGAAAATGTGCAGAGTTCTGGGCATCTTTTCACAAACCGTTACAGCTAAATGTTCCGCTGTAATCGTCACACAGAAATGAAACAGCATAATTTGTGGTAGTTAATAATTGTTTTGGAGTTGCCGAATTGTTTTTTTTTTAATAATTTGGAGTTGATATTCTTAAAATTACAAACATGGGATAGCGTCATGGACCAGTACAAGGTGATTTTTTGGGCTTTATTACATGCCAATACAAATTAGAAGTGTAAATAATTGTTATTTTTATGTACGATTAAAGATGGAACTCACCTAGCAGTAATTCCACTTGTTTTCATTAATAATAAAAACGATGTTGATTCTGTCCGATCGAGTTTCCAGCCAATAAAAAATTGTTTGACATAAATTTGATATAACCTGAACTTCAAATTTAAACGATCAAGACATCTAAATGTATAGTAAGAACTAAACTCTATTGTAATACTGTCAATTTCCATAACTTAAGTGATATACTCTACGATTACCTTTTGTATGCATTTCATTATATGATGAGACAAAAGTATTTTTCGTCACTATATTCTTCTAAAGAGTCTAAATTTTGTGGCAGACCAATGGTGCAATTTAGTCAAAGAAGGGGGGATTTAATTAATAATAGTTCTGGTGGTAATCTTGAGTTTCGTAGAATGTTTAAAATGTTGATTTTCTTCTGCATAGTTTTGCTGCAATGGGTGATTATATTTTATTTTTCTATAAGCAAAATGAAAGAGGAAAACATCTACTCAAGTCAATAGAACTGTGAATCAGGTACTTCAGGAAAACTGATTTTGTTTTATCCATTCCATTTTTACCCCTTTCTCATTCTTCGTATTAAAATATAATTAATTATAATTCAAACTATCAGTTGCTTGTTATCTTCTAGTTTGTTTCAATTTTCAACCTCTCTAACAGTAGCACATATCTTTCTTCAGAACTGAAAAGGGATTGGAGCTGTTTGCTGTAATTGGCCAAAAAGTCCACTTATGTGATGTACTTTCTATATTTGTGATCCTTACCTTGAAATTATCTGGTAAGAATCAAATATGATTACAATAGTTCCAACCAAATTTTAAATATTGATCAATAATGCCTGTTACAAAAAATATTTGACCATGTGCACGAATATATTGCAATTCCTCTGATATTTAATTATTAGTACGACCTTATTTCTCTATATATTGATCTATCAGAAAAGTGACATATGATATAAACTGATAATTTTTTCTATCAAAGAATGAAATTATTTCATCTGAATTGTCCAAATCTACATGTGAATCTTTACTAGCTTCTCGTTTAGCAATGAGAAAATTCTATGAAAAATACGATGCCTCGATAAACCTCATTTCTCATTATCGCAAAAGCCATATCTAGATGCAAGTGCATATTAAACATTGTACAAATTCTTTAAACACCATTCACGCACACTTTCTGTGCATAAAAAGAAAAAAAACGTAAAACCTGGACGGAATTTCACTAGATCAATAAAAGCATTCCTTTATTTAGACCCTTTTTTTTATTCCTTTGTAAAAATAGGAGTTTAACTCAGTAAAATACCATTTCTAAAAACCGTCAGCATTTCCTTTTCGAGGTCAAACAAAATATCTGAAAAACTGCGAGCGTTTTCTTTTTGAGGCCGCCGTTTCGAATTTCAATGGGCGGTTCCAATGTGCTTGAAACCATTGGATTGTAGTTCCTGTGTGCTTCTTAGTAACTATTAATAGACATGCTTGTTGAAATGGAAAAACTCATCGAAGAGAAAACCTTAAGTCCAGCCAACCCATCTGAGCTAAACATATATAACAATAATATTCTTATAGATTTTTCCATGATCATCAAATGTTGTGAAGAATGCATGGAGATGATTGCTTTGGAATAACTTCGATTGGCATGAGCGGTTTAGAAAATGGAGGCTTGGTATACTCAACTCCCAGGTATGAAATATATGTGATTTGCTTCCTTTTCTATATCTTTATGAAAAAAATTATTCCGAAAAGAAAAAGGTACGATCCTACCAATATTTTTCTTTTGTGCCAGCAAAGTGCTGGCAATTTTCCATTACTAGCCAAAATTTAAAGAGGTTTTTTTTTTCCCAGGGAACTTCATTTGTTCTTTAATTTTCCAAAATTTTAAGGTGTCATCTATCTTTCTACGATGTTTCAAAAACCAGAAAAGCACATATAACTCTTAAATTGATTTTGAATACATGTTTCAAAAAACAGAAAAGCACATATAACTCTTATTTGTGTTAAAAAGAATCGAAGAGTTGAAGGTACTCAAATATCGTGTGTAGGAACGATAGAGAAAGGAGAAAGGAATAATTAAGCAATAATGAAGTTATATAATCACGATAGAGAGAGAAAGGAGAATACAAGCAATCAACAAAAATACAGATATGACAATATAAGGGTTCTGATCTGATAGAAGTTAAGGTTTCAAAAATTACAAATCAACCCCTAACAAATGACATAATTAAGTACTCCCAACACCAACAAGAACAACTAAAAACTCCAACATCAAAATAGATCAACCATCTGGCACTTCCAGCTAGTAATAGCTTACAACAAAAACAAATACCATCATTCCAAGGATGAGATGCGCTTGATGAAAACATCAAAATTTGCATCCCTATCCAACATACTTACTCTTACATACTCTGGTCCAACCCCAAATTGCCTCCCATTGCGAGTGAGAATATTGAGGGTTTTGAAGAACACTTCCAAGTCCTCAATAGTCTGATCCTCAGATCGTAGCCATGCGAATCCTTTATCATTAGAGAAAAAAAGTGAAAAAAAAATATTTTTGAGCAAATTAATTTACAGGCAAAAACATATATTAATATTAACTTGTCACAGGTACCTGGATATGTTTCTGCCTGTTCTTTGAAAAACATGCAGAACTCCGACGGGAACTGGGGAAGGCTGAATCGTCCCGATACCTTTATGGCTTGGCGCAGTCTCTGCCACCTATTTGCCAACAAGCACCGACCGAAGTGGAAAAACTTGCTACCAGCCTCGAGATCTGGGAGCTCGTACCCTTCTGCAATTACCTTCAGGATCTTGGCTGCCCGCACTTGGGAGTCCTTGGAAACCCCAATGGTGTTCATTTCAATGAACTTCGCCATTTTGCGTGCTACTTCAGCATCCTTCACCAAGGCCCAGCTGTCATGAAAAAAAAAAAATACAAATCAGCGTATATTGTGGAGAAGTCAATCAAGAATAAAGGTCAAGAACATGGCACAGCAGAAAAATGATGCAGGTTGGGCTAACCCTATTCGAGTGCCGGCATGTCCAGTGGCTTTCGACACTGTAAAGAGCATTATGTCATGGTCAGCTGGGTGTCGCATTGGGGTGTATTGAGGCCAGTAGTATGCCATGTCATGAACCCGTTTTCCAGCCTCATTACCACGCACAGCATGTCTGATTTCCCCGTCTGGGTTATTGGGGCTGCACACAAGTTCGATGAAGTTGTCATCCCCATTGAAGGTAGCTGCATCCCCGGCCCAGTGAAACATTCCAGATTTCATGAAGTCTGCGATGCCTGAATACATCTGTAATAAAAAGGAAATAAGCAAATTAATGTAAAAATTATGTAATCTTGTATTATTACTTATTTGATTGATTTTTAAAATAAATGCTAGTGCGCTTGTCTTGAGATTTTCTATGATATTGCAGTGGAGTTTCTTATAGTTCTAATTTATTTGACTCTTGGTTTGCCCAGTTTCGTTCTGCTTTCTTGCAATCTTTCTTTCATCTTCCTCCTCCCTTTTTCTCTTTATTGTTTTTCTTTGCTTCATATATTAGTAAAATTAAACAATGAGCTTGATGGTCTTCCCTGTAAAGTTTTCTTTACTTATCACAGACAGAAGCATAATTTATCAGAATATATAAGAATATATAGGTGCATACATGACAGTAGAATATTGTGTTGCATTTTATTTGAAAAGGCACATACTAAATTAGATTAGAATCTAGTCTAGAGAAGAGGAACATTCCTATAACTTTATATAGCACCTTTTTTATCATATAATTTATGAATGATGCATCAATCTCAGAAAAATTCTTAATGCTCAGTCTAAGACTCAAGAGAGATGTCACTTGAATATACTGCTTTGCCAGGCATTAGCTGCTCATATGATAGAAATTCCAGAAAAAAATATTGGAAACAATGTAATGATGTGAGGCCTGAGAACTTGAAAATTAACAGCCAAATGGAAAGTTTAATTCCTTTAAAACATTTCTTCAATAACAAGAACAGTTGGGACCAGCAAATAGATAGGATTTATGCTATATATATAATTATGAATTAATATATTTTTTTTTATAAGCTAAATTTTTTTGTTCACCATACATCTCTCAGAAGTAAATATTATTCATTTCGCAAAAATTAATTGCGGCATTCTTCATAATCATCTGAACAAGTTTTACAAGGATGTATTACAAAAATTCATTTAAAAAAAATGATCTGAAGACTATTTTTTTTTTTTGTGAGAGTTAACCCTACCTTTTTTTTTCATTCCTTTTACAAAACATAAATTGCAAAACATGCTGAACATGTAAGATTAAAGGACTATGAATGCAAAAGGAATATATTATATTAGACGACCACCCATCCCAAACAATATATAGTAAAAATTTATTGGAAAGATAACTTACTTGACAACATCGTGTTAAGTCTCCTCAAAAGTAGGATCAATATATATATTTAAGTATCTTATTAGATCAGACCTAATTTAGATTCAACAAAATCATGACGAATATTTCAAATTTTAATATGGTCCTTAAACTTATAAAGTTTTATTAAATTTATACCTTGAAAACTTTTTATTTTTGCAAATTAATACCTCCAAAACTAACAATTGACGCTTGAGATCGGAATAATGACTATAATAAATGAATAATCATTCAATCTACAACAATGTACGAGTATGAAATATAGCTAGAATCATACCGAGTAGTAGGGTGCAGCAGAGATGACATCAACAGGCTGGCGGGCCTCAGTAGAAGCAAGAGCAAAAAGGGCAGCATGGATCAACTGAGTGGAACCCACCCCAACTATGATGTGGCGGTCGTCAGTGACTGCATTACCAACAATTCGGTGGAGGCGTCGTGCTTCGTTGGCAAACTCAGGTTCCAGAAACCAGCAAAGATTTCTAGGGTCCGAGAAATAACTCATTTTCTGCCATCCAGGAATTACCACTGTGGCGCTGTCCCCAATCTCCTTCCAGAATGGTTCGAACATTGTCGGGTCTCCGCTACATATTTGAAATTTGTGCAAAAAATGTTTATTCAAATTTTACACAATGCATGCATAGATCAACATAACACGTAAAATTTGCAGACTGGCTGCTACTTAAGAATTAATAAAAATGGAAATAAGAGACTTGTAACATATATATAAGATTGGATCCATGCAAACACCCTGCAGTCACTTTTAACTCGATTTGAGTTGTGTGGTAATCAAATGATACGTACCACCAAATAAAAAATAACATTTGATGACCACATGATGCTACTAAACTCTCAAAAAAAAAAAAAAAATTGAAAGGAACTTTACATAAACTTTATTTACTATTACCAAATTATTAAAACAGAAATTTTGAAGTTTTACACCATGCATGCATGGACTGATCTAAAAGCAATATACAAACACCAAGACCTCCTCATCGATTTAAGTCAAACCCAAATTCAAACAAGTGCAAATTATAATAAGATCTCAAAAATAAAAAAATAAAAGCATAAAATAGAAAATCACTCACTGGTCGAGGTTGATGATTGAATCTCGGTCATGACTGATCCCAGCAATAGCTGTGGAAGCCTTCTCCTCCATTTCTTTCTCTCCTCTTTAGTTGGCTTGTAAAAACGAGTGTGAACACACGTTAACTTAAGACCCCAATCTAGGTTGCTTTCTTTTGTGTTGCCTGAAGGAAAAATGAACAAGGCTATATATGTATTGAATTTAAATTTATAGCTATATAGGAGAGGAGATTGGTACTAGCTAGGGTTTGCAGTTGTCTGGGTTGTGTTTGAGTTGTCTCGTCTTGCATTTATAGAAGGTAAGCGTGCTAAGGAGATGTATCATTATTATTCCTTATATTTGAATGTATATATTTGTATATAATTAATTCATCGAACCTCTGTTTCCCTTGCTTTGAATTTTGCTAACCCCTTTGTTCGGTGAAGAATTCATGGAAAGAAATATTTAAATTTTCGTCATCTGGCATGAATATGCTAGATTCATTGTTTTGCTTCTCGGAAATACAAATACATTTTTTGAGGGCTTGGTGGCGACGAGTGGCCACCAGCAAAATTTAATTTTTTTAACGAAAAAAATTAAATACAAATACGTTCTGAAAAAGCAACTGAATTTGGTGCAAGGAGTGATGAAGAGTGTGTTGGTCAACAAATTGAAGGCAATCTCTACTTTGCTTCAGGTTTCTCAAACTTTGAAGTATTTGTTCTCTTGCTCCTCTCAGTGCGTGTTTACTGGAGTTATTGTGCAATCTTCAGTTTCTTTTGTTGTTTTCTAGGAGGTGGAATTGGAAATATTTTTGGTTCTCTTTGGCTCTTTGCTTTTCTCTCTCTCTCTCTCTCTAGTTTTAGGTAAGAATATAACAAAATTTTATATAATATATTTTCAGGAAAGTAAAATACTTAGTTGGAATCCCAAAGAAGCAAATCTAAAATTTTTGACTCGATCTATTATTATTATTATTATTACTGTTCTTGAAAATCATTGTTCATGTTTTTAGGGGTACAGGCCTAGAAGTCCACACTTTTACCGTGTATAGGTTCAGCATTTAATTAAAATGCAATCACATTCTATAGTCATTGAACTTTCTGTTGAAATCGAGTAATATATAGTAAACAATAGTTTGCTTAAAAAAATATCGTATGTGCTAAACTCTCACAATAATTAAATTTTTTGCTGCACGATTAATAATCAGGACAACCAAAGATGGAACTCTACTTTGGTGATTCACTTAAATCATTGTGTTTTTGTTCACCTTGCTTGTGTGGTATTACATCGAATAATTTTGAATAAATTAGATAAAGCAAAACTCCAGCATCTGTGGAACAAGAACAAGAAGAAGATAATGAGAAAGAAATGTGGCTCTCGCCAACTAACCTTCAAAAAAATGAGGAAGAAATGCAAAACATTCAGATTGCATGAGACGAACTACTATCAAATCTGTTAAGAGTAAAAAAAAATGTCGAGACATTATTAGGATGAATTCTAGGATTTTTTTCGTACTTTGTCATAAATTTAGAAGTTATTGTGATACCACCCGGACCCCGACGCCCTCTAAAGAGGAGAGCTACCCTAAGGATGACGGGTCTGAGCATACGGAAACCCTACAACGGAGTCTCCCGAGGCCAGCAAGCATCCAAGAACCTAGTCGACCTGGTAGCCCCGGAGATCGCTAACAAGTCCTGCTGGGTCCCCCGAAGCCCCGGAGAATCTTCCACCCTGGGATCAGTTAGGACCCCACGAGGTCCCCGGTACCCCTCTCCTACGGATCCCTCGTGTGGTCCTACGATACGGCCAACAGCTGATGGACTGACAGGAGCAGGAATTAGTACTAATATTAGGCTATATATATATAGGAGCCCCCACCATTAGGGGGGGGGGGGTCGTCACTCTCAATTACGAGCTTTGTAATTGGAAACAAATCAATAGAACAATTTCGCTTTAATTATCTTGTCTATTTTCTATACTTTGTCGTGTAAAACGCTTTGACTGGGTAAACCTCTACCCTAGACGGTGACATATAGGTATTCTAAAAGCTATCCGACTGCTTAGTGCTCAAGAATAAGTAACCAGATTTCTCTCATATTAGGCCATAATATATACCAAACATAGTTATAATGACTTTTTCCATTGAGGGAGAGCGACAATAAGTCGTGACTTTCATAGAGTAATCAATGCTTTAGTACAGTTAAAAGCTTCATACTTTAGGCAACTAGCTAGATGGATTAACTACTCCCTCAAAAATTACCAATAACTATAAATTCAATCCTTATTTCATCGTAAATCTCTATATGTGAAAATTGAAATGTAAACTACTATTTGTATTAATAGGATTGCGTTGGCTCAATTGATGGCACACATTTTGAGTAGAAGTAAATTCTGAGGAGGCTTCTAAATATCATGGTAGAAAATATATTCCAACTATGAATGTGTATATAAAAGGAGGCTTCTAAATATCATGGTAGAAAATATATTCCAACTATGAATGTGTTGGTTGTATGTACACCTGATTTAAAGTTTACATACGTTTTGGTAGGGTCGCCAGGCACCTCACCAGATTCAAAGATTACAATGAACGCACCTAGAAGAAGATATCTGATCCGAAAAATTCCATGAGATAAATACAACTAGGTGGGAGAAGACGGCTTCACCGCCATTTGATTGCTAAAAATCTAATATCAAGCCAGAAATAAAAAGATAAAATTGGTCAATTAAATGGCAACTTGCTTGTTTTGCAGACGCTATATAAGTTTATTGATGTGTTCGTGGTTTTTCATTTTCCAATTCTCATTTGAAACTGTCTATTTTGTTTTCATTTATTATTCTTCTACAATTTTTATTTATAAACCGGTGCCTCTTTGTTTTCTATATCTATTGAAACTGAATAAGATGCAATTTTAAATTAATGCTCTGTCTATTCGATTTCGTGTAACCGAAATTTGATTAGAGAAGATTAATTCCAGATTTGATTAGAGATAATAGAGTTGATATTATAGGTATTCAAGAGACAAAAAAAAAACTCTTTTACAAATAGATTAGTTAGGTTTTTCCTTCCAATTAATTTTGATTGGGTTTTCAAACCTGCAATTCAAACGGCATGAGGTATTTTGATTGGCATTAATGCTGATAGATTTGATTTGAAAGGTCAATTTATTACTAGATGGGCTTTATCAATAGTTCTTGTAAATAAAAAAGATCAGTTTGAATTTGGTGTGACAATAGTTTACGGTCCCACACAAAGCCATCTAAAAAAAATTGTTCTTTCGAGAACTAGCTGATCTTAGAGATATATGGTAGGGTCCATGGTTGCTCTTTGGAGATTTTAATGCTTTTAGATATAGGTTTGAGAAAAATGGAGTCAATTTTACTGGTAGTGGAGCTAGATATTTTAATGGTTTAATTTCTAACTTAGATTTGATGGAATTACCATTAGCTGGATAGAAATTTACTTGGTCCAACCTTAGACAAAAATCTAGCTTTGCTTTACTAGATAGATTCTTATGTTCTATAGAATGGGATGAGCATTTTATTACCTTTGTAGTAAAGGGACTGCCTAGATATAAGTCAGATCATAACCCTATAGTTCTCTCTGTGGGGCCTCATACTCAATCCAATAAGATATTTAGATTTGATAGGACATGGATTGAGGAGGATGATTTCAATAGATTAGTACCTAGATGATGGTCTGTACATGTTAGTGGACATGATGAAATTACCAAATGGTGTCATAGAATTAAAATGCTTAGAAAAAAGATGAGAGGGTGGGCAAAAAATTACTATGGACAGATTTATAGACAAAAAGCAGCCCACCTAGAGAAACTAAATGCCTTACAAATTCAGCAATAACAGAATGACTAGACTGATGAGGAAATTTCCAGTTATTTGAATATTAAAGAGAGCTTAGATATAATATATGAGGTAGAACAAACTCGCTGGAAACAAAGATAAAAGTCCAGTGGCTGTTAAGTGGAGATAATAATACAAAATTTTTCCACAAGATAGCTTCCCAGCAGTATAGGAAAAAATAGATTCTGAGTATGACTATAGATGATACTTTAACAAATAATATGTCTGAGATAAAAGACCATATTACTGATTATTATAAGATTTGTTTGGGGGTATTAGGTGAGAAGTATTGTTCTCTTGAACAAGATATTTGGACCCCTCAACAAATAATCTCAGATTTAGATAATGCAGACTTGATTAAACCTTTCACAGAGCAGGAAGTTCAGATAGCTCTCTTTGATTCTGAAGCTGATAAGTCCCCAGGGTCGAATGAAATGTCATTTCTCTTTTACCAACAATACTGGCCTGTGGTTAAAGATGAACCATGACTTTATTTGATCATTTCTACCATCATAGAAATACTCTAGCCAAATTGAATAAAGCCATGATGTGCTTGATTCCCAAAAAGGTCAATGTTGTGGATATCAAGCAATACAGACCAATCAGTCTTCTGAACTACAATTACAAATTGTTCACAAAGGTTTTAACTACTAGATTGGAAATAGTAGTTAATAAACTTTTGGATCAATCATAGGTAGTTTTTTTGAAGGGCAGATATATATTAGATAATATAGTATGTGCAGTCGAAATTATTCACTCCACCAAATTGCATAAAAAATATGGAGTAATACTCAAAATATATATGGAGAAGGCCTATGATAGGGTAAATTGGGATTTTCTAATAGAAATGTTGAGTTCTAAAATTTTGATCCTAAATGGATACAGTGGATAAGAGATATTTTAGTGGGGGGATGAAGTTTGTATAAATATAAATGGAGAACTCATCCCTTACTTCCCAGCCAAGAGGGGGCTCAAACAAGGAGATCCCCTCTCACCAATCCTCTTCAACCTTTTGGCTGATTGCTTAAACCATATTATTAAAAGAGGAAGAAATGCTGGACTTATCAAAAGATTGGGGCCCAACATTGATCAAGCTCATTAGATAACTAACTTGCACTATGCTAATGATACAATGTTGTTTGTGAGGCTGATGTAGTAGTTATTCAAATAATTAAGTGGCCGGCCTTTATTGTGTTTGAAGCACTCACAGGAATGAAGATCAATTATAATAAGAGTGACCTTTACCCTATTAATATAAAGGCAGATTATGCAGATAATTTGGCAAATATTTTTGGTTGCCAAGTGTCTTCATTTCCTCTTAGATACTTAGGGATACCTATTCACTGGAAACAAACTTGTAAAAAAGATTGGCAACATATTATAGATAAGTATCATATTAGACTTCAAAGTCGGGTCAGTAATTTCCTATCATATGGAGGTAAAGTAACGCCCATTAATAGTGTACTTTCCTCCATAGTAGTATATATGCTCTCTTTATATAAAATTCCAGTGATGGTTCTGAAAAAAAATTGATAAAGTTAGATCAGCTTTTCTGTGGCATACAGGTAATAAGAAGAGATATCATCTGGAAATTTGGAGTTCTGTTTGTAGACCCAAGGAGAGAGGAGTGCTTGGAATTAAAAATTTAAGATATATGAATATGGCTTTTCTAGCAAAATGGGTTTAGAGATTTCTAGATCCTATGCAACAGGGCTGGTGGAAAGAGATATTGATAACCAAATACCATGATAGTTTCTCAAGACAGAGATGGTCTCCATTCTAGAAAGTTTCTAAAGAGCTGGAAGATATGGTTAAAATTCATTGTTATTATGCAGCAAGAAGAGATTCACCACTATCTTTTTGGACATATAAATGGTGTCAGGGGTATTCTCTCTAGATTTTATGCCCTTTTTTGTTCAATATCTTCTTTGATAAGAGTATTTTCATTAGATAAGCAATCGATAGTAACTTTAGAAAAATTAGCTTTCTAAGACATCTATCTCACAGACAATTTCTGATTGGATGGACTTACAACAATTGCTCTTTCTAATTTACCTCAAGATACAGAGGATAAATTAGAATGGGAGGGAAACCTGGTGGAATGTTTACAACTAAAGATACGTATCTTTGGCTAGATGATAGGGGAATTAAGATGGATTTTTTTCTGTAAAATCTAGTCTTAAAGATTACCTTTGAAAATTAGAATTTTTTTTGACTTTTAAGCAAAAGAAAATTACATACTAGATCCATGTTAAGTAGTAAAGGATAAGTCGGTGATACTGATTGTGTTTATTGTCATAACACTGAAACAATAGATCATCTCTTTTTCCAATGTACACATCAGACAGGGGGTATGAAATTGGTTCCTGGAATAGTTCAACATTAGGGTACCCAGAAATTTAGAAGAGTTGATTAATTCAGTGTGGTGTGTTGATTCTAATTTGAGATATAGCTATCAGATTTGTATCAATGCAATTGTGTGGTTGATTTGGATAAATAGAAATGCAGTTTGTTTTCAAAGCAGTTCCCCCCATTCTACTAGAGCTTTTGCCACACTTATTAAGAGGATTTTGCTATACTGGTCAGGCATGTGGAATGAACAGGTGCCTAATCAGGTGAGTGAGATGATTCCAGCGATAAATGACCTGCCTTTGCAGTTGGAGAAGAAACTGATTGGCAGAGTAGCTGTGAGATTAGATGGTTGATAGCGTTGCTGAGCCTTGCTGCTATTTTCTGAATTTTATGTTCATTTTGTATTGTGGATTTGTTTAGGGATGTAGTTGAGTAAGTGCACGGAAGAGATATTTATGTTTGTTACCTCTATAAGTATTGAGGCGTTGTTGTATCTGTATTTGACTTTTGCTTTCTAGTTAATGGAAAGTGGTAGGGATAAAACCCCTACTTGTTTTAAAAAAAAAAATTCGTGTAATCAGATGTGAATTTTAAATTAACTTCATAGAGGCTTCGTCATATCACATTAATAGTAACTCACATTTTGTCCTACATAGGGGACAAAATAGAACTTTTTTTTTATGGGAAAATTGGATATAACCCCCTCTCATCTTCTCTATGTGGATATAACCCCCTGTATTCTTTAAAATTGGATATAACCCCCTCCAATCATGTTTATAATGGATATAACCCCTTCTTATCAATTTTAATTATTTTTTAATTTAAAAAACTCAGCAACATAAAACTATGACTAAATTACCCATCTCCTTTTCTTCAATCTATCTCCCTCTTTGTTCGCTGGTAATAATTCATGTAAATTAAATTCCAATCACGAGTCCATACTCTAGATTGATTGATCTCTACATCCAAAATTTGACTGGTATGAAATTTTATACTAGTATATCGTTTTCAGACTCGACACTGGAGGAGCTGAACCAAAAAGGAAAGATTGTAACTATTGACTTTGCATCTTCCATTACAAATATATATATTGCTAACTATGATTATTTGTTAGGTGGCTATAATTTAAACAAATGCTTTTGTCTTGTTTGTTTCTTGTTTCCTGGTATAGACACTAGATTCATTACAATTACAAATTTATTAAAAGCTATTGAACCCTCGTGAATTTTTTCTTTTGCATGACTTCTTGTTTCTAATTTACGTCTCTATTCTTATTTGGTGCAGAGAGAAAGAGTAACGACTTAGGAAAAAAAAATGGTATCGTTGATTTCAGAGGGAGAACGAAGATGAAATATTTTTGGCGATGGTACATAACAAATTTGGTACCGTGAATATAAGAAAGGGAAGGCGAAATGTTCTTTGGAAAGGAGGAGGACAATTCAGACATAATTTTATACTCCTGATTATTTCAGTTAAAAAATAACTAAAATTAAATGAGAAGGGGTTATATCCATATTAATCATGATTGAATGGGGTTATATTCGGTTTTGAAGAATACAGGGGATTATATCCGGATAGAGAAGATTAGAGAGGGTGTATCCAATTTTCCCTTTTATTATCTCTAATTAAGTTGTTTTTAACAAAAAAGAGAATTGAATATCAAATACTACATCCTTTTTCCTATTGTTCTTACTATGTTATAGTTCAAAACATTCAAATTCTGAATATCAAGATCTAAAATTTTTTAAAGATTCGAAATTGGAGACAAAAGAATTAGAGAAAAATAGGCGTAAACCTTGAGTGCATATAAACATTTCCATAATTATTGTTTGTTGAAAGTTGTAGATAGCCATTACTATCTTTGGACTCTTAATCGAGCATATTCTTTTATACGTGATCTACCAAATGTCCATTAAGACTTTTTTACATGAATATTTTAACAATGTCTTTTACACTCTCCTTGACATCAGTCTATCTTAGCCCCTTCTTTCCACCTTCACTGAAGCCCAGTACCTGATGGTGCCATAGTAACATCTCAACGTTTGCTAGCGAACCAGCTGAATTGTTGTACGATATGAGCATCCAAAGGAAAAGTAATGAACTAATTAGATGAACCAAACAATACATTATTTGTTGCCAACCCATCTCTAATAAACTAAACTGGCCAGATTTAAAGCTAGGATATTACTATATATGTGTCATCTCTAATTATGAAAACAACTAAACCATCTTTAATTCCCTTTGCACGAATTTTTTTAATTATTAGTAATTAGTCAATGCTTATAAGCCATATTGTTTGACCAGATCTTAAAGAGTTTGGTTATGTTCAACTGGCCAATTGCACTGAGTGCTGCTGTAAAATTGAAAGCTGCAACAAATGGAATCATAAATTATTATTACAAAAAAATGATCGAACCTGGTGCAAGATGTTTTGATGAGTGAGCATAACCCCTCTTGGCATTTCACTTACCACTGGTATACATCAGAGTTGCCACACATCAGGTTTTATGGGCTCAAATTCTAACTTTTGCCTATTTAAGAGGAAAAAATTATTATTGATTTAAAAAATGGTTGCAATAGTAATATGGATTTATTAAAAGAATTAAAAAACAAAAGAAAGAAATCAAGTAATGCAAAAGATAAAAATATATAGTACCTTCTTCCAAAAACTTTACCAGAAAATAGCCCCTCTCTCTCTCTCTCTCTCCAAAGTTCTATTATTTCATTGTACTTATAAAAAGATATATTCGTCATAGCAACACTTTCACTTCCATTTAGTTTGTCACCACATAGCAAAATTACATATCTAACATTAACTCTTAGAATATGTGACTCAGCTAGCGTTAAATAAATTTTGGATTGTCTACTATAAGACCTACACTGTAATTATAGGAGAAACCATAATAAGTAAACAAAAAATGATAAAGAAGTGCTCTTATCCCCGAAAGGAAAAAATATTTTAAATAACATAATTTTAAGAACCCAATTATAGTCAGGAAAAGGTTATTAATAGCCTCCCAGGTCACATACAACTACGTTAAGAAAAACAAAAATGAGAAACAAAAAAAACCCCCTTAAATCAGCACACACTACTTGATCTGCTGTTAGTACTTAGTACAACAATATCATATTATCCAAAAATAAGTACCTTTTCTGAATGGATATATATTTGGAATAATTCTTCGTCAGTTGATCTCGCACCTCGTACCACATTTATGGCAAGTTGGCAACTGTGGCCATGATACCTACAATTAATACCATCACGATCAGGTCATGTACTTTTACAGCACCAATACAAAAAGAAAAATTAATACTTAATGGGTATGGGTATGGATATCTTTGTTGACCCTAAAAATTAAACCCTCAAAACCAAATAACAAATGCCGAAACCGAAATCAAATTGCGAAAAATATCAAACAAATTTCAAAAATCCTCAAAATTTATCCAAAAATTCCTCAAGAATTATGATGAATTATCATAATTTTTAAATCCCAAAAATACCCTAAAAAATTCCAAAATTTACAAAGAAACCCAAAAATTCCACAAAATTGCTAAAATAAATTTATGAGGAATTTACCAAATCCATTTAAACCATTAAATTCCTCATATTTTTGTGAGGTTCCTCATAAAAGTTCATGCAAAAATATCCAAGGTAAGGTCCTCAAATAATTTATTTTGGTTTGGCTTTAAAGAATAAAAAGGAAATTGGGAAAATCAAATGAAAATTCCAGAAAATGAAAAAGGGGTGGCGCGTGCATCCATTGGAGGGGATCCAGCAGGGGCCAGAGGAGTTGCTGCCCGGGGGGGGGGGGCAGAATTCACCATACGTGGAAATATTGAATGCATCTGTTTCTTATACACCGTGTACAAAATAGTTTAGAAGTTTAACTGGATCACGCAAAACCCAGCGCACCCATATCTCCCTCCCTCATTTAACCTTACACAAGGGCCCCGCATGTAAGAGTTCCCTTCCCCGTTGGTAAAAAGGAACAGAAGATGAAAATTCCGATTTCTTACCGCTGTGACACTGGGTAAAAGCAAGAGAAGAGGCGACGTGGCTTCCTCCAACTCCACAAGCCCAAAACCAGCAATGTCGCCCATGGTTTTGCGAAACCAACACCCTAGCGTAGCCGAGGGATAGCCATTGGATGAGGATCAAACGGTGAAGATGCCCCACAGCTCAAAGGTGTTGCCCTAGTCCCTTGCCTATAAAAGACCCCCCAAATCGAAGAGAGAAAAAAAAGAGAGGAGGAGGCCATAACATAGGCTAGGTCCAATTGTTGTTAGTTTTCAATTAAGCTAGTGAGAGATCAAATTAGAGAGAGGCAATCTATCGAGCATCTGTAAAAGAGAGAAGGAAGGTGAAATTGAGTGAAAATAGCTTGTAATCTCCACTGTGCAAACGAAATAAATCTGTTTCAAGTATCAATTTACTGTTTTGATTGTTCCTTTCCTCCAACTCAGCCACCAAACAATGGTGTGCTTGAGTCATAGAAATATAGCTCTTATGAGCCATGGTCTGCAGAGTAGCATCAGTCATGGCCATGGGATGGTGCAAAGAAAGGTGCCTCATGAAGGTTTAGAGCGTGGCTCTTCGCTTCATGCGGTATCCTTGTGTCATGAATAAGATCTGACCATGGCTGCCATGAGAGGTCATTAGCATGGCTTTAGTCTCTCATGGTGGTCTCAACTTGACTTGGTGTTGTGTTAGAGCGTGGCTCTGGCCTTGCCATGTTCAAGGTGTTAATGATCTAAGGAAATGACATAAGATGGTGAAAATCATGTTAAACCCTAACCAGTCCCCTTTGTTTGTGATTTGCTCAAAATGTAGGACTAAAGTGCATAAACAAGAACATAGGTCCTGTCTATTACAAGCATGCCTTATGCCTTCATGAAATAAAATGAATATGTATATGTGTCTAACAGTCTAAGTCTGGTCACAAAATGAAATGAATGCAAGAATGGTGTTTTATTTGCATAAAAAGGCAGTTGTATAACCTTATGAACAGTGGTGAAAAGCTTATTCCATTTCTGGAGTTTGTGTAATTTTATAAGTGTTAATGGAAGCAGCAAAGTCAGTTTCTAAAATAAAAAATATTAATTCCTTACATTATATTTTCAAAATCACAGATCTTGAACTGTTGAAATATACTTCCTATGGTATGCTAGGATCTCTGCAAGTGGTTCTACAATACTTTTGAGCAACTCAAATAAAATCATCCTAAAATAGTAACAAAATTGATTAAATATAAAAATTGTAAATTGGAACAAATGCCAAAGTCCTGGGTCTCATAATCTGTATCGATTTGAACACACAAAACAAACCTAAATTGACCTAAAACTATGATTAATCTAAACTCATTTGCTGCAAACACACTTACATGCAAAAATGAAAGTTGAACAAAGTCAAACAAAAGTGCAATTCTGTCCATTTGCTTCTCACATCAAATTCCATCGATTTAAACTAAAACAAGCGCATGAGTATGGCTTATCCAAGTTCCAGAGCCTAACCAAGTGATGACTGGCATAAGAAGATAGTTCAGTGGGCCCCACTAACGGAATTCAAATCTGTTCAAAATCAAACCGACATGCCTCAGTCAGATTCACCTTGCTCCTAGCTTTTCTATGCCAAAAAAATCCCGTAATTGTCTTCCACGCACATCCATGAGTGCAAAGAGCTCCAAACACCATTAATGGCTATCCGAGATCCTTCAGGTGCTACGTGGCAGTACAAGCCTCCATGACACAAACGAAGCCCACCATCCTCTTCTCCTCTTCTCTGTGATTCAAACGTACCTAACCTTGACAAAAATGATCACCGGAGGCGCTGTAATTTGGTCGGAAAGTTTCAGGGACTAAATTACAAAAGGAGCAACCTCTCGTCGGAGAAGACGGGTTCAAACCCGTGTTCTTATGGATCCTTCATGGCGAAGTCTCTTAAGGCGGGTCGCTGAAATTGTAGTGACTCGATACACCAAGAACCCAAAATTTCAAAATGAACTAAAAGCGTCAGCAAACCACGTCAGACGCCAGTCAGCGCCAACTCAGTTTCCTCAGCCGACGTGGACAAATCAGAAATTACCAAACCAGTAGAAACTTCAAAAATTCATTAAAAATAATAGAATCCATAAAATTCTAAAAGTCCAAATAAATCAAATGCACTTATATTTTGATATAACAATCTGTCAAATTATTGGTCATTTATATTTTTGAAGTATTTTCAATATTAAACAAATTTCATAAAATTCAAAAATGATATTAAATAGATTTTGTAAAATTCCAAAATGATTTCAAAACTCAATTAAACTCTCTTAATAAATTTTCAAAAGTAATGGAAATATATTGAATATCAAGCATTTTTAAATAAACATGATTAGAAATATAAAAAGAAATTTCAAAAGGGAAATTGTGAAAATGGTAAAACCCAAAGAGAAACTAAAAAAATTAAAAGACAAAACACGAAACCCAAAGTCAAAATCGAAGCCTCTCCATTTCAAGAACGAAAACTCTTTAGCAAATCGAAATATTCTCAAATTGGGTCCCGTCAATTAGGTTTGGTACCATCAATTGAGTCCGGTTTAAGCCAAAAAAGATAAACCCAAAATAAATATAAGATCAAACGATTTCCCTAGCCTTTACATATAATTCTTTAGATCTCTTAATCAGAAGTTCTCGTGAGCAATCACGAGGTAATTAACAGTAGGGGCTTGCGCCTACTAGAAAGAAAGGACCCGCTAAATCAAGAAACTTCTTTAATAAGCGACTCATGTTTTGGTTCTCTTGTCGTCAAGAAATACTCGAACAGAGATCGAACCTTAAGGGGGTGAATCTAAGGCTATGTTCTAATTTCTTGAGGAAACTCATTCATTATTCGAGGAATGACGAAAAAGCCGCGACAATATTAACAACCATCTTTGCATGACAAACACGACAACCTACAAAAGAAAATTTTAAATAGACGAAGTAAAATTGTAGAAGATATTTTCTACAGTTAAGAGAGGTTGTGCATTTTGATTTGGTGCAATTAGAATTTGTTGAATCTCCAGTCAAGTGCTAATAGAACTGAAACTGTAATTTTTAAATTGCTCATGAATGATCAATTGAATTTCACATTGCATCAAATATATTTGATACACAACATATCTAAACGGTATAGAACATATTTGTAATTTTTCTTTCTGAGTTTTTTATTACCATTTGATCGGTTGTAAATCGTAATAGTAGCCAAAAAAATTTGTTGTCAATATAACCTAAGTAACCTAACCCATACTTAATTCAGGAAAAAGAAAAAAAAAATACCCTGACCAGAATTCAGCCACCCAGATGAGTTGTCAGCAAAAAGAGATATCCTTTCCTCTTGTAGTGTTCCTATCTGTCTCAATCCTTCCATGAAATTCAAAATTTCTTCCTCAGAGCTGCATATCAACTGAAATAGAATCATCATCAATTTGATTGGCATAATTGTTGAAACGGCGATGATAAAATAATGATAAATAATATGCATAAATCTCACTGGCGATAAAACGATTGTCTCTCAGAGAATTAAGATTCATGTAATACCGACCAACTTATCTTACCAAATAGAAAAGTATCTCATATTATTTTTGCGTTGAAAATTAATAGTGATTTCTTACAAAAATTTCAAAGAAAGACAATAATTAATTGTGATTGCTTACAAAAATTTCAAAGAAAAACAATAGAATTGATAGTAGAGACCTAATTGAAGGTCGAGCAAAGAGCACATGTACCATCGAAATTGGAATACGGCCCAGAGCATTTCTTCAAATTCCTTCAAGGCACCATCCAAATTGAGATTATGAGAGTGGTATGAATACCAATATTTCCTAATTGAAGAACACGATTAATCGATGGAGGAGGACAGAGTGGCGGTTGTCGGAGGAAGGGCGGGGGCGATGGTTTTCTGTTTAGTTGAGGGAAGATGTCGGAAGAGGGGCATAAGCGGTTGGCGGAGGAGGGCTGGGGGTGAGGCGGGGAGTTGGCAGAGGAGGAGATAAGAGTCATAGAGATGCGCAGATGAAAGGATAAGGGTGGAGGTTGAGGAGTTAGCTGTGTGTCGGAGTTGGAGGATAAGGATAAGAGTGGAGAAGCTAGAGGTGGAGGTGGAGGATCAGCGAGGGAGGCGGAGGCGGAGATCGAGCTCGCGAGGATGGAGACGCTGCTAGGTTTAAAAAGAGGAAAAAACGACGATTAGATTTCAGCGAAAAAGAGTAACGGCTCAGATTGCCGTGTCGAAATTGAAAACAAAAAAAGGGATTGGACACCCATGAGATTTAATTAATATACTGTAGATACATAGATAAATAAGATTATGGGTAAAATTCATATTACATAAATTCTCAAAAAAAATTAATCAGTAATTCAATATATAAAATGGGCTTTTAGTGTATTAAAGAAGCGTTTTCTATAATTAGAAGTGTAATATTACCACATTATAATAAGGATACACAAACTCATTATTCTAGCATATATGTTTCAGCTTGCACAACATTTTACTTGATGTGATCCCGACAATGAAATTCTTACTGAAGTTGATAAAAAATTGGTGAATGCAAGACCGCGTACTCCCCAAGCATCTAATGACCAAATGAAGATGAAAATAATACTACGTTAGGAGAAATGATTAGAGATAGAACTTTAAATGAGATTTGGAATGATTACACTTTGACTTTAGGCTAGTAGTAATTAGTAACATTCCTTGTTTAATTTATGTCATTGGATCTATTTACATGCCTTTTCTAATGACTTCATTTTTAGTAATTCTTTCTTTGAATTATGTGATTGAGCTTCATTTATAATTAAATATGTTTTTTTTTTAATTTTTATCTATTGTAGTGATATACTTTTTTCTGTATATTTGATATATCATGTAGTGATATAATGGAATCTATATTTGGTAATAATAGTGAATTATTGTTTTAGTTTGTTCATGGGAAATAGAAAGAATACTCTTAATTCTAATATTGGCAAACATGATTCAGTCACCTAGACCTCGGACATGGATGATGTTTTAATTAATACGTTTGTACATGAAAACAGTATTGGCAACTGTGTCGGGGTACTTAATTTTAGGTCCAAATTAAGTTCATTAAGAGAGGACGAGAGGTTTTAGACCTCTCTCGATATGTTCAAAAATGTATTAGTGGTTTTACGTGGAACTCAGTGTGCTAAGCCTAAAGTTTTGGAAAATGTTAATTGAATTATGCAATCACTACCACATTTTTTATTTTTAGCAGCGGTTAAATAAATATATTTAATATCGGCCGGTTGGGAGCAGGCAATGGGGTATTTAAAGTATATAAACAACTGTTGTTAAAGACTAGTTGTTAAAAACAAGTTTACTTTTTTTATTATTTTAATCGATTTTTAGCAACAGTTATTAGTTAAAGATCAGTGCTAAAGATAGCATCTATATCAGATGGTAATTGTTAGTGACTAGTAAACTATAAGGGCATTACAGTCTTCTATTTGATCTATATATTACAGCTGTGATTTTGATAGAACAGGTGGGGATTGTAATATAGTTGTGTGTTGGCATAGTCTTCAAATTCTGGTACTCTAGTACACAAACTGGTACGCGATTACAACAAGCTGGCATTTTTGTTTGGCATTGATCGTGGCACTCTTAGAAGATACTAAAACTTCAGCTAAAGTAAGAGAAAGGATTGGTCGATTGAATAATGAAGAAAATTGAAGTACAAGCAGCCGAAAGCCCGAAACTAAAAACATGGACTTTCCAGTTTCGCAAAATCGAGCTAGTCTATGTGGACATGATAATATGATATTAATCCTGAATCACTATTGATTAATAAGACGGTTGAAGAAGAAAGCTCTTCCAAAAAGAAGCAAAACACCAACAAAATAAAGGATGACGAGTCTGCCAACTTTAAGGAATCTTTCAAATCTGTTGTTGATGCAATGAAAAGGTCAACTACTGAATTGGTCAAGAGTAATCAAAGGCTCCAAATTGCAGAGAACGAGATATGGGCTTATCTGGAAGACCGGAAGAATTACAGCTTCATGAAGAAGTTAAAAATGATGCATATGTCTATCTCACTGAATCCAGTTAAGTTGGGAGTTTTTTTGGGTGTTCAAGTCAGCCACGCAAGAGAATCCTTCTGAAAATTCTTAATAATGGTAAGAGTGCTTAGTATCGATACATAGTGATAGTTGTAAGATGTATCCACTTTTTTCTGAATATTTTGGTTGTAGGTTGGGTAATATCCCTTTTTTGTGGATATAAGCAAAGTTGGAATATTAGAAAATTATATATCTATTTTGGTTGTAATTTCTATTTCAGTTGTAAGACATTAATACTAATTTTATCTATTTTGTTTGTAAGTTCTATTTTGGTTGACTTTTAGAATACCCCTTGATGCATTATTTGACAATAACAGAAAACGTGCAGTACACTTTTAGGCAACGTTGTACTAAGTATCCATTAGCATGATGAATTAATGTTTTAATTTTGTTGGATGCTGACTATAATTCCATTGCTATTTGAAAAATGAACTGTTTCAGATCAACGTTTTTGAAGTGCCAGATATAAGTAAATCACCAGCCTAAGGGCACAATTTAAAAAAAAAAAAAAAGATATAAGTAAATCACTTATAATGTGCAGATTCCTTGATTCGGGTATTCACCATTTCGTTTTGCTCTCAATATATTATGTTGATTTCTATTTTTATTTTAATTAATATGCATCTCCTGAACACTGTCACATCTTAATTCACCATTTCGTTTTGCTCTCAATTACACTGTCACATCTTGTTTCGGTAGGACACACTCAGTCCTAGTTATATGGCCTCCTATATGATCATGCACTGTAATTTAATTAAGTGGAGATCAGAACACGAATGCCATATATCACGATCAGGGGCAACCAAGAAGTTGAAGGAAGTAATGCGCATATTATTTCTGTTGTAATTATAAACTTAATTATGTTTGCATGGTCAAATATTTAGAGCTTCTAAGATAATAATTATGTTTAGAAATTTGAATGTCATTACTGTCTAAAGACTATGTCACTTAATTAATCATTTAATTAGATAGTTGATGTTTGACTTATATAAACAATATAAGAGCGTTTTAGAATTTAAAACTTAGAAAAAGAAAGTAAAAAAATATGTCTATAAGAGTGTTATTGATAGTTATATGAAAAAGTTTAGATTTTAAGTTTCTCATTTATCTCCACTTATTCCACTAAACCTCATATTAAGAAAACGATTCTATCAGATTGGTATCAGAGACGATGACAAGTACCAGTGTTTTGATATTTGGGCACATGTTGCTATCATGTCTTATGAAGAACAACTATGACAACTGGTGTATCAAAATGCGAGCTCTACTTGGTGCGTAAGAAAGTATGTGAGATAGTCGAGAATAGCAACCATGACCACGCCGAGACGATGATGCTAACGGTTGCTCAAGCAAGAATATTGAAGGAGAATCACAAGAAGGACAAAACCATTCTTTCCATCATCTTATTATCAAGCGGTTGATGAGTCGGATTTTGAGAAGATTGTCGGTGTGACATCTTCACATGAGGCGTGGAATATGCTCGAGAAGACGTATAAAGACGCTGATTGAGTGAAGCAAGTGAGGTTGCAGACAATTCGAGGTACATTTGAGGTCTTCGAAATGAAGGAGACGGAAGGTGTGTCCGAGTACATAAGAAAAGTGCAAACCGTGGTGAATCAACTCAAGAGAAATGGCAAGCCGCATGCTGATGTTCGAATTATGAAGAAGATACTTCCTTTTGGTTCCGTTTGGATGAGGTGTGGGAATAAGAGAATAAGGGAATAAGAGAATAAATTTATTATAAACAATCCAAACTCTTCACAAATTTACATATTTTTCAATACTTTTTTTCACTTCTTCTCTTATTCATCTTATTCACACACCATCCAAATAGAGCCTCATTGAAGAACGAGTTTGAGAATGTTGTGTGTAATATAAAAAAAAATCAAAAGACTTGGGTTGAAGCAAACAAAATTTCTTTAATCTCTAATTCAGTAAACGGTTTATTCAGATTCGCTATATTTTCGTTGGACAAATTAGTGCTTCCCAATTAAAAATTTGCATTAGAAGATACCAAATATCCCTTCAGCACCAAACAATTTTTTGCAATAGTCAATAATATTCTAATATTTTTTAAGAAACGAAATCGTGATATTGATTGATCTCTCACCGACACCCCTCTTGAAACAATGTCCTCTGCACGGTATGGTTCATCCGAACTGTCCAATCAATATTGGATTGCGTGATTAATATTGGATCCATACGAATTAGGGTTGAAAACAGATCGGATAAATTCCGATCCAATCTGCATCCGTATCTGAAAAATAATGAATCCGGATATTTATATCTGAATCCGTTCGGATGCGGATGCGGCTGCTACGCATATTTTTAAATGTATACGAATATGAGAATGCAAATGGACGCAGATAAAGGATAAATATTTGGATCCTAAAAAATGTACAACGCAGATATCCGAATTTCCCCTTTGCCTCTAGGAATCGAGCCCAATGGGCCAATTATTAAGCGACAGCCCATGCCACTGCACAATACAACATCTTTGTGTATGGCTAGGGCTGAAAACGGTAGCCGTTTCAATCGTTCTTTCGTTTCATTTCGTCCGGAACTGAACGATAACGGATAAGGATTTCAGTTTCGTTTAAGGAACGGAACAACCAACGTAAATAGAAATATTGTTTCGTCTCAGAACGGAACGATTAGTGAAATTGGTAGGTTTCGTGGTCGTTTATTTCGCGCATTTCGTCTAAAATTTTTTTTTATGGTTTTATTATTAGATTGCAGAGGACCTCAGCAGAGAGATCGAGGAAGAAATGAGTAAAATTAGATTTCTGCAACGTCGCTCCGTCATTTCTCCGCCGAACACAGTTACATCTATATCTCTCGCCTCTGCACCACCGAGTACAATCGCCGTCGAGAGCAAGAGGTGATTATAGTGCCTCCTCTCCCTTTCCCGCGTGACCTAACCTGTCATTTCTTTATCTCTGTTTCATACAAAATGCAGAATAATTTATTTTCTTACATCTTAATAAAATGCAAAATAGTTAGGTAGTCAAAGACGGTTATAACCGTTTTGATCGTTCCCATCAACGAAACAATCAACGCAACATGCGTTAAACGGATGCAACAGTCAATGCAATAAGTATAAAAATTTCGTGCATCAATGCAACGGTTAACGAAAATGACCACTTGCGTGGTCGTTTTCCACGTTATGCACCCCTATGTATGGCTGCATAACGTCTAAAACGACCACGAAAACGGTCGATTTCGTTAACCGTTTTGTTTTAAAATGAAATTGATCACCCATTTGCGTTAACCGTTTCGTTTTGGACGAAACGGTCGAAATCACGAAAATACACATGGACGAAACTGTTCTAAGCTTTCGTTAACCGTTTCGTTTATAAAACTGTCCAAGACGAAACGAAACGAAAGGACGGTCGAAACGGTGACCGTTTTCACCCCTATCTTTGTGACATAGTAGTTTTACAGGAATAATAACTGCTATTTGTAATTTTGCCATTTCTACCATCGTTAAATATAAAGTGAAAATATACAACAAATAAATATGTTGATGATCTAAGTGAACACTTACAAACAAATAAGTGTTGTCATCCCTTGTTCAGAATTGTACATGCATATTCAACTTATTTTTATTGAACATATTTATTTGTATCATTGTGTGTGTTCACTTTGATCATTATATATGTTCACCTTGTCTATTTTATATGTTCACTTTGTGTTTAGCGATGGTAAGGATCGCAAAAACTGCAGATGACAGTAATCAATTTCCATAGTGTTATGTATATATATATATATAGAGTTTAGCTACGGTGAGTCGCGACTCACGGACCCTTCGGTGAGTCGCGACCAAAACTCCTAGATCTAGATCAAAATGACCGATCCAAACCGTTCAATATGATCTCCCTATTGAAATCTCCATGTAGACCAAATTTTTCATTTTTTCGAAAATTTTAAGTATTTTTTTGAAATTTTAGAAAATCGTTAATCTAATTGGTTCTGAACCATTCAAAAACATCAGTTTTTAAAAATCCGAAAAAAATACTTAAAAATTTCGAAAAAATAAAAAATTTGACTTGCACGGAGATTTCAATAGGGAGATCATATTGGACGGTTTGGATCGGTCATTTTTATCTAGATCTAGGAGTTTTGGTCGCGACTCACCGGAGGGTCCGTGAGTCGCGACTCACCGTAGCTAAACTCTATATATATATATATATATATATATATATATATATATATACTGGTTCGAGTATCTAGAGATAATAAATAATGATTAATGTTAGTCAATTTTTATTACGGATTATATGGTACAATTAATAGAGATAATAAATAATGTTTAATGTTAATAATAATATTATTAATTTATGTTATACATATTTCATATTGCTTTTGATAAAATATTATAACGAGATTATAATTTTGCTACTTTAGTTTATTTCTATTTGTTTGTTAATTTACAGATATTTGCTAAATTATCTGAAATATATTTGTATTCGTATTCGTATCCGACAATATTAAATTCGTATTCGTATCTGTTTAACATTCAAACCGTATCCGTATCCGAACATATCTGTATTCCCATCCGTATCCGAAAAAAAATATAGATGCGGATATAATTTGACCACTGTCCCATCCGTATCCGGTCAGTTTTCATCCCTACATACGATACGTAAATTTCAATCGGCGAAATTTTATCAAACGGTTCTTGAGAGTTGAGAATCACTGCAGTGCACTAATATTTATTTGGCACTAACCTGTCGGAATCATATCCTCTGCTGCAGACCTAAAAAACGTACCCATCCGTTAGATATAGATCTAAAGGCGCGAGAGACTGCATTCTTCCCCGATTCCATTTATTAAAATAATAATAAAAAAAAACAGTATCCTCGCAAGTCTCCTCCGAAAAAAAACCTAGATTGAGAGAGAAATAGAAAGAAAGAGAAAGCGAGAGAGCAGTAGCCATCTAATCCCTAGCCAACTTCCGACGGCTTCGATTTCGTAAATCGAGTTCGACTTGGTAAGTTTGTTCTCTTCCTGTGATTATTGACTCAAAGGTCTGTTGTACCTTCTCTTTCAAAATTTGATATGATGCCAATGCTGCGCAAAACACAAAGGTGAAGCATATGCTGCTCACGAATCATGATACACGAGAAATTTGCTTCATTGCTATCGTTTCTCTTCATACTTCATTATAAGTGCATAAAAGTGGTGGTGGATCTTTCTAATCTAAAAGAGAAGTACCCCCTCTACTCTTTTGTGACCTCACAATTGAGGAAAAATGGACGATACAGTTTACTGACAATTCAATTTTTTCTTAAATTAGCATACAAACGCTGCTGATTTACTCTTAAATCACCGTTCCACTACTTCAATTAATTTTGACAGAAACAGTTTACTGACAATTCAATTCCACTACAGTTTGCTAACTTTGGATTTACTCATTTTGAACATACAGGTTACTGCACAATTCCATAATATGTATGAGGCAAAGCCTGGTGTTATAAGCAACTCCTTTTGATCACATATCTCTGTGACCGTGCTTCTGGGATTAATACCGAAGGTACCATAAAGTGAATTCATGAGAATCTTCTAGACAAAACGCCTAGATGACCTTGATTCTTAGCTAGTGGCCTAGCACGTTTAAGAAAGAAACCAGCAGGTTTTGCCGCCAATTCAATTTTGCAGTTAGGTACATAATCCTTTACTCATTGATGTGATTACCTTGCAGAGAGATTCTGACGGAAATTCGATTGAAAGGAATTGGGGAAAAGGGCAGTCTGTCGAGCAGGGCTGGGAAGTGCGATTTTATTGTTTTTTCCGTCCGCACCATTAGATTGATATCCAACTAATTGGATCCAAGTTCTCCCCTTAGTTCTGCAGAGCTCATGATTCCCTAACCCGCCAGTTAGCAGTCTTGCATCTTCGCCTCCGGCCTCTATCAATTCATCCTCTCTCACTCCCTCCGTGCCTTCTCCCAAACTCGTCTACAGATCGCCTAGCCTCGCCTCGTCTCAAATCGAAGAAAGAAAGAAGAAAGAGATCACGGACCGACTGTCGACTGACTGACTCAACGAAAGAAATTGAATCAAATTGAATAATCGAAGATGCAGCAGTTGCAATGCATTTTTCTCCTCTCGGAATCCTCCGGGTCGGTAATTTTCAAAGACACATCCTTCTTTTCTCTCTTTACCTCTATTTCAATTTCAATTTCAATTCTATCTGACTTTGATTTTGATGAATGGGTGGATTCAATTCAATTCAATTTTGTTTTTATTGGGATTGGGAAATGAAGAGAGGTGATGGTGGAGAAGCAGACGACTGGCCACCACGTCGACCGCTCCATCTGTGCTTGGTTCTGGCATCAATACAACCACCATCGTAATAATGATCAGATGTCTGTTGTTACCTCTCCTACCCATTACTTGTTCCCTCTCATCCGCCATGGTATCATCTTCCTCGCCTGCACCCAGCTCGAGCTGCCTCCCTTGCTGCCCATTGAGTTCCTTTCTCGCTTCGCTGACATTTTATCCGATTATCTCTGTGCTGGTTCTGGTGCTGGTGCTACTCTCAACGAGGACATTGTCAAGGACAACTTCGTCATTGTCTATGAGGTACTCGATGAGATGATGGACAATGGCTTCCCCCTTACCACTGAGCCCAATCTCCTCAAGGATATCGTCCTCCCTCCCAACCTTGTCACCAAGGTTCTTCATGCCGTCACCGGCAATTCCTCCCCTTCTGTCGGCCCCACTCTCCCCCATGCTGCTGCCTCTACTGTCCCCTGGCGTTCCACCCACCCCAAGACCACCACCAACGAGGTCTATGTCAACCTCGTTGAACAACTCGATGCCTCTGTCAACCGGTCCGTCTTCTCTACTATTTCTTTCTCATTTTTTTTTAATGAATATTGGTGTAGTGGTATGATGCTTCTTATTGCCGTATGATGCAGGGATGGTAACTTGAGGAGGTGCCAAGTGTATGGTGAAATACAGGTTAATTCAAGCCTGCCAGGATTCCCTGATTTGACCCTCTCATTTACAAATCCATCGCTGCTGAATGATGTCAGGTTCCACCCATGTGTCCGATTCAGGCCGTGGGAATCAAGTCAGGTTTTATCTTTTGTCCCTCCTGATGGCCACTTCAAGCTCATGACCTACAGGTTTCGTCTTTTCTATTACAAATGAAATCCAGTTATCTCTTTCTTTCTAATCATATCATTTGTTGAATGTTACATTAGACGGTTTAAATTGATGTCAAATTTGATTGCATTGAGGATTACTTTCTTATTGGAGTCAATGGTTCAAAATTGAGGAACTTTTTGGTCTAATGAGGAAATCAATTTGTACGATATGAGTTCAATTCTGTTTTACTTGATCTTTACTGTGTTAGAAGACTTGCACTGTTATTGTGCTAAGAGCTATGATTTGTAGCAGACATTACAGAAAGTTTCTCGTTCAATGCTTCACACTCCTTTCCCTTTGAGTGTGTGTGTATGCATGTACCTTCTTGATCTCGGCCTCGTTTTCTTGTAAGGGAATCTGTATCTTAGCATTAAAGCATGCATAGCACAACGCAACTGGAGAAAATAATGCTGCACTTAGCTAAAGGACTTCCAAAATATTATAAAATTTTTTGTAAGCTTTTTTACTGGTATACTTCCTCTAAGGGGAGTTAATTGTGTTTTCCATACATCTTACACTTGTTGACAATAATCTGAGTCCCATTTTTCTTAATTCATTTTTATCATCAGGGTAAAGGAACTAAAGAAGATACCAATATATGTGAAGCCGCAATTGACATCTGATTCTGGGAATTGCCGGATTTCTGCTTTGGTAGGAGTCAGAAATGATCCTGGGAAGACTATCGACTCCATAATTGTGGAGTTTCAGTTGCCACCTTGCATCACATCAGCTGATCTGACTTCTAATCATGGCACTGTGGACATTCTAGCTGATAAGGTTGGCTTTCCTACAAACCCATTTATGATTTGATCATTTAGTAGAATTTCAAACCTGACCAGTACATACTGGTACTGAACCATGTCAGTATGATATGGAAGTGCAGTGGAACATATTGCTAGCCGTTGGGTAATAATGTTATACATCATTCTATCAAGTTTTACCTTTTTAACTGCAGAATTAAGTTATGAAATTAATTGCGGAAGGCTGGTACATAACTACATACTGATCCTGGCAGTACAGAAGGCTGGATGAGGCCACAATTATAACATTCCTAATATGAAGAGATGTACATACCAGTAATCTACCATTCTGTTTAATTTTTATCATGTCGTCTTACTTTTGATAATTCGTAGACTTGCAGATGGTCAATTGGTCAAATTCCAAAAGACAAATTGCCTTCCCTGTCAGGAAATTTGGTACTGGAGCCTGGTCTTGACCGGTTGCAT